>JBBPBO010000005.1:29375472-29397918 GCA_037974295.1 Cicer cuneatum
GGTTAGGACGTTTAGTAGGGGGCAGAAGAAATAATGGGGATTTCAGAAGGAATAATGGGGGGGTCAGAAGGAACATTTGGAGGGGCATACGGAGTGGTAGGAGAGGGCTTCTTGTTGAGCTGTTTTGGTGCCCTAGATTTACTTCGCTAGAAAATCTTCAGATTCTTCCTAGCTAGGTATTGAGAGATGGTTACGACAGATTTTTTCTTTAGGGTTTTAGATGGGGGTTGAGATGAAGGTTCAGGAGTTTGCTGCTGTTTTTGTTGTTGAGCAGTTGCTGGAATACTGGAAGGAGGAGCATTTATTTCTTCCTCATCAGAGTCGGAAATGATAAACACAGAAGCATCAGTTTTCTTAGGGTTCGAAATCCCTATTCCAGACAGAATTCGCATGGACCTTCGTTTTGGGGGGTTAGAGGAGTTTCTCAAGTGAGGAGGAACTTGAGTGGTGTTGGGTACCAATTTAGGGTGAGAAGGGGGAAAAATTGTTGCGAGTGGTTTAATGGGAAGTGGGATAGGGCTTGATTCCCGTGAAGACGAGGATGAGGATTCTGAGGAAGAAAATGGCATTTTGATGGGAGAGGGTCTGGGTGGTGAAAATTGTTGCGAGTGGTTTAATGGGAAGTGGGATAGGGCTTGATTCCCGTGAAGACGAGGATGAGGATTCTGAGGAAGAAAATGGCATTTTGATGGGAGAGGGTCTGGGTGGTGGTGAAGGTGAACGATAGCGAAATGGAGAAGAAGGTGGTGGTGATGGTGATTTATTATGCGTATTTTTACGACCACTGGATTTAGTTCTGGCCATTTGAGTTTTTATAGAGAGGGAGAAAGTTTTTTAAGGAAGAAAGGCAGAAAGATTTTGAGGAAGACGAAAGGAAGGTTTCTGAAGGGTTTGTGAGAAATTGCAAAGACAGAATTTGCCTTTTTAGAGAGAAAAGATAATGATGAGTGAAACCTAGGGAATGAGGTTTTGAAAAGATGTAACGCCTCTTCTTGAAAGGGTGTCAGGGCGCTTTTGGAGGCAGGGGACAAGAGCATTAAATGTTAAAACTCCCCTTTTTCTCATGCGCAGAGAGAAAGAGATACGCAGAGGAGAAAGTTGATTTAAAAACGGAGAAAGTTGACTGAAAAACGGAGATTGATAAACGTTCTCCATTTTCTGCATAAGCAATTTTAATGAGATTTCTCTGGATTTCTCATGATTTTCAGCCTTTCCTTAATTGAATTAAAACTATCCTCAGCAAGAGGCTTTGTAAATACATCAGCAAGCTGATTTTGGGTATCAACAAAGATTAATTCAATGCTTTTCTTGCTAACATGATCTCTAATGAAATGATGCTTAATTTCAATATGCTTAGATCTAGAATGCTGAATTGGATTTTTAGACAGATTAATAGCACTAGTATTATCACAGTAAATTGGGACATTAGAATAACTTACAGAGAAGTCTTCAAGTTGATTCTTTATCCAAATTACTTGGGAGCAACAATTTGCAGCTGATACGTATTCAGCTTCAGTTGTTGACAGTGCAATCGTGTTTTGTTTCCTGCATGACCAGCTGATTAGGGCTTCTCCCAGGAACTGGCATGAGCCACTTGTGCTCTTTCTTTCAGTTTTGTCCCCAGCATAATCAGCGTCGCAGTAAGCTACAAGATCAAAATGTGAACCTTTTCTATACCAAAGGCCAAGATCAGTAGTACCAACAAGATATCTAAAAATTCTTTTTACAGCAGTTAAATGAGATTCTTTGGGTGCAGATTGAAATCTAGCACATAATCCTACTGCAAATACGATATCAGGTCTACTTGCAGTTAGATATAACAAAGAACCAATCATTCCTCTGTATTCTTTTTCAGAAACAGATTTTCTATTTTCATCTTTGTCCAATGAAGAAGATGGATGCATGGGAGTAGTCATGATTTTGGCTTCATTCATTTTGTATTTCGTTAAAAGATCTTTTGTATATTTCTCTTGACAAATAAAAATGTCATCATCATGCTGTTTGATTTGTAAACCAAGAAAGTATCTCAACTCCCCCATCATGCTCATTTCAAATTCACTTTGCATAAGATTTGAAAAGGCAGCACACATTTTTTCATTGGTTGATCCAAAGATTATATCATCAACATACACTTGAACAATGAGTAAATCATTTTTATCATTTTTCTTAAAGAGTGTAGTGTCAATGTTTCCTCTGGAAAATCCATTTTTGATTAGAAAAGAACTTAATCTTTCATACCAAGCTCTTGGTGCTTGTTTCAGACCATACAGAGCTTTGGTAAGTTTATAAACATGGTCTGGTTTTGATTGATTTTCAAAGCCAGGGGGTTGTCGTACATAAACTTGCTCATTTAAAAAAGCACTCTTAACATCCATTTGAAAAAGTTTTATGAATTTATAAGATGCATATGCAAGAAGAATTCGTATAGCCTCTAACCTTGCAACTGGTGCGAAAGTTTCATCATAATCAATACCTTCTTGTTGATTATAACCTTGAGCAACCAGTCTGGCTTTGTTACGAATGACCTTACCTTCTTCATCCAGTTTGTTTCTGAACACCCATCTTGTTCCTATGATGGTCTGGTTCTGAGGATCTGGGACAAGATTCCTGACTTCATTCTTTTCAAACTGATGAAGTTCTTCTTTCATTGCTTTAATCCAAGATTGATCAACAATGGCTTCTTTGATTAACTTGGGTTCGAGTTGGGAGATCATTGCCATGTTGTTGTTGTCATCCTCTTTGAAAGACATTTTGGTTCGAATTCCATCAGCTGTATCCCCAATAATTTGATCCTGAGGATGATCACTTATTGTTTTCCAGCTTTTTGGAAGAGAATGAAGTGGAGACTGTTTATCAGTCTGGTTTTCCTGGAGAACATTCAGCTGTTGTTGTCCAGAATGTTCTTCTTCTTCATCATCTTTCTTGCTCATTTCCAGATCATCAAATTCATCAAATAGTACATGTATACTAATTTTAACAACCTTTGTTTTGAGATTAAACACACGAAATCCTTTGGATTCAGTTGAGTATCCCAAAAATATGGCTTTGTCTGATTTAGCATCAAACTTTCCAAGGTTTTCTTTATTGTTCAAAATGTAACAATAACACCCAAAGATGTGAAAATATGAAATGTTTGGCTTTCTATTTTTCCAGATTTCATATGGTGTTTTGTTGATGATTTTTCTTATTGTTACACGGTTTAAGATGTAGCATGAAGTGTTTATGGCTTCAGCCCAAAAATATTTTTCAACATTTGATTCTTCCAACATTGTTCTTGCCATTTCCTGCAACGTTCTGTTTTTGCGTTCAACAACCCCATTTTGTTGAGGAGTTCTAGCACATGACAGATTGTGGGAAATGCCAAGTTCATCAAAAAATGCTTTAAAAGAAGCGTTTATAAATTCTCCTCCATGATCACTTCTTACAGAAATGATGCTGGAATCTTTTTCATTTTGAACCTTCTTACAAAAGTTTTTGAAAGCATCAAATGCATCATCTTTTTGTTTTAAAAATAAGACCCATGTATATCGAGAATAATCATCAACAATAACAAAACCATATCTCATTCCACCTAGACTTGTTGTTTTAATAGGACCAAAAAGATCTATGTGAAGCAGCTCAAGGACTCTATTTGAGAAAATAAAATCTTTTGGACGAAAGCTACTTTTAACTTGTTTTCCTTTAGCACAAGCTTCACATATTTTATCTTTATCAAAATTGATTTTTGGCAATCCTCTAACAAGTTCTAGTTTTGAAATCTTTGAAATAGTTTTCATACTGATGTGTCCTATCCTCTTGTGCCAAATCCATTTATCTTTGTTTATGGACATGAAGCAGGATTCATCAGGTAATTCTTCAAGGTATAAAACATAAAGATTTTTCTTTCTTATACCTGAAAAAATGAATTCGCCATTTTGGTTTTTAACTTCACAGAAGTTTGGTTTAAAAATAACCTCGAAGCCATTGTCACATAGTTGACTTATGCTTAAGAGATTATGTTTCAGACCTTCTACATATTGAACATCAGAAATTTGAGCTGAGTTTTTCTTACCAATGGTTCCTTTACCTTTGATTTGAGCTTGGTTGTTGTTACCAAAGGTTACAGAACCTCCTTCTTTCTTTTCAAATGACATGAAGGAGCTTTTATCTCCTGTCATATGTCTTGAACAGCCACTGTCCAAGAACCATGGCTTTTTCTTGACAAGTTGAAATCCATTCTGCATAAGATGTTATATTAACTTTAGGTACCCACTCTTTTTTGGGTCCTTGAGAGTTAGTTTCAGGATTGGATTTTCTTTTGAAATAACATGCTGATTCATGATGACCAAATTTGAGACAATAGGAACATTTAACACTTGGTCTTGGTGTTGTATTTGAAATCTGAGTTTTCGAAGGTTTGAATCTTGATTGTGTAAAGATTCTGGATCGTTCTCCCTTTTTTAAACTTTTTGGAGAATGTTCAGTTTTTCTTTTTGAACTTTCTCCGTTTTGAGAATAAGCTGGAGAACGTTCTGGTTTTTTCAAAATTGGCTTTTTCTTTTCAAACATCTTTCTGCTCTTAATCTTTTCATCCCATTTTTTGAAATAGCACGCAAATTCCAAATGTCCAAGTTTTTTACAGTATGAACATTTTGTTTTGCATTTTTCGATCTTGCTTTCCGAAATAAAAAAGTTTTCGTACATTTTGGTTTTTTGAGTTTGATCAAAACCAAGACCAGCCTTATCAAATATTCCTATTTGCGATCCCATGCTCTTCTGAAAAGTTTCAGTAGCTTTTATAAAATTAAGCAAATCAGTTTTTAAGATTTCATTTTCAGATTTAAGATTAACGTTCTCCGTTTTAGCAGTGGAACGTTCTTGACCTTTCTGAATTTCACAATCTTGCTGTTTTGATTCCCTCAGTTCTTGAATGGTATTCTTAAGAATATCAATCATGGCCTGAGCCTTTTCTTTCTCTTATTTTTCTTTAAAAACTTGTTCTTTTAAAGAACTACATTTTTGTATAAGAGTGTTCGAATCATTTAGCAAGTTGTCAAATTCTTTTCCCATTAATTCACACAGAGAACAGGGTTTAGAATCTATTACCTCGTTTTCTTCTGTGTCTGCCATCAAGCATATGTTGGCTTCTTCTTCTTCTTCTTCTTCTTCTGATTCTTCAGAGTCATCCCATGTAGCCAGCATTGATTTCTTTTTGAAAGGAAATCGCTTTGGTTTATTCTTATTCAATGGACATTCAGATTTGTAATGTCCAAGTTTATTGCAACCAAATCATGTAATCTGGCTCTTATCAACTTCTGTTTTGGGATTTTTATTGGGAAATCCCTTTTTGATTTGATCTCTTCTTCTCATCATTCTTTGTATTTTTCTGGTGAGAAGAGCAATTTCTTCATCAGCATCTTCTTGTCCAGTTTATTCTGGTTCTTCATCAGTTTGTAGAATGATGCTTTCTTGAGATGCTTTTAGAGCTACTGCTTTTCCTTTCTTGATAGGTTTATCTTCTTGTAGCAGTATTTCATGTGCTCTTAAAGTTCCTATCAATTCTTCCAGGGGAATGTGTTTCAAGATTCTTGGCTTGGCTTATAGCTGTTACCATTGGTCTCCATACAACTGGAAGACATCTCATGATTTTTCTTACCCTGTCTTGTATTGAATAGGCTTTGCCAAGAGAACGCATTTCATTCACTATTGTTGTGAATCTTGCATACATCTCATCAATGGTTTCTCCTTCTTGCATTTCGAATAATTCGAATTTTCTTATACCAATGTCAATCCTTGTTTCTTTGACATGGCTCGTGCCTTCATGGTGAGTTTGTAATGTGTCCCATACTGCTTTGGCAGTTGCACATTCGTCTACTCTTTCACTTTCTTCCCTACTCAAAGCACACGATAAGAATAAATGAGCTTTGGAGTTTAGGAGTACCTTAGCTTTATCATCAGAAGTCCAGTCTGCTTCTTTCTTTTCTGTTGAAGCTGGATCTTCTTGATTCATCCTTGGAACATGATTTCCATTTACTATGATGTTCCACATGCCTGTGTCCTGTGATTTAAGAAACAATTGCATTTTGTTTTTCCAAAAATAATAATCAGTACCATCAAAGAATGGTGGTTTGTTAGAGGATCCTCCCTCAACAATGTATTTTGCTTTAGACATTTTCTGGATCTTTTTCTCAAACACTGGTTAGGTGTTCTTTCTAGAGACCTTGCTCTGATGCCAATTGAAGTAGCAAAATTGATTTACAAGGAAGGGGGTTTGAATGGAGAACGTTCAGATTAGTGTTTAAAACAGAAAATAGTTTTGTATTTTAATCTTTGAAACACGGTTAAACTGAATAAAGAGGTAAGGGATAAGAAATACCACACGCAGATATATCCTGGTTCACCCAAACTTGGGCTAGGTCCAGTCCTCACGAAGTGAGATTTTCCACTAAGTGTTTAAAACAAGAACCTTCTTGGTTTTACAGCACCTAGTCTAGATCAACCTTGATCTTTTGTTTTCAGAACTTAAACTAATTCCTACCCAGAAGAAGTTTAACCAAATCACCTATCAATCTTGATAGGATTTCTTACAATCTACCCAAACTATCTTTTACTCTTATAGTTTGAGTTTACAATGATGATGAGATTGATTTTGTTTAGAATCTGTGAATTCTCAACTCTTGTTTGAGATTCGATTCGTTACAGATAGATCAGAATATATATCAGAGTAAAACAATTTAACTAAAAACTGATTCTGTAAGTGATTTTCAGAACTTCAAGCATGAATGTGAATGATTGTAATAGCTGTGTTAGCACTTGAACTTCTTATTTTTCCTTGAGCTGTGGCCTTCCTTTTATAGGCTTGAAAGCAGTGGATGAAGGCCAATATAGCCGTTGTAAAGGCTTTGTGTCAGACTGGACCAGTGGCTTTATTTCTAAATAAAAATAATCCTTTTATTTTCTTGATCAGTCTTGAGCTGTAGTGTTTTGGATCAATCTTTCTTGAGTTGTTAATGATCTTCTGAAGCTTCTGATAAGTGGCAATATTGCTGTCTTGATCTGAAGCTTTGGATCAATAAAAACAGATTGAGATCAATCACGAATAGCTTGAAGTAAGAAGCTTGTACTGAAGCTTCTAAAACTGCCTGGAGATTGATTGATCGTTCTGGACGTTTGTTCTTTAGGTATCCTCTGTTAAATTCCATAATGTATCCTCTGGTAATTTCCAGAATGTATCTTCTGGTAATTTACTTCATGAGGTTTCTTCTGGAGTCTGATACCTATTGCTTCCAGAACAGTCTGAACAGACATCTTTGAGAGTCTTTATCTTTCTCAATTCGAAAGTTCTCTTGATCTGAATTGATCCTATGTGTTCTCTGCCATGTAGTGATCATATCCATGTAACTTTCAGAGCCAACAACTTTAATTAAGTGATGGAGAAAGTTGGGTCTTTATGCTGTCACAGTCTGGTGAACATTCTCCGTTTTCCAGAATGTGAAGAATGTTCTTCTGATGCTGTTTTCTTTGATTCTTTTGAAACCTGTCTATGATTTAAAACACTCAAAAGCACAGGTTAAATTAACAATACATTTAGAATCATAATTAAACAATCTTTAATTAACCTTTGTTTGTTTTCATCAAAACATTAAATTTGAGAGTTTGTCTTAACAATGTGCTATTTAGCCTATTTTTTATTTTATATATTTTTCTTTCTATAAAAAATATTTAAATATATTTTTGACAAATAATTAATATTATTTTGAATTTTGAAAACGGAAAATAAAAAAGGAACAAAAAATAACTTCTAAAAAATAAGACACTTAAAAAGGAACAAAAGGAGTATCTTATTTAAAACACCAAAATTTTAAGAGAAAAATAAAATGCTTTAAAGAAATAAGATTAGTGTCATAGGAACAAAAGAATACAATTCTAACGTTTGTTTGTCTGTTTTAGTCAAGAAGTGTCTGTTTCTTTGAATTACTATACAGAATAATACATTCAAGATTGTATTGTTTTTTTCCAAATTTATTATTAAAGATAAAATATCAACATATTTTCAAATATGAAAAAAAAATATATACTATTGTATGAAACAAGTACAATCTCATTGTAGCATTACACAAATATTTAAAAAGGGACAGGGGATTCTTAACTCACTTCTTACACAAATTTATAGATAAATGTATTTTATTTAGAAATAAATTATAGAAGGATGAAACTTGATATAGGATAAAATTTTGTGCAACATCATATATAACTTTGGGCTGATAATCTGTATCCTGATATGATGGCTGATAGTGCAAGACATAAAAAGGCAAAAAATAACATTGAAATGGATCCAGTTGAAGAGTGTGTAAATATATCATCTCCACCTTCCCTCATTCTATTTGTTATGGGAATTGATGCTGATGCTGATGATATCATGAGATATGATATTACCTGAAACAAAGTATACTTTTTACAATTAAGCTCATTCAATATTCAATATGCTAATATTTCATACTCCATCAAAATACAAAAATCACCCTCTTTTCTGCACTAAATCGTTTTCATTTGTTTCTTTCCTATTTTTTCATCATTATATTATTAGTACTATGTTAGTTTTAGTTTATTGTTTTGTTGCGATGTTCGTTAGTTCAAATTAATAGATTAATTTCGATCAAATGCAAGTTAAATCAATAATTTTGACGTCGTCGACGTTACAACTTCAAATACATGAGTATTTTGAGAATGTCAATTTTGTCATATTTATCGACATTTTTTTTTATGCTATTAACCTGTGTATTTGGAATTGTATTGTTCACTATCGATATAATTTATATTGATTTAAATTAATGAATATTGTTTTCTTTATAAAAATAATCAAAACTAAAAAAAATCTATTTTATTTTTATTTTTCAAAAGAAATAGATGCGACAATTACTATAGTTTTTGCCTTTTGGGTAATATAAATACTCAACAAATATTCTTAATTTCATAAATTTATGTAACTTTATGTACTTCTTTTGACTAAAAAAAGTGCTACTTTATTTACATAAAATTATAGGAATATAGTCCTCCATAATAATAATAAATAAAAGAAGAGAGGATCCATATTTCACCTAGAAGCTAACGATAAAGATCTAAAAATTAACCTGTTCTAGCTAGAATAAATAAACAATTTGGTCTATGAAACATCAGTACTAATACACATGTAAGAAATAAATTTTCTTTAAAATTTTGTCATTTTTAAATAATTTTAATGGGTTTGTTTAAGATTATAAAAAGTAACCAAATTTTGAGAAAACATTTTGAATTTTTTTGTTTTTGTTTTTTTAGAAGAGATAGTAAATACCACCATAAATTTACTCACAACGGCGAAGTCTCGGATTCGAATCCGAGACAAGACTTTCAACTTAACAATATTAACATTTATCGGTTGAACTTAGACTTAACACAAAATGTTTTGAAATTTAAATATAACTATTGCTTCTAAAAAATAATATGATTATAATGAGCGTTTAGAGATAATCTTTTTTTTGGTTTTAACCTTATTGGTTCTTAGAAAAATTGAGTCATAGTAATTTAGAATTCAGCCGAGAGCTAGGTAATAAGTCATAGTAATTTAAAGTTCAATTGAGAGATAAGTAAAGTCTAACTAAATATTATTCTGACCATATTTCGAACTCGAGTTTTTCTAAACGATTTATCATTAATTGAAACTCGTTAATCATTTGAACTCGTTTATTTAATTTAAGTAAGATCATAAACAAATAGAAATTAAATTATGTTTCAAACAAATAATAAAAAATATCAAATAATCATTTTTTCTACAATGTAATAATGTAAATTTTTAATCGTGAACAAAATTTCCCTAAAGGCTTTGCCCATCATCATATTATCATAGAGGTGTTAAGAACCAAGTTAAAAAAAAAAAAATCCTATTTCTTTAGAATAATATACTTTACTTATCATAGATTGCTTGAAGAAATAAGTTTTAATTTTTAGTTCTTCTAAAGAAGAGATGTCATAAAATTAAGAGGAGACAGATATTTGCAAGTGAAACTCATACATGATAAATTTTAGCCTTCACAACTATTAGGGTGAAAATCTTATCAATTGTTACAAGTCAACTTATCATTAAAAGAAAAAATTGCTTTATTTTTTGTATTAAAACTAACAAAAATACTCATGCATTCTTTGTTCCTCCAAATCTAAATCTCTGTCCATTTTACTTAATTTTAGTTTATTTTTTTTTTGCTTAAATTTGAAAGTTTGTATATTTTTTTTAACACTATTAATCTCTTTGTGAATATTAATAACATATCAAATGAATTTAGATTTTGGTAAAATTTTACATTTATGATGAGTTATATGATAAATTTTTCAATCCAAAAAACAAATTGAAAAAAAGATAAAATTTAAAAAAATAGAAAAAATTAATAGAAAATTAGATTAAAATGATCCAAACTCTTCACTCACATAAATAACGCGTAATAAAAAAGAGAAAAAACTCAAAATTTTAGAGTTTTGCAAAGCCAAATGGCGGCAGCGCACATGTATAGTATTAGATTAAAACATTTTCTACTATTCACAAAATTCAGTATCCAACACGCTAGAAAGATCCACCACTACTTTTATATACACTATTAATTTTTAAAATCTCTCTTGAGACTTCCACATTTTCAATTTATACAATACCAAGTCTAAGTTTCTAAGACGAAGTACATAAGTACTAACAGTTACCGTATTAAGGTAGACATTACCATGTTAAGAAAATCTTATTTATTTCAAATTAATTAGGTTAAGAAAACATAGCACTAGTGTGATAAGAAAAAAAGTGCCATACCTGATCTCCAACAAAATCAACCATAGTTGTAGTTGTAGCTCGAAGTAGGTGATTCCCAGTGGAAAGTTCATTAATTTGACGAAACACTTGGCCTCCAGTGTACAAACTAGAAAATATTCCCCCTGCCAGCAAATACCTATGATAAAAATATTCCAAATTCAAGTTCAATATCCATTCAACTTTAATATCCAAACAACAAAATCAAATTTTGACAAAAATCCATTAAACCTCCACCCAAACCTACAATACATTTTCAACCAAAGTTTTAAGTTTTAGTTGCATTGTAATCCTTAATAATACAACAAATTCTAGAAAAATATGATTATTAACGATAGTCTTCGTAAAATTTCAATTTTTCAATTTTAATTTCTATAAGATGAAAAATCAACTTTTGGCACCTATAAAATTATCATGCATGTAGTTTTAGTTCATGTTGATAAGTCAATGTATATTTTTTTAAAAAAATTTGCAAGTACATTTATAATAATATAAAAAAAATTTCACAAAAAATGAACTCAATATTCGATTTCAATGTTCATATTTGTGTTACTTTTGTCTTGATTTTTTACATTTTAAAAATTCAAATATAATTCATAACAAGTTAAAAAATTTTAAATTTTTATAGAAAAACTTTTTATAATATTTTAAACATACTTGCAAAAATCATTCAAAAATTTTAAATTTGAAGGAGAATTAAATATATTTTATTTCAGGAGAGACTAAAACTGTTAACTGGATACTTTTGTAGAAACTAAAAGTTATATTTTTATATTTACAGATATTAAAAATAAATTATTAAAATTTTATAAAGACTAAATATATTTAACCTTAAATAATATTATGTTATCAATTGCAATCACATTAAAAATATTAACCGATAAAAAAATGTTAATATTATAGCCACAATTGCAAGCACGAAGGTGTTTTTCACCTGTACTCTCCGTAGTTGCCAAATTTTCTCTCGCCACCATGATTGTTACTTGCCATGAAGAGAAAGGAAACTAATGAGAAAATTAGAGCAACTCCTCTCAATCCCAAAGTGTATCTCTTGAGTGCGTTCTCTACCTTCCACCTTTGTATAATCCCATTGCGGCTGCTCCCACCTATCAATGGCTCTGGCTTCGTGTCTATCTTTACTTCTGTATCGATAGACGCTGCCATCTCCATTTGGAAATCTATGACACTATTTCGGATTCACGAGTTTGAAATTCAAAATACAATAAACTTGAAAATTAGAGTGTAATAAGGAAGCTCAAAGACAAAGATATGCACAATATTTGTGTAGTGTTGTTTTGTTTGTTTTTATTTTGAAATCAATTTTAAGGTTGTTGTGTTGTGCTAGTGATTGGTTATGGAAGTTATTGAAGTTTCAAATTATGAGCCAACCATAGAGCGTGTGTAATACATGTGAAGGTTGGAAGAAAAATTACGTTAGAGATAAAGACGAGTAATAATAAAATAACAAAATACATATTTAGTATACTCAAAAGAACAAATACACTTTTAAAAAATTCACACGGTCATAATATAAATTAATTGTAGTCATTATCTTTTTTCTTTGTATTTTACCCTTTCCTACTATTTAAGGGGTTGTAAAAAAATGTATATAAATTTATTGTGAATGTTTAATTATGAATTGATCTATTATTTTTTTATATCAAAAGGGTTATAATAACTCTTTCAAGTTGTTTGTGTGTGTGTATCCATAGGCGAAAAGGGGATGTTCAAGTACAATTGGATGATAAATAGATCCAAATTTAATGTGTTAGTAAAATTTATTGACTATAAATAATGTTTTTATTTATGAAATGCATTTGTTTTGAGTCGAAGTAATTACTCTAATTGTCCACACACAATCAAACCAAATTGTTAATAATTTTATCCTCCCTCCATATACCAACTTTATAAAACTTTGAAAGTGTTCGTTGGCTTCGATGTGAAAAGCTGAATTCACAAATATAGACATTTCAAAAATAAAAATAAGTGTTCTTGTTTCTTTCACTTCCACTTCCTCCAATACAAAGTCTATGCTCATATGAAGCTTATGCAAGCTTAATATTGCTGAAAACAATTTGAAACAACGTAGCTTATTATTCTCATTGGTAAATGACCTCAATACACCAATTACTTATACAACAAGTAACAACGGTAACTAACTTATATAACAAGTTAACTAACTCCTTCTGCTGTTTATTTTGACCGTGTGACATATATCTTATTGCATCATTCCTATAACAAGTTAGTAGTAGTAAATTGATGTCTCGTCGTGCAAAGTAGATCTAAATGTGCAGCCATAATTGCCTAAATGTTCATGTCACAAGGTTAAACTTGAGCTTACAATGCAAAGGGACCCTTTCGCAATGTGAAAACATGTTATTCGACTATATAAGTAGGGATCAACTATGATTTTTGTGTCATTTCCTTTCCACACAGATTTGTGTTTGTGCCTTCAGTTTTTCCACGTTTTTATATTAATGTTAGCTTCTATAGATAGGTTCTATTTTAAGTCTCCTTCATGTTACTTGGTATGCACCTTTTTTAATCATACTTTGTCCTTTTGCCATCAGTAGCATTGAAATTGTTTCAGTCGACATAATTTTATTCTAACGCCTTAACATTATGTCAATTTGAACCATTGAATTGCATCAAGTTAGAAGCGTAACTATGCCTATCTTTGTTGCTTATTTTGAACAATTCAGTTAAAGGTGGCTTTAATGTGAATGAGACATGAGTATGAATGAGATACAATGAAAAAGAATGTCTCATTTCTCCCCCATTTGGGGATGACCATGGCTAATGCCCTATTAAGAATAACGAATGAACTAAATGTTTCAGTTAAATGAGCTTAGAAATATGTGTGATGTCTATCAAATTGACTTCCAGTTATAAACTGTTGTAATGACTATGTAGATATTGTGAATATGCTCTTGTTGATGTGATTGTGACTCTTATGTACATGCAAAATGAAATGTGATGTGATATGATTGATTTCCTTAAATTTGATGCATTACATGAATTGTGAAAATGTGTTATACCTAACCCATGTTGATGACGGTCCCCTTAGTATAAAAAGTGACTTAGGATGACGAGGGGAGGAAGGTATATGTGAGGGTCTTGTACCTAGTGTTGCATGCATGATTTGGAGATGGGAATATCTTTGATATAGTGTTGGAGAAGTACAATTGAATAAGTCTGATAGTATAGGTAACTATCGAGTCTACGGTGGAGATCAAGCCTTAGGGGTATTTTAGGGGGAATTCTTAAGTGGTGTAAAGGTAGCACTTTATGATTAAGAGCTATTATGCAACACAAGTTTAATCTTGATGATCACTTATTTGAGTCTCGACATGAGTCGAGCGGGTCTATGAGGATATAGTCCCATATGTTATTGATTGTTATTTTTTGTTAGTGAGTGTTAATATTTTTTTAGGATTCTAGAAGAGTAATGAGTTGACGATTTAAATTCTTTCAAATCAACGAGTTGGTATTAGGAATTAATGAATTTCACATTTTCTCACGACAAAAAGTGTCTCATCGCAGTGCAAAGTGAAAGTCAATAAAACTTCAAGATTAAAATAATTTTGTTGTGTGACTACACTCTTTGTTGTTGAAGAATTTGATAACTTAGGCAAATTAAGATGTTTAGTAGTGTGGGTGTTAATTTCGTAGAATGGAACCAACGTGCCATATGACCCCAAAACTATCATAAGGTACTCAAATGTTATCATAACCGAACCATGAGTCATTAATTTGAAAACTCAAACATCACCTCAGGTATAAACATGATGACTCATGTTACCATTTCCCAAGGAAGTTAAACTCTTCAAGTAGCAGAATACAAAAATATCTTTGGCACCTTACACGTGAATTGAACATACAAGGTCAATCCAAAGATGCACTCACACAAGAAACCCAAGTTGGAATTAAAACAAATCTAAACTCAAATCATCATTCTTATCTGCATATCACAGTTTATATAGCTCATAACTCTAAGAGGTTTTTTCTACAAATCAGAGGGTTTTCTATAAAGAGACACTTAACACAGGTTGAAGGTACATATGATTCTAACTCCAAACATCTCAATTTAAATACAAACTTACTCAATAGTGGAAGTGTGTACAAGTACACCATTTCGCCGAGGAACAATTGACATCCACCGTCGTCTACTGTTGCACTTCCATCACTCCGACCAAAAGGTCAAGGTCCACTCTGGATCAGAAGTAATAACTTGAAATCCATATTAGAATATTAGATGGCATTTCTTAAGTGACATATTTTTATCTATAAAAGAAGGCTAAATAACAAGAGGTCAACATGCAAGATAGAACAAAATGGGAGTTTTGAGACTTAGAAAAATAAAAGAGAAAAATATTTTCAACGAAAGTCAAATACTCCACAAAGAAATATTCGGTCAAAAAAAATGCGTCCAAGGACAACAATCAACCAGTATCAGAAATCAAATGTTGAGTCTCACCTTTTTAGACGTAGATTATGTGTTTGATACTTCAATCTCATCTTTTTAGACTTAGATTATGTGGTTGATACTTCAACATTTGATTTCTGATAATGGTTGATTGTTTAATTTAAAAAAAAAAAAACACATATACTATAACAATTGTAATTTCTCTAAAATTTAAATTATCATTTACTTTCTTTGTCGAATTCATTTATGTCATTTCCGTTTTTATTGCTTTCACTTTCTAAGCTATTCTTACTTTCATTCTATTATTTGTTTTATTCATTCATCAAGTTCTTTGTATTTTCTACATTTGTATGTCTTAGATTTCCTACATTGTTTTAAGTTTACATTTCAACTTTTATTCTTTAATCTTTACACCTTTATGAACTTCTAAATTTACGGTTATGTTTAAGTTTTCGATCAAAGTTTTATGTTTAAATCTCAACTTCTTTAATTTTAAATGCACTAACTTGTATTTCACATTCATTTAAAGTTTAGTTCATTGCATTCAATTCATAACTTTACTTAGTAATAATTTTGTTCATTATTTATCTGAAACTGTAAATGTTTTGATATAATAGTAGTTTATAAAAATGATATGAAACTTTGAACGTCAAACTTATTTCATCCTCAAAATATTTTTATATGTATTGAAGCTTTTTTTATTTTAATTTGTCAAAATCTCACACTAAATATTTATTTATTGATGTTTATGATAGATTTCTCCCAAAACTAAAATCAACGTTAAAGAATCTCTTACTACGGTTTATATGTTTTGACTATTTTTTTTACACATATAACTCAATGCATTTCATTGATTACGAGAGCATGGATACAAGGCGGAGCAAGATAAAAGTACAGATATTATTCATAAAAGTGATAAAACACTTTTTTTTCAACAAACTATTAATAAAATTCATTGGTCAAGGTTGTTTTTGAGTTTCAAGAAACTATTTTGAAAAATCATTTTCAACTATCAAAAATATTATTGGATTGAATTGTCGACTAGATCACTCTCGTTAAGACGTTTTGTACTATTGTTCAAAATTGTGCAAGGCAGACTATTAACTACTATGTCACCAAGATAAAATTGTTCAGTTACACTGTATCAATAATCTATTGCATTGTAGAAAACCGTTCTAGAAATACACCCTCTAAATATGGTGGTTAGGTAACTCGTAATATAGTACTATGAACACTCGAAATTCTGAAGGGATAGAAAGAAAATTTGGGACGAAGCAGATTTATTTCAAAGTTTTGGTGTGATTTGTGAACTAAGTGGAATCCTATATTTATAAAGGAGTTCTTTATCTTATCTGAGCAAATTCTGCGAAAACGGTTTTTGACTAGTTTTTTGAAGATGAATCAATCCACAAAAAACTCAGTCATGTGAAAACTGACGATGAGAAGTGGAACTGAATGGAGGACTCAGTCAACACATACACACAAAACGTGTCAAAAAAAATTTCTAAAGAGAAAAACACACGCATTAAAAAAATATTAAATTTTTCGAGTTCTATAAAAATATTACACCACACAGCCCAAGCCCGACCCGTCTGACAGCGGCGGAGCGCGCACACTTGTGATGGTCGGTTTGAATGTGTTCTCTCCCTTTCACAAAATTGGATACCCTTAGGACACATCCGAAAGGTCATACCTCCTCCTTATAAACACTATTGTGTGATATCCCTCCTTATAAACACTTAGTGTTTAAGTTCCAACATCATTTCCAACAAGCCCCACTTGAATTTAAAAAAGTGTTTCTGAAATAGTGTCAAACGCTTTTCTAAGGTCGTGCATAAACAGAGGTTTCTTCTGACTTGAACCTTTGCTTACAAGAGTGAGTCATAGTCTTGAACTCTATCTCTGACATCAAATCCATATACAACCTTTTCATAGGGTGTATTCTCAAAAGCCCATGCATTAATGGTCTTGCACATCTATCCCAATATAGTGAGTGCTTTAGGAACTCTGCCTCAAAATTCCATCGGAAACGGCCCCAGTTCCACATTCACATAGGTGTGTCCATCAAAAGTACTCATGTAGCTAAATACTTCAGTCGACATAGAGTATAGATCTCATTAAGAGTTTATATTACCTCATCCTATCATCGTTTTAGGAATCATACTTCTCTGGTTTATAATAGGATGTTCATCTCATATCACTTCATGACATGTTATTACCCATTAAAGCTAATTATTGTAATCTCTAGTCTTTTAGGTTGGCTTACCATCACGAGTGACTCATTGATCTATAGGCAATAGTCTCATATTTTTGAATGTGTTTAGGACTTCCTCTCCAGCTTATCCTTCATCAAAGGATTTGCCAAGTTTTCATCAATGTGTACATGATCCACTCTAATAGCTCATTTTGAGAACTGTTGTGCTTAAGACGTATATGTCATCTCTTACCTTTGTAATAACGGTTCTAAATTATTTCAATAATCGCAATACTATCGCAGTGGATCAATATAGACGACATTGGTTTCCTATAAAAGGATCTCAACTAGCAAACATCTCAACCAGCTTGTTTCTTCACTAGTAGTTGCTAGTGCTATCATATCAGACTCCATTGTGGATTGAGCCATTTTCATTTGTTTCTTTGATTTCCAAGATACAACTCCTCCATCTATGATAAATATATAGCCACTGGATGCTTTTCAGTCATTTAATAAAGTGTTCCAATCAGCATCATTGTATCCTTCAAGGACAACCAGAAATCTTTGATAATATAATCTGAGATTCATGATCCTTTTAAAATATCTCATGACTCTCTCAATAGCGTGCCAATGCTACATATTAGGTCTACTAGTAAACCTGCACAATAGTCCCACAATGTAGGCAATGTCGAGTCTAGTACCTTTAGTGGCATACCTGAGGCTACCAATGATACTCGCATATTTAGTTTGTTTAACGCCTACACTAGTGTGTTTGAAAAGTTTCACACTTGGACCATATGGAGTTAAAATAGGTTTATAGTCAAAGTAATTATATTGTTTTATCTTTTCAACAGATTGAGATTAATCCAAAGAAATTCCCTTTTCTGACCTAGTAATCTTGATTCCAAGGATTACACTCGCTTCTCCGAGGTATTTCATATCAAAGTTGTTACACAACAATGACTTTACAATATTTATAGCATGAATGTTTGAACCAAATATGAGTAAGTCATCTATATAGAGGCATATGATAATGCAAATTCCATTTTCATATTTGTAGTAAAGACATTTTTCGCTTTCATTCACTTTTAACTCATTCGATATAATCAAGTTATCAAATTTTTCATGACATTGCTTAGAAGCTTGTTAAGACCATACAAAGACTTATCTAACTTACATAAATTATTTTCTTGTCCATGAATCACAAAACCTTCAAGTTGTTCCATATAGATTTCTTCTTCCAAATTACCATTTAAAAAGAAGTTTTGACATCCATTTGGTGTACCACCAAGTTATGAATAGAAGCAAGTGAAATTAGTACCCTAATGGATGTAGTTCTAGTGACTGGTAAAAAGGTGTCGAAAAAATCTATATTTTCTCTTTGTCTAAAATCTTTGGCTACTAGGCGAGTCTTGTATTTATCCATAGTTCCATCGGGTTTTAGTTTCTTTTTCAAAATCCATTTACAACCTATTGGTTTGCAACCAAAAGGCAAGTCCACTAAATGACAGGTCATTTTAGACTCTAGAGAATCCATCACATCATTTATAGCTTCTTGTCATAGATCTGCAACCAAAGACGATAAAGCCTCTTGAAGACTTGCAAGATCCTCTTTTATAGTATAGGTTGTGGGTCCAAAATCTTTTGCAACTCTTGCTCTCTCTTACTTCTTCAAGGTTATGTTTTGCTTTGTTTATTGCTTTCAGTGTTCTTCATCACGAGATCGTGACTTATTTTGGTACTCCCACTATTTCTCGATTTGAAAGGGAATTTATTTTCATAAAAGTCAACATCATTTTACTCTATGATCACTTTAGCGTTTAGGTCATAAAATCTATATGCTTTGTTGTTTACTGCATACCCAATGAATACTTATTCATAGGCTCTACTCGTGAGTTTAACTCGCTTGGGATCGGTGACTCTAACATGAGTTGTCTTTTCTTCAAAATCTCATAAAGATGTGTTTTTCTTTTAGATTTGGGAACTCTATTCAGAGCATAGCATACAGTCAATAAAATTTCCCCCCACCAATTATATGCAACATAATAGCAATAACTAGTTCAGTAAGAGTTATATTCTTTCTTTCAGTTGTACCATTCATTCCAAGCGAATATGGTGCAATTGTTTCATGCATAATTTCATGCAATTTATAAAAATCATTAAACAAACTAGAATCATACTTGATTCCTCTATCACTACGAAACCTTTTAATCTTTCTACTAAATTCATTTTCAATTTCAATTACAAAGATCATAAACACGTCAATCGCTTCACTTTTATTATTCATTAGATATTCAAAAGTATAGTCAAAACAATCGTCAATAAAAGTGATAAAGTAACATTTTTCATTTATAGTTAAAGTCCTATCTAATTCACATATATCAGAGTGTATTAAATTTAAAGACTTGGATTCTCTAACTA
The DNA here is from genome assembly GCA_037974295.1 of Cicer cuneatum. Taxonomy (NCBI): domain Eukaryota; kingdom Viridiplantae; phylum Streptophyta; class Magnoliopsida; order Fabales; family Fabaceae; genus Cicer; species Cicer cuneatum. Next base: position 29,395,315 of record JBBPBO010000005.1, read on the forward strand.
TTGATTTATGTGAACTCTTTGTTATTTTAGCTTGACTAGAAAAATCACATTTTTCAAAATCATTTAAAGATAACTTTGGAATTAAGCCTAAGTTACTTAAGTTTGAAATTACGCATTGGTTCACATAGCAGAGTCAAACATGCCAAATATTAAAATCACACAATATGTAACTAAAAGGATACATTTTATTAATTTTAAGATTTAACTTAAACATGTCATCAGTGGCGTACCATTTCCCAACATGATACCACTTTTAGAAATGGCGTACAAATTGGTCCTTATAGACTGAGTAAACCCAACCTTATTCAAAATAAAGCCAAAAACCTGATTTTTTTTTTATTATCTCGGGAGTGTGCATCACGTCTTTCAGAATCAAAGTCTTTCCAAATGTGAACTTTAATTCTACGTCTCCAATACCAACACCATTAATGGTGTGAGAATCTCCTAACAACATTTTCTTATCTACAGCATCAATGTATGATTTAAACATAGCACGATCATAGCAAACATGGTGAGAGGCGCCATTGTTGATCCACCATCCATCTGATCCATCAACAGTGTTGATTTCAATAATCATAGCAATGAATTGCTCTTTATTCAGGTTAACCTGCTGAATAGAGTTTGGCCTGTTGCTACACTTGTGTGTTTCCCGCAGTTATAGGAAATGAAAGGTGAGCCTGATTCATTTCTAAGAGGTGGTGGTTGCTTCACAATTAGGGAATTTGGAGGGTTCCCATTCTTGTTGTGGTTCTTTAGATTACAATTCTGATTCTTAAGTGGTTTTCCAGTTGCCTTTAGAACTGCACCAATGAGTTTTTTCTTGTTGTTTGAAACAACTAGTACTTCATCTTTTTGGTCTTGCTTATAGGATTCTTCCTCAATTCGGAAGCGGGTTATCGGAGTTTCTAGTGAAAATTCTTTTGTTTTATGCTTGGGAAAGGTTTTAAAATCCTTCAAAGCATTAGGTAGTTTTTCAATAATAACAACAATTTGAAATTGTTCATCTAAAGTGATACCTTTAGAGATGATCTCATGATCTCTCTTTTGAATTTAATGGGATTGAACCTCTATGGATCTATCATCGGTCATATGATACTTGAGACTGCGGCTCACAACATACTTTTAGCCTCTGCTTCCACAGTATCATATTTCCTCTTCAAAGCATCCTAAACATCTCTAGCAGTATTGTTGGAACTGTAGTAATCATACAAATCATCAGCAAGTACATTAAGAATATAATTCTTACAAAGGTAATCATTATTTTATCATAGGGTTAATTCAACAGCTTTCTTATCATTTTTTGTTTGTTCAACTATTTCTGGAACCATTAGAATGTCATCTTTTAGAATGTTGGGCAACCTTTTTCATAGTTAAGAAAAATAACATATGTTGTGGCCATCATTTGAAGTGACATCCCTCAAACCGAATGGTTTATTGAAATAAAAAAGAGCGGAACTGGTTCAAGTAATTTCTTCGATAGACATGGCAGAAAAAAATGTCTAAAAATTGTTATTTTTTAGTTTCCAAAAATTATTTTGAAAAATAACTTCCAGCCACCAAAGATGTTACTGGATTAAGTCAAGTCGCTCTCTTTAAGACGTTTTGCGGCATTACACAAAATTGTGCAAGGCCGACTATCAACTATGATGTCTTAGAGTAAAACAGCTCAGTTACATTGTATCAGTAATCCACTGCATCGGCAATCCACTGCATCATAGAAAACCGTTCTAGAATTGCACCATCTAAATATGGCGGTTAAGGAAACTCGTAATATGGTATTATGATCACTCAGAAACTTGAAGGGATAAATTTTTTTGGTAAATGGACAGAAAGAAAATTTCTAACGAAGCAGAAAAAGAAGAAGAGAGAACATTCGGATTTATTTCGGAGTTTTGATGTGATTTTTGAACTAAGTGGAATCCTCTATTTATAGAGGAATGCTGCATCTGATTTGAGAAAATTATGCGAGAGAGGTTTTTGACCATTTCTCTGAAGACGAACATTCCATAAAAAACTGGGTCACGTGAAAGCTAACGATGAAAAGTGGAACGAGAAGGAGGACTCGATCCACACGAACACAAAAACGCATCAAAAAAAAAATCGGAGAGAGAAAAACACATGCATTGAAAAATAAATATTAAATTTTTTGAGTTCGAAAAAAAATAATACACCACACAGCCCATGTTCAGCCCAGCCTAGCCGGCCGGACGGTGGCAACGCGTGTGGTGGTCGGATTGAGTGGATTCTCTCCCTTTCACAAAATTAGGTACTCGTTGGGGCAAACTCTAATAGTCATACCTCCTCCTTATAAACACTACTAATATATAATAACCCTTTTATGTGAGACTTATTCACTTTTTCAATCTACACAACACTAACTCTAATTTTCAACTCTTAATATTGAAGTTTTAATATCATTTCTAATAGTTAGAGATTACGATTTTTTTTTTTAAATTGTTACATAACTCTCTTAACTAGGGACTAAGTTAGACGGGGAACATAGGAGGCCATAGTCCCTAAACTTTTATAAGTGTTTTTTAGTATAAGTATGTTATTATCATTTTTTGTCTCTATAATTCTCTTTTTTTTTTTTTTTTTTTTTTT
>JBBPBO010000005.1:29398011-29453276 GCA_037974295.1 Cicer cuneatum
TTTTTTTTTTTAACTTTATATGACATTTTACAGAAGATATTTTTTCAGTATATTGGGTCTTAAACACCATTTTTGAGAAATTTATCTTCAGATTTTTCTATTAAAAAGGAACTCAATTGAATATGAGTTGCAATGCTATAAGTTTGATGGGCTTAAAAATATTAATTTTTAGATGTGGTCTTCTATTGATTAATTATGGCAAAAGTTAGTTAAAAATGTTAAATCAAATTTTATCTATTGATCGATAAAGTGTTACGATCTAGTTCAAACAACAACTATATAATGTGTATATTCAACAATAAAAATAAGTAAAAATTAATTTTTTTTTTATTTTTTTGACAAAATTAACTTGAAATATATCTTATAATTTCTTAAATTTTTTGAACATATTATATATTTAAAAATATATTTTTTATTATTAAATTATGCTTTTAAACTTGATTGTTGACTACATCCCGCTCTTAACTTAGAAGCTTCTTACCGTATAATGTTTTTAGAAAAATTTGATTGTAAAAATTGGCTTGATCTCCCAATGAGAGATTATTTGAAATTATTTAATTACTTATTTTAATAATCAACTATATAATTGCCATTACTCAATTATTATGAATTTTTATTAATCATTGTAGATATCATTTGAATTTTTTATATACTAATCAGTTTGCTCTAAAATTTCTGACTCAGATATGATATTTTATTTGTCATATGCTTAACATGAATAGTTTGATGGATGAAAATCAATTAGAGGCGATATTAGTCTAATTTTTTGTTCCAACTACAACTTACATTTTGGAGATATATATTGTCTGCTTCAGCTTTTGTGCATAAACTTTAACGTTTGTTTATTCTTAGAAAAAGAAGTCTGAGTAACTTACTGAATGTATCTGTTATTTATAAACTACCTCTAGCTTAATTTTTAAGGAATATTAATTTTTTTTAATGTATTATAACTTTTTAATTTTTATATATTTTATTAATTATTAATAAAATTATTTTGTTTTGTTTATTAATTTTCATTATTTTGTTAAAATGTAAAGATAAACAAAAAAAATATAATTAAAGTATAAATGTATTTTTGGTCATCTATTTTAACTTTAACATTACTTTAATCCTGTTCGTGACCGTACTTCAACCCAACAAGCATTCCCATTAAAAGTGGAGCCACCATAAACAACCGTCTCCCACCACCAGAAATGGTCTTCTGCCGTCTCCAAGTGTCCTGCTCGAATCAATTCCCTCATTTTTAATTTGAGATCTTAGTACTCTAATTTAACAGGTTTAACGATGTTATTATACCATCAAATTTGGATTTTTTTACGTATCATTTTTTTGGGTGAAAGTTTTGAGGTATCATTTTAATAACGATATGAGATAAAATTTGGAAAAATCTACCATCCATTTCTCTACCTTTACCTTTTCATCCCAAAATACATATAAATATTATTTTATCTTTTTTATTCATTACAGTTTAATAAAGTCAAGATTTTTAAAATTTCAAAAATATCGCATTTTCAAAGTTTTATATTAGACCAAATTTTTGAATTTTGTTTTTAAACTTAGAAAAGTTACATTTAGAAATTTTCACAATCAACAAATTTTTTTGAGAATTTTTAAAATTATGAAATTTTCAAAAAAAATTATTTAAAAAAAAATGCATTTTGAAAGTTTTGTGTTTAACTAAATATTTAAAGAAATTTTAAATTTTTGAAAAAATTGTATTTCGGAAGTTTCACATTCAATTAAATTTTCAAAATTATTTTAAAATTTTAAAAAAATTACATTTCGAAAGAATCACGTTCAACCAAATTTGTGAATTCTTATTAAAATTCTTGAAAAATTGCATTTCAAAAATTTAATATTTCATCAAATTTTTGAAATTAATTTAAAATTCCAAAAAAATTATATTCCGAAAATTTTATATTCAACATAATTTTTAATATTTTTAAAAATTTTTAAAAAAATTATATTTTAAAATTTCATATTCAATCAAATTTTAAAAATAAAATAGAAAAAAAATGTATTTTTATTTAATAAACATAATTCTCCGTCCATTGTTTTTCCCAGGAAGTATCCTATGCTGCGTGTGTCGTTACTCGTCATACGCCGTTTGGCGGACCCATCTAACATGAACACGATTACGTAGCCAAAAGGCCACACAACTGACAACACAACCAACTTGGCGCCAGGATTAAACGACCTGTCGTATGTGGCCCACAGGAATATGGTTCTTTTTCTATTCTAGAGGCTTCTATAACGACAAAAAGTTTTTGTAACGGTTATCTAATTGTTTTCGTTTTTGTTGCTTTTACGCGTCTAAAATCGTGACTCCACCGATTTCCAAATGCATGCGAGCTTTTAACGCGTGTCAATGTTTCTACTCCTCATCATTCTCAATCCTTTTCACTTGCATTTTATTTGCTGTGATAATAATAATTTCAAAGATATCTTATATCAGCTTTTCAGATTTACTTTTAATTTTATAATAAGCTTAATTATAATTTTATTTTTTAATTTGAATAATTTCTGGATTTTGGTCTCTATTTTAATTTTGTAAATTTTTAAAATTAAATTTATTATTTTTTACTTATATTTATATGGTATAATTTAGACTAAATAGCATATGTGGTCACTTAACTTAATTTCAGTTAACGTTTTAGTCCTTTATTTTTTTTTTCTGATTTGATCCTTTATTTTAATTTTAAGCGACAATTTGATCTTTTATGTTTTAAAATGTCAACAATGTTATCTTTTTTTTTTATAAAAATTCAAAAAATTCATTAAAATTTTCAACCAAAACCCATAAAATTATTTATATTTTTTAATATAATACAAATTTCATCAAATTTGAAACTCAAATCTTCAAATAAACTCATATTTTCATTTCTAACAACATCAAATAAAGAATGAAATTTGATGAAATTTTTGTATGAGTTTATTTGAAGATTTGAGTTACGAATTTGATGAAATTTGTATTATATTAAAGAATATAATTAATTTTATGGGTTTTGGTTGAAAATTTTGATGAGTTTTTTAAATTTTTGTAAAAAAAGAACGATAATATTGTTGACATTTTAAAACATAAAAGATCAAATTGTCACTTAAAATTAAAATAAAGGACCAAATCAAAAAAAAAAGATAAAGGACTTAAATTAGCTAAAATTAAGTTAAGGGTGCTATTTAGCCTATAATTTATTATGATGTAGTATTTATTAATTTAATAAATTGTTGCCACGTCAGAATATATTTAAATAAATAAATTATATTTATGAAATAAATAATAGTTAAATATTAAAATTGATTAAAAAATTTAAAAAAAAAATGGATAAAATATCGAGTTATTATTTGTAAAAATTAACAAATTTACTTGTAAAATACCAATAAATAATAAGAAATACCAGTAAAAATCAATAAAAAAATATTAGTTAGAAAACTAGAAAAATAAAAAAAATACAATTAAAAATTGAAAAAATCAGTAAAATTACTTGCAAAATACCAATAAAAATCAAAAGAAAAAAGACAGTAAAAAAATCAGTTAAGACTAATAGAAAACTAGAAAAGTATCAGGAAAACGAGCCAAACAATTCCAAAAACATATAACTAAGAAATTAAAAATCAGAAGAAAAAAAAAAGCAATAAAAAATCAGTAAAAATCTAGAAGACCAGTAAAAAAAATTAGAAAAATGTTAAAACATTCAAGAAAAATACAACTAAAATACCAAAAAATGTCAAATATTTCTATGCACCATAATGTCATAATTTTATCTAAGTCATAAGGTATAAACCATACATTTAAAGTAATGTCATAATGTTACCTAAGGTATAAGCAAATATCATAATGTTAAAAGTTTCACACACAAAAAAAGCCATAACATTGCCATTTACAAAATAAGTTATATCATCTAAGCTTAATTATATAAGACCAACTATCTTGACTCAGTGTTAGCAATCTTTGAGGTTGAGATGCTTGTGATCCTTTAGATAACACAATTGGTACTTGTAATCCTTGAGGTTGAGGTGCTTCTGAACTCTCGCCAACTTGTGACTTCTTATGTGACTTATGCTTATGCATAAATAGGTAATAAATAGCATAAGGTATACAATTACAACATATAGTTCAACAACAAAATATCATACAGTTACATCATATATAAGTTACCTTGTTTCCACCTTTATGTATCACTCTACTGCTTTACCCTTGCAAGTGTTGGAACCAAGTTGGTTCTATACTTAGAATTTTGATGTTAACAAAAATATTTTATGTAAATAGTATTTTGACTTACAAGAACAAATCAGAAGCTGTGTAAAATTAGAGGATGACACCACCAGAGTATACATCCATAGGAAGCAATCAGAGGATAGAAATGTCACCAGAAGGTTAGGCTAGATAATGCATCCAGAGGGTACCAGAGGATGCATCCTAAAGGCACCAGAGGATACACCTCCAGAGGATATCAGAAGATGTCATCAAAGGTTAAATAACATCATCAGAGAATGTCTTTCTTGGCCCAGATCAGAAGGAAGCAGAGTCCAGAAAGAGACTTGTTCCAGACCAGAAGGAAACATAGGTCAGACTTTGTCCAGACTCAATCCTAACCAGAAGATAGCTTGGTCGTGAATATAAGAATCAGTCTAGACTTAATCCAGACTTGGTCCAGAGCAGAAGATAACTAGTCCAGAACAAATGACTTGGTCCAGACTTGGTCCATAGCAGAAGATAGCATGGTCCAGAACATAAAACTCAGTCCAGATCAGAAGAAATGACTGTCCAGATTTAATTCAGACTTGATCCAGATCAGAGGATAAATGTCCAGATTAAAATATCATAAGTCCATATTTAATTCAAATTCAATCCAGACTTGGTCCAGATCAGAAGGAAAATGTTCAGATCAATGGTCCAGATTTAAGTATCATGGCACAGTGTTGGCCGAGATCAGAAGATCGGATCATATGGCCCAGTGTTGGCCGAGATCAGAAGATCAGATCATATGGTCCAGTGTTGGCCGAGATCAGAAGATCAGATCATATGGTCTAGTGTTGCCCAAGATCAGAGGATCACATAATTGGGGCAAATCAGATCATAATGTCCAGAGTTGGTCGAGATCAGAAGATCATACGGTCCAGATTTTAATCATGATGAAAATCAGTGATGACTTGATTAAAAATCAAAAAATACTTGATTAAATTTTGATAGAAATTTGATCAAAGTATTAAGGGGATTTGATTCAAAAATTACTGAAGACTTGAAGAAATTCGAATGCAATCTGAAAATTAAAAAGATATGGTTTGAAATTAAAAGAAACAAGATTGGTCAACAGAATTTTCAAATGCAATTTGAAGCTAAAAAGATACAATTTTTATTTAAGTGAAACAGGATTGGCCAAGTTATTTTTGCAAGAGAATCTGGACAGATACAGCTCGAATTTGATCATGGAAGAAACCCTAATTTTCATCTATAAAAGGAGGCTCAAGGCAGAAGACTTAGTATCGAAAATCAGTAAAAGAGTCATAAACTTCCAGAAGCAAACACTCGAGTTTTCAGTGAGGTTAATTGTGAGTATCAGCTTTCCAAAAGCAAGCACTCTTGTTTTCGTTCCCCTTGTGTGAAATCTATATTGTTGAAGTAGAGTCTACAATCTGAAGAGTCAGAAGAAGTAGCAGGTGACTTTGCAATTAGATTCAAGGTGTTGTAATTCCTTCTGCAATCTGGGGTTGTCAGATTGGTAGGAGAAGACTTGACTTGAGAAGTCAAGGTGTTGTGTTCCTCAAAAGTCTAGGATTGTTAGACTGTTTGGGAAGACTGACTTGGAGGGTCAGTAGTACTGTTGTAATTCAAATGTTTTGAATTAGTGGAAAAATCTTTCAAGTTGAATGGACTGGATGTAGCCTAGTTAATGGTGAACCAGGATAAATCCTTGTGTTATTTATTTTACTTTATCCGCTGCTAACTTTACTTGATTATATTTCAGATTTCAAATAATCATCAAAAACAGAAAAAGAATTCAAGTAGTACAAACACAATTCAACCCGCTCTTCTCGTGTTTGCACCTTCAATTGGCATCAGAGCTCGGTCTCAAGGATGAGCACTTAACAGTGTTTGAGGAAAGGACCAAGGGGGTTCAACATGTCAGAATCCAAAGAAGAATTTGGAGGGAACATCAACAAGCCACCATTATTTGATGGTGATCACTTTGAATACTGGAAGGACAGAATAAGAAGCTTCTTTATCTCCCAAGATCCTGATCTCTGGACCTTGGTAGTCAAAGGCTACACTGCACCCACTACACCAGAAGATGAAGAACTGGATGTAGAAGATATGAATCCCAACCAGAGGAAGTTGTAGAAGCTGCATCACAAGTCCAGAACCATCATGATCAATGCTATCACATTCAAAAAATTTGACAGATGCACCAACAAGGAAACAACAAAAAGAATCTATGACAGTTTGGTTCTGACCTATGAAGGAAGTCAACAGGTTCAAGAGGCAAAGGCAAAATACTAGTCAAACAGTATGAGCTGTTCAAGATGGAAGAGGATGAAGACATTGAAGCAATGTTCAGCAGATTCCAAATTCTGGTATCAGGTTTAAAAGTATTAAAGAAAAGCTACAGCACTGCAGATCATGTAAAGAAGATCCTCATAAGCTTACCAGCCAAATGGAGACCAAAGGTTACTGCAGTACAGGAAGCTAATGATCTGAATACCTTGAAGCTTGAAGATCTGATCAGCTCCCTCAGGTCTCATGAAATAGAGCTGAATGCAGATGAACCAAAGAAGAAGAAGACTTTAGCCCTTAAGTCAAAATAGAAGAAAGCTGCAAAGGTTGTATCAGAATCAGAGGATAGTGATAGTGAAGACGATGATCTTGCTAACATAACCAAGAAGATTGCAAAGATGTGGCAAAACAGAAAGAAGAAAGCTCCCAGGAAAAATGGCAAATACTCCAATAGAGGAAAAGAAGAAGTTGACAAGAAAAGCATCATCTGCTATGGATGCAATGAACCTGGACATATCAAGTCAGAATGTCCAAACATGGAGAAAGGAAAGCATCATAAGAAAGGTTCCAGATTCAAGAAAAAGAGTCTGATGGCAGCATGGGATGCATTTGACTCAAAAGAGGAATCATCTGATGATGAAGAGGCAGAAACAGCTATGATGGCTCACATCAAGTATGCCTCTGAACTCCATAAAGGTACTAGCTCTGGAAGAAAAGCAGAAGGTAAGAAGAATGGACAAAACATTCATTCCGACAAGTCTGGAAGTACATCAGAGGAAGCAATATTGGCTCTGAAGGCATATATACCAACTCAAGTTCTAGATCCAGCACAGACTCTGGAACTGATTCAGAAGATGAAGACAAAGAGATATTCTCTGATCTTACTAGATCTGAATTAATTACTACTCTTAAAGACTTTTTAAATGCCAACAACAAGATGTCTTTAAAACTGAAAACTCTTAGCGAAGAAAAGAAAATTCTATCCAAAGAAGTTCAAATTTTAAAGAATCAGAATGCTGAGTTTGCAACTGAAAACACTAATTTTAAAACTGAAGTTGCCAGACTCAATTATGAAAATCTAACTCTCAAAAGTAATATTTGCTCTACTTCCAATACTGTTTGTGAATCTGATACACATGAACAAGTTTTTCAAAACTTTATTGCAAATGGTATGGAAAGAAGTAAGTATGCTTCCATGATTTATGGAATCAGTAACAATGGTAAGAGAGGAATAGGTTTTACTAAATCTATTGTTGAAGTTAAATCTGCTCATTCTAATGTTCTGTGTATTATTTGTGCTAAAAAGGGTCATTCTAAATTGTCTTGTCCTATGACAAAATCTGGGAAAGACAAGAGACCTGTTAAGTCTAACAAAGCTGGACCCAACCAATTTTGGGTACCAAAGAACAAAATTGTTTATGTTGCAAATATTCTGAGCAACCAGAAGGGAACACCAATCATGGTGCCTGGTCAATGGATGCTGGCAATGAACAAACAGAAAAAGGTGTATGTTCTAGTTTCCACCAGACAGAAGCAAAATGAGTTTGATGAAAGAAGGTCTGGTCAGTACAATTCACACCAGAATCAGAACCCGAACCCGAACCAGTATCAGTATCAGAGGTTCAGCCACAAACAGCAGAATCACACACATCAGCTTCAGTATTACCAGAAGAAGCAGAATTACCAGAATCACCATAAGTTCCAGAATCACCAAAGGAACATGGTGTATCAGCCGAAGCAGAATCAAGGGAACAGTTCAACCAGTCTGAACAAGCCAGAAATAGAACTGGCTCTGATGGCTCGTACAGAATCTGATTACAGCACTGAGTCTGATTCTGACTCTGACGGTGAAGTATCAGAAGAAGAAAGGTCTGATCTGCAACACAAAGTATCAGTATCAGAGGTTCAGCCACAAACAGCAGAATCACACACATCAGCTTCAGTATTACCAGAAGAAGCAGAATTACCAGAATCACCATAAGTTCCAGAATCACCAAAGGAACATGGTGTATCAGCCGAAGCAGAATCAAGGGAACAGTTCAACCAGTCTGAACAAGCCAGAAATAGAACTGGCTCTGATGGCTCGTACAGAATCTGATTACAGCACTGAGTCTGATTCTGACTCTGACGGTGAAGTATCAGAAGAAGAAAGGTCTGATCTGCAACACAAAGTATGGTATCTGGACAGTGGATGCTCCAGGCATATGACTGGAGACAGATCAATGTTCCAGAAGCTGACTCTGAAGAAATGAGGCAAGGTTGCCTTTGGAGGAAACCAGATAGGTCAAATCATTGGTACAGGCACAATTGGTAACAGTTCTTCTTCCTTATCTATTGAAAATGTTTTATTAGTTAAAGGTCTGAATCACAATTTGTTAAGCATTAGTCAGCTAAGTGACTGCAAGTATGATGTTGTGTTTAATCAGAAAACCTGCAAGGCTATTAGTCAAAAAGATGGATCTGTTTTGTTCACTGGTGTTAGGCAGAATAATGTCTATCAGATAAATCTGTTTAGCCTAGTTAAGCAGAAAGTTAAGTGTCTTTTATCTGTTAGGGAGGAAAATCTGATTTAGCACAAACGGTTAGGCTATGCAAACCATAGGCTGGTTTTTGAGTTAAGTAAACTTCAGCTAGTGAGAGGTCTTCCCAAACTAAGTACCAAATCTGAGATTCTTTGTGAAGCAAGTCAAAAAGGTAAACAGACCAAAAGCTCTTTTAAACCTAAAAATTGTATTTCTACTTCACAACCTCTTGAACTGCTTCATTTAAATCTGTTTGGTCCTGTTCAAACTGCATCTCTTAGTGGTAAGAAGTATGGGTTTGTCATAGTTGATGATTACTCAAGGTGGACTTGGGTAAAGTTTCTGAGAAACAAAGATGAATCCCATAAGGTATTTATTTCTTTCTGCAAGCAAGTTATGAATGAAAAAGGTTTTAAAATCATAACTATTAGAAGTGATCATGGAGGTGAGTTTGAGAACAGGTACTTTGAAGAATTGTGTGATGAGAATGGCATCTATCACAACTTCTCATCCCCCAGAACACCTCAACAGAATGGAGTTGTTGAAAGGAAGAACAAGTCACTGCAAGAGATGGCCAGAACCATGCTGAATGACATGAATGTTGCTACCTACCTATGGGCAGAAGCTGTCAACACTGCATGCTACATCCATAACAGAGTTTACATCAGGTCTATTCTAAACAAAACTCCATATGAACTGTGGAAAGGTATGAAACCTAATATTTCCTATTTCAAACAGTTTGGCTGCATTTGTTATATGTTAAACACTAAGGATAATCTTGCAAAATTTGATTCCATGTCTCAAAAGTGTACCTTCATTGGTTACTCTGAGAGATCAAAAGCTTATAGAGTGTTTAATAAAGAAACTAACATTGTGGAGGAATCCATACACATTAAGTTTGATGACAAATAGCTTGACTCTGAAAAGTCAAAGCAAGATGAGAAAATTGCAGGTTTACCAGAAGCACAGGAAGCAGGAGCAAATCAAAAAACATAACCAGAGAAAGAAAAGGATGAAAGCAAATCCGAAGATAATGATGAACCTGAAGACAAGTCAGAAGGAAAGAATGGGTGGAAGTACAAGTCTTGACATCCAGAAACACTGATTATTGGAAGCGCAACTGAACCATTGAAAACCATATCATCATTTAAAGAAACAAGTCTGTTTGGTTTACTTTCTACCATTGAACCAACTACTGTTGATAAAGCATTGGCAGAAGAAGGATGGATTCTTGCAATGCAAGAAGAGCTGAATGAGTTTGAAAGGAATGATGTTTGGGATCTGGTATCCATACCACACAAAAATATCATTGGAACTAAGTGGGTGTTCAGGAACAAACTCAATGAAAAAGGTGAAGTAGTCAGGAATAAAGCTAGGCTTGTGGCACAAGGATACAGTCAGCAAGAAGGCATTGATTACACTAAGACTTTTGCTCCAGTGGCCAGGTTAGAAGTAATTCGTATCCTACTCTCTTTTGCTGCAAATCCTGATATTACTTTGTATCAAATGGATGTCAAAAGTGTGTTCTTAAATGGTTATATAAGTAAGGAAGTCTATGTCAAACAGCCCCCAGGTTTTGAAAATTCTAATTTTCCAAACCATGTTTTTAAACTTAAAAAATCTTTATATGGTTTAAAACAAGCACCTAGGGCATGGTATGACAGACTTAGCAACTTCTTACTTAAAAATAAGTTTGATATAGGCCAAATAGATAACACTTTGTTTAGAAAATCCATTAAAGATGATATTCTGATCATTCAAGTTTATGTTGATGATATTATCTTTGGATCCACCAATGGCACTCTCTACCAAGAGTTTTCTGATTTGATGCAACAAGAGTTTCAGATGAGCATGATGGGAGAACTTAAGTTCTTCCTAAGAATTCAGATTCAGCAAGGCAAAACAGGTATACTCATTCACCAATCTAAGTACACTAAAGAACTTCTCAAAAAGTTCAAGATGAGTGATTGTAAGCTTATGGCCACCCCCATGCACCCCACCTGCTCACTTGAAAAAGATAAATCCGGCCAAAAGGTAGACCTGAAAACATACAGATGTATGATTGGATCCCTTCTTTACCTAACTGCTTCTAGACCTGACATTTTGTTTAGTGTTTGTGTCTGTGCTCGTTTTCAAGCTGACCCTAGGGAATCCCACTTAACTGCTGTCAAAAGAATCCTTAGATACCTTAAAGGAACCACACATCTTACCTTGCTCTACAAGAAAACTCCCACATACAAACTGAGTGGATACAGTGATTCTGATTATGCTGGAGACAAATTAGAGAGAAAAAGCACAAGTGGCAACTGTACGTTTCTAGGTGATAATCTGATTTCTTGGTCAAGCAAGAGACAAAGCACCATTTCCATGTCAACAGCAGAAGCTGAGTACATATCAGCAGCAGGATGCAGTTCACAGTTAATCTAGATGAAACATCAGTTGGAAGACTACAACATCTTTGAAACCAACATCTCTTTGTTCTGTGACAATACTTCAGCCATAAACCTAACCAAGAACCTTATCCTACACTCTAAAGCCAAGCACATTGAAATCAAGCATCACTTTATCAGAGACCATGTTCAAAAAGGAACAATAAGCATCCAGTTTGTAGACATTGATCATCAATGGGCTGACATATTCACTAAACCATTGCCTGAAGATCGATTCGAGTTCATCAAGAAGCATCTCAACATAATCTCCATATCTGACAAAATAAAGCATAGTCCTAGGGGGAGTCAAAGTCAAAAGAAAGAAAAATAGTTATAAAAAATACAAGGTTTTGTCATCATAAAAAAAAGGGAAATTGTTGGAACCAAGTTGGTTCTATACTTAGAATTTTGATGTTAACAAAATTATTTTATGTAAATAGTATTTTGACTTAGAAGAACAAATCAGAAGCTGTGTAAAATCATAGGATGACACCACCAGAGGATACATCCAGAGGAAGCAACCAGAGGATAGAAATGTCACCAGAAGGTTAGGCTAGATAATGCATCCAGAGGGTACCAGAGGATGCATCCTGAAGGCACCAGAGGATACACCTCCAGAGGATGTCATCAAAGGTTAAATAACATCATCAGAGGATATCTTTCTTGGCCCAGATAAGAAGGAAGCAGAGTCCAGAAGGAGACTTGGTCCAGACCAGAAGGAAGCTTGGAAGAGAGAGACTTGTTCCAGACCAGAAGAAAACATAAGTCAGACTTGGTCCAAACTCAATTTTGACCAGAAGATACTTTGGTCGTGAATATAAGAATCAGTCCAGACTTAATACATACATGGTCCAGAGCAGAAGATAAATGGTCCAAAACAAATGACTTGGTCCATACCAGAAGATAGCATGGTCCAGAACATAAAACTTAGTCCAGATCAGAAGAAATATTTGTCCAGATTTAATTCAGACTTGATCCAGATCAGAGGATAATTGTCCAGATTAAAATATCATAAGTCCAGATTTAATTCAGATTCAATCCAGACTCAGTCCAAACTTGGTCCAGATCAGAGGGAAAATGTTCAGATCAATGGTCCAAATTTAAGTATCATGGCTGAGTGTTGACAGAGATCAGAAGATCAGATCATATGGCCCAGTGTTGGCCGAGATCAGAAGATCAGATCATATGGTCCAGTGTTGGCCGAGATCAGAAGATCAGATCATATGGTCCAGTGTTGGCCGAGATCAGAGGATCACAGAATTGGGGCAGATCAGATCATAAAGTCTAGAGTTGGTCGAGATCAGAAGATCATACGGTCCAGATTTTAATCATGATGAAAATCAGTGATGACTTGATTAAAATTCGAAAAAGACTTGATTAAATTTTGATAGAAATTTGATCAAAGTATTAAGGGGATTTGATTCAAAAATTACTGAAGACTTGAAGAAATTCGAATGCAATCTGAAGATTAAAAAGATATGGTTTGAAATTAAAAGAAACAAGATTGGTCAACAGAATTTTCAAATGCAATCTGAAGCTAAAAAGATATTATTTTTATTTAAGTGAAACAGGATTGGCCAAGTTATATTTATCAAGAGAATCTGGAGAGATACAGCTCGAATTTGATCATGGAAGAAACCCTAATTTTCATCTATAAAAGGAGGCTCAAGGCAGAAGACTTAGTATCGAAAATCAGTAAAAGAGTCATAAACTTCCAGAAGCAAACACTCGAGTTTTCAGTGAGGTTAATTGTGAGTATCAGCTTTCCAGAAGCAAGCACTCTTGTTTTCGTTCCCCTTGTGTGAAATCTATATTGTTGAAGTAGAGTCTACAATCTGAAGAGTCAGAAGAAGTAGCAGGTGACTTAGCAATTAGATTCAAGGTGTTGTAATTCCTTCTGCAATCTGGGGCTGTCAGATTGGTAGGAGAAGACTTGACTTGAGAAGTCAAGGTGTTGTGTTCCTCAAAAGTCTAGGATTGTTAGACTGTTTGGGAAGACTGACTTGGAGGGTCAGTAGTACTGTTGTAATTCAAAGGTTTTGAATTAGTGGAAAAATCCTTCAAGTAGAAGGGACTAGATGTAGCCTAGTTAATGATGAACCAGGATAAATCCTTGTGTTATTTATTTTACTTTATCTGCTGCTAACTCTACTTGATTATATTTCAGATTTCAAATAATCATCAAAAACAGAAAAAGAATTCAAGTAGTACAAACACAATTCAACCCCTTTCTCATGTTTGTACCTTCAGCAAGTCCTCGAATTATGACCAAACTTTCCACATTTTTTTGCATTTTACAGTTGGAAGGTGCCTTGGAAGTATGTTACGATTCTTGGTTTCATCATTACTCTTCTTTCTTTATTTTTTTGGGTCTTCCTAGTGCTCTTCTCATACGTTGTGGATTTATTGACTCATTATCGATAATGGGTCAAAGCTTTGGACCATTTGAAGGCAGCATGATGTAAGAATATGTTGTTATAAATATTGTTTTACTGTATGAAGTAATGAAACTAAAATAAATAACTTAATAAGACAAAATATCAATTGAAAAGTTGAGTTAAATTAATAACTTAACAAGCAAAGTTAAATATACCTGTAATATGATGCAACATAATTGTTTAGAACTTCATGGTTATACCACATGCATGTAATACTATGGCAACATGGTATATCAGACAAATCCCATTTTCTACAAGCACAAGTCCTTTTGTGTAAATTGACAACATATTGATCATTCCCATTCTCTACATGAAATATGTCATCTCTACATCACGAGTCCAATGTGGAGACCACCCATCTATTGCCATCTTGGCCTTTTCCAGCAATTGTTGGATCTTTGCATTTACCAGTTGAAAGTTTCACCATATCCATCTCTACATCACGAGTCCAATGTATGAACACCTTGTCCATTTACCAGTTGAAAGTTTCACCATATCCATCCAAGCATTTTCGTTCAAGTCCTTCATTCTTTGCATTGCTCTTTGCTAATCTACTATTGTTGCAGCCTAGCAGCCAACCACAATACTTCTTTCATGTCTTCTCTAGGGTACTTCTTTTTCCAATTTCCATTGAGATGATTTACACATAATCTGTGTTCTACAACAGAGCTGATATTCTGAATAGCAATTTCCAAACCCTTTTTTTGGTCTGAAATGAAGGCCCAATCTTTCTGTTGTATGTTATTCAAGTCCTCCAACAACAAAGTAAGAAACCACTTCCATGAATCTTTAGTCTCTGCCTTTACCACTACATAGGCAATTGGAATCATTTGATTATTCCCATCTTTCTCAACTGCAGCCATTAGTTGACCACCATGGTCACCCTTCAAGAAACACACATCAACTCCAATTAAAGGTTTGCATGTATAAGCAAATTCAGCTTTACATGCTTCAAGACACACATAAATTCTTTCAAAGACAAGACCATTATTGCTCGTATCACACTAAATAATAACGGTGCTATTTGGATTTGACCTCCTCAATTCCTCTGCATAACTCCTCAAATGTGAGTATTGTTCACTAGCAACCTCTTGTATCATTTCAATTGTTTTTTTCTTGGCCATATTGCTTGATCATGATTCAATTGAATACCCCATTTTTCTTTAACTCAACAATTAAGCTTTTAGTTTTCATCTCAGGAGTATGCTTTAATGTATTGATGAACATCTTAGCTAAAAACTTGGTCTTAGCCTGCTTATTTTTAGCATTCCTATGACATGTATGTTCCTCAATGAAACTTGTAACATGTCAACAATCATTTCCTCTCCTTTTACTAAACCTAAGATTAAAAGGACATTCTTTCATTCACTTCACTATAATTCTTGTTTTATCATTTTTCTTCAAGTATAAATTTTTCTTCCTCTCCAAATCATAGTGTTTAACAACATCCTTCACAAGATCTTTGGCAGTGAGTTCCATGCCCAACTCAACTTAACAACTTCATCACCCTCTGGCATTTTAAATTTTGAAAACTTTGTCCTAGTTGCCTCATCATTGTCACTTCCTTTAGGTGTAACTAATATATCAGAATCATCATTTTCAACTTTAAACTCAACAGTCAATATAGGATCCAAAATCCTAACATTCTCATATGTGCCAACATTACAACGAAATTCGTTAACCATTTCTTGTGGCAACATAGTAGCCCAATCCCAAGTCACCTCAAAATTAGTATCATCTTCAGTATAATCATCACTAGCATCTTTGTTGTTAGCAACATACTCCCTATCTTCACTATCATTTTCATTTTCTACATTAGCTTCACATCTAGCATTTCCTTGAGTTTCATTTTCAACTTCAATATATTCATATTCACTGCCACCTTCATATTCATCTTCTAAGTCAATAACAACTTCTTCATCAAATGATTTATTTTTCCCTTACCCTTGTAATTAATAGCCTCATCAATATGCTCCTCAACTACAATTGGTGTGTCAAGTAGATGTTTCACATGGAGTTTAATAACTTTGTGTCCCTTAACATCTTTAAAATTTTTTAACACATCGTTGTCGCAATAGCGGCCTCAATCTATGACTAAGTGCTAGCTTAGGATGACGATAATACAAGCTTTTGAAATCTCTATACCCCAAACTTTTAACCACTTTTGATATATCCGTGTAAGACATGACATCGACATCCCAACCAAAATTCTTTTCTTCCATTTGACCCCTAACATACATTTTGCAAGGCATTTCTATAAACAACTCACCGTGATATATACATAATATCACTTTTTTCCGTTGTGATGACCTATACGAATCAACACCATAAAATAAAAAAAAAGCAAGAACATAACATAATTAGCAACACAAAGACACGAATAGCAAAAGACACGAATGTGTGTTACTGTCATAACCATCAAATTAATGTTGTCCCAAACTCCTTTTTCAAGCCCGTTCAACAACAATAATGAGTATGGGTCTGTCATTTTTCACATTCCTTGAACACGGTTGATGATTCGAAGATGAAATCATTTACGCAGTTGATGATTCATAAAATACGAGCACGACACGGTGAATTACAAGCAGAACAACGGAAGAACAGAGCATAAACGCACAAGAACCGTGATGAATGATGAAACACATAAATGAAGAAGAATTGTGAGTAGAACGATTATGAGTTGACGAAATAGATACACAACAGATGAATCCCGACACGCAGAAGAACCGTGATGAATTGCGAGTTGACGAAACGGATGGATCGTGAGTAGAATGCATAAAATGTTGATGACGATAGCGCTGCATTTTCCTTTTCTGTTAGGGTTCTTGGTTTTTCAAATCTTTCCCTCTTTTTATTTTGATTTCAGTCAACTTTTTGTTTTTGAAATAAGACATAAGTTAGGTTTTTGAAACAATACACAACTTTTTTACTCTGAAAATTAACTAGGTATTTCAATTAATTAATAATAGTTTTTTACAATAATATAGTAAATTAATATAACAATATTTATCAGATGCGGCAATAATTTTTAAATGAACAAATGCCACAATATATTAAAATGTGTCACATAAGCATAATGAAAAAAAGATGAGTTTAATTTCAAAAATCGAAAAAACTAAGGGACCAAAATTGGTGATTTAAAAATAGGAGAACCAAAATTCAAATATTGCTAAAACAATGTGAATAAAATTGCATTTAAGTCTTTATAATATTAATTATTTTATTGAAACAAATTTAGATATACGAGATGAATCCACATGAGAGGCGCCGACATTTATGTTTTCCATATCATACGTTTGTAAAATTAATTTATGTTAATCATTTTACATATATTAAAAATAAATTTAGTAAAAAAAGTGTATAAAAAAAAGATAGTACTGTTAGTTATTAATGCATTATCAATGTCATAAATATATTAAAATATATTATATTAAAAATGATGCAAATTAAAAAAAAATGCATTGAAAATTAAAAGGTTGTTCATTTTGAGATGATTTTTTTTTACAAATGAGTCAATTGCTCTTGGATGGAGGAGTTATAATTTTTTCATGTAATATTAATTACATTTTTTAATTTGTGTGAATTTATCAAAACGGGGTATAATTTGGGATACAGGAAATTATTCACGTTCTGGTGAGTTGTGTTTCACATTTCATGCGTTTTGTTCCCTTGATTCATGTTTCACGGGTTCTGATTAGATTTGATTGATATGTCGTGAGTGTTCTTCGTGACTTGTCGCTCGCAAGCAGCTTAAAATCAACCAATGCAGCCGTTCATTCAGCCTGCTACATCTTCTCTTGAAATATTTTGCTTAAGCTCTCAGAAATTTTTGCAACATCCCTTTAAGCCAATTACCAAAACTTTGTAAACAAAGAATTTGTCTTCGCTATTAAAATTCTCGAGGACAAATACCAACTCGATATGGCGAGCTACAAAAATAGCTTTCATGGCAAAGTCACTATGTTTAACAGTAATGAACCAATCATAATGTCGATTTTATGTGAAAAGCCTTTGAAAATATTGAAACTGATTGGTCCATGGTAGGTTGTTCTCCTCGGAAATGAATTTTATGAGTTTTTCTTTGTTTCTATGAATGAGTTGTAAGGCCTTCGAATAGTTGGAATTTGGAATATGAAACCAGATATTCTTTGTATTTTCTCTTGGACAAAAGATTTAAACCCGGATTTGGTAAGAAACATAAAGGTTCAATGTTGGATTCATATATATTATCTGCTTCACGAATATTGGAGGCAAAATATTATTTTCACAATCGCTTCAGACATTGATACCCATTTATCTCTTGATGAAACAACCAACTCAAAAACATTGGGACATTTTGCTCGAGTTTTGGTTGATTTAAGCATGATACAAGAACTAAGAGACCACGTTCCACGTGAATGGTATGTATCTTGTGAGGTTGTAGGGTTTTCCATAGATAAATATAACAAATATTCTAATGGTCATTGAATAGATAAATCTGTTGTGGTCGCTAAAAGGTTGGTAAAGAAGTATGCCCCTAAAAACATTAATGTCTTAGCCAATGTTGCAACCGAAGATACAAACAAAGAAAGACAAAGTGTTATGACACATCGTGTTGTTAATTCTCCTCTTGTGGATCAATCTCTAACGTTGAATTAGGCGGAAAACTATTATTCAATAATTTTCTCTCTTTGATTAGGAAAGAATTGATAAGAATCGTGATAAAGGTTTTGATTCAGAACCAGTTGACACTTTAAATCCTGAGAAGCATCATGAGAAAGTGGTAGCATATTCACTCCATTTAAGATATGTTGAGAACGAGTTACACCAGGTAAAAGATGACTATGATGCAATTCCCGAGGTCTTTGGATCATTTAATTCAAGTAGCACATAACAACAAAGAGATGATATTTAATATCCAGGTATGTGTATTGTAGGTTCTTGGAGTGATGCAATGTCAGAGGAGAATGTTGTTCAAAATCACCAAATTCTTTCGGATTTGAAAGCAAATGTACATTCAAGAGATTTGATGACTAATATGACTTATTCAAAATGTTATTGTTGCTAAAGATAATTTACATCTTAGAATTGTTCATGACTTAGAGGTATTGGAGATTTTAAAAATATATATAGATGCTAACAAAACTAAAGTTTGGAGGAGATATACTGATGAAGAAGAAAATACCACATCTATTAAGTATTTATAGAATCTTTACTACCAACAAAGAACCCGTTACAGAAGTGATATCTTTTTAGCATGCTAGAAAACCTGTTTAATATGAATCTTTTTAGCATGTTTTTTATTTATTTATTTTTTCCTAAATTTAGCTTTATGCTTTTTAATTTTTGTTTCCGCTTTTTTCTTAATAAAACTTTTTACTTAAAATAATTATTAGTTATGAAATTTGAGATTCAAATCAATTCACAATAAATATACGAGAGTTTCTATAGTACATTCATAAATTTAAATATTTATTATATAAATTAACGATTATTTTTACGAATTAAAGAATTATTTATGTAGAGTATCTAATTATATGTATCAACTTTAATTGATATAATACTTCTCTTTCTATAAATTTATTGTGATTTATATAATTACATAATAATAGTGTATTTATTATGTTTATCTGTATATGAATATTATTAAAATATGTTTTTATGTATATAATTATTACTTTTATTCAACAACAAAAAAACTCTTCCTTTTTGTCACTAAGAAAAATTAACAATATTAATGATTAAAAAAAAACTAAAAACAAATATATTTGAAATGAAACTTATGTTTAAAGACAATTTTTCTGAGGAGTGTTTTTTTGAAAGGTTTAAAGAGTGTTTATAAGAAGAGACAAAGGTAATATTTGTTAATAATAATTTTTTCACCAGTTTTTAGAATAATTTAATAATTTATTAACAAAAAATTATAAGAATTTCTAAAATTTAATTTTGATGATCAATATAATTTTTTTTTACTACCGATTGATCCCAAAATCACTTACAAGTGTCTTCTAATGTATTTGATGATTAAATTTAAATTGAATGGTGTGAGAATTATGATTGCTTAGATATAGAAATAATTGTTACATTTTAATATGCAAATAACTATTATAGGTGTTTATTTATTAATAATCCATCTTTTAACTATAATTTGTAATTAAAAATTACAAATCAATTCGTCTTATACTTTTTAGTTACTTCTCATATTTTGAAGGGGTGATGTGCAGATCTATACTAGCAAAATTAAGGTATAGCTACAATATGAAAGTTTTGACTTGCTCTATATTTTATGACTAAATCTAGATTCTCTTGTCATAGAAGCGATGAAATTCTCTAATAGAAGAAGAAATTGTAAAGAAAAAGAAATAGTACAAGTTTTACTTCTAGCAAGTTGTTTTTCTATTATTGAAAAATTGCATGTGCTGTGCTGGTTATAAGCATCGTGGGGACACTGGATGCAAATCCAAATGCAGATAATAGATTCCAAATTTGAGTTTGTTTATGCAACTCCTGACCTTCCAAATAATGTTGATGATCACTGCATTGATGCAATCATCGTCGATAAATGTAAAGTAGAATGTAATATATGGGTGTGATGTAAATATTATTCATTATATGGCACAACACAACTTATTTTCTCGTGTATAGGGATGATAATATTTAAGATTTGGATATAATACAATAGAATATGTCTTAGTGCCTGTAATTCAAAAAAATACTTATGCACAAATTTACACCCACACAAGGTAGCAATTTTAATTTTTATTGTACTTTTTGGGTACTTAAATACCTGTACTCATATTCCTTAATGAATTTGAACTAAAGTAAGAGTCGTGCTAACAAATTCTCTAAGAATTATTGATTAAAGAATCGATAAAGAAAATTTTGTCTTGAAAATACAAGTTAAACACTTGCAAGTATAATATGTGTCTAAAAAGAGGATATATACTAAGATATTTGTATCTGCACTCATACTTATTCATTTTTGTGTCTAATGATTTTAGCGAATATGTGCCTAAAAAGTCATTTACCAAGTATGGCAAGTCATCTGTTATTAATTAATTAAATAATGTAATAACACATCATTTGATATATCTAGATATATGTGCAAAACTTTTTTACAATCACAATATATATATATATATAACGAGAATTCGTTGATTCTAATAGTAACTTTGAGATAAATTACTTTATTTAATAACTCGTTATAAATAATAAATTTTATTAATTTATTTGTCAAATTAAAAGTTAACATTGGGTAGCTCAACTCCACATATTAAAAGTTCTTTTATGTCCACAATGCAATGAACAAGAGGAAGACATCAGTCACGTCTTTAGTAGGTGCCCTTGGGTAAAACAGGTTTGGTTTTGTTCCCCTTAGGAGTTAGATTTGACCAATTCTCTCCAAATTTCCCTACTTGGCTTGAAAAAATTATTTCCACATCAAGTGTTGTCGAGTTTATTTTTAAAACCAAGATGGTTTGAAGAACAATTCTTTATCTTGCTTTGATGATAACAAAAGGTATTCGATGGGAACAATTCAATGCACTAATGTTTTAATTAAGTGTGTAGTTCCAAGACCAAAAGTACTATGTAGGATATTATGATATATCCTCTAATGATTAGACTAATTCAAAGAAAAAGACTTGGTACATTCCACATTTCAAATCTGGTGATAAATGCCTATGATATATTGTCTCTAATGGTACAAACAAAGGAATGCTATGACTACCTCTGAATAAGCGAGCAAGGTTCTGCTCGAGTTGACTCTGGAAAGGCAAACACGCGTCTGATTTTACTGCCTCTGATAAATGCAACAAGCGTTTGACTTCGTCTGCCTATGATGAAAGTCAAAGCCTCTGATAAAGTCAATGTACTGACTAGAGTAAAGGATCTTATGGTAGTTAATCCTCTAAGAAGATAAGTTATGCACATCCTCTAATACACACTCATAACCATGTTTTCTCTTATTGTTCTATTATCTGGTCCTGTACCCTTTACTTCCTCTGATTTCATTCAAGTTACGAGGAGTGATTTATGGGATTCAGTTCTGACCTCAACGGATAAATTTATCCAACGTTTCAATTGCTGAAACCCATGAAGATACATGTTGTGTTTCTGAAAGAAAGTACACATGCCTTACCTTGAAGGACATATACCTTACCGTGAAGAACTCTATGAAAGTACATGCTTCCTTACTTGAGAGATGAGTAGAAGGAACCACAATTATACGCAACACAATAAACACTACAACATTCACTCAAAATTTATCTAAGTGTTGAGAAAGAAAAATATGAAAGTAATACATTGTAAACAAACTCTTGAGAGAGATTTTTCAGAAAAACCCAGCCTGATTCATTTGTAACCTAGCTCGGTAGTGGTACTGGCTGTTTTTCCTCAACAGTTTGTAGGTGCAAACTAGAAGTTGAGAAGACTTAACTGGTTGAGGTTAAGTGTTGTAATTCGGTTTGAATTATCTAAGAAAATTCTTCTAAATGAAGGGATTGGACATAGCTACCAGTTTGGTGGTGAATCAGTATAAATCTGTGTGATTTACTTGTTTCATCTGTTTATTCATTATGAGCGTTTAATTACCAAGTTTATCAAATAAATTTTAAAACTATAAAACACAACTCAAACCCCTCATTTGAATTCGGCTTTTGATGCATTATGATTGATGGAGACTCCCTTAATGTTGTTAGAGCTATCAATACCCCATTTTTTAAAATAATTCTTATATAGGCTCAACTGTTGTTGATTGTCACAATTTGCTCTATTTATTTCCTATATCTGTAGTGGCTCATGTGAAGAGAATTGCTAAAATCTCTGCTCATACTCTAACCAAGTTTGCTTTAATTTTAAATATTTGGGTTAAGGAATGCCCTCCTTAAATTCGCTCTTTTATTGCAACTGATTTAGTTGACTAATAATGCTCCAATTTTTATCAACAAAAAAAAAACTCTACAAATTTTTACATCTCAGTTATTTATGAAATCAATGGATCTCCATTCAAACTACACCAAAATGAAGCTTTAACAATGCTTTTTTTTTTATGCATTTAACATCGTTTCTAAGCGCTTTAGTATTTAGCTTTGCTAAAAGATACGACAACGCTTTTAAAATGTAAAAAGCGCAGTCAAAGGTGATATTTAGTAGTGCTTTTTTTGAAAAGCGTTGTCATATGTAGGATTTAGCAGCGCTTTTCCTAGAAAAACGATGTCGTATGTGTTATTTTAAAGCGTTTTTTTTCTTCATTTGAAAAATGTTGTCGTAGATGTTACTTAATAGAGCTTCTATAGCGCTTTTCTAAGAAAAGTGTTGTCATATATGTTATTTAATAGAGATTTTATAGCGCTTTTCTAAGAAAGCCGATGTCGTAGGTGCTATTTTAAAGAAAAAGTGTTATCATATATTAGACACGCGACAACAATATTTAATTATAAAAGCGCTATCATATATTGTTGTTATTTTTCCAAATATCATTTTTTTATAAACACTCATATTGATATTATTTTCCTAAAAATCTTTCCTGTTCATTTAAACTCTATTTACAATTCAAAAAATAAATAATTAAACACATGCATGTATATATATATATATATATATATATATATATATTTAATCTGTCACAACTTCAATAAGAGAACATAGATGTGATGTGCAAATTGTACTATACATTTATGATCAAACTCCATCATGATATAACTATAAACCCAAAATATGTGTCATCAACATCAATGCTCTCTTACTTTCCAACAATATCAATTTTTCAGGATCATCAACACAATAGCAACTGCTAACTTTAACCTTATATATTGTGACAAAAAATAAAACAAATTAGAATAATTCTCAATTCACACAAAAAATATACGATAATAGTTTACAATGTGAAACTCACTTAATAACATACTATATAATTCTCAATTCAAGTACATACTCACACAATTCTTTCTTGATTTCAGTTAGATCACTTCCAGTGTAACTTGACTTGAAGTTGTCAAAGTACTATGTGCCATATAATATTTGAACATAAATAAATAAGTAATAAATAAGTTAGAATTAAATATATAAGTGATTTATATATGAAAATCTTAACTAATGAAAATAATGTATCATTTCTGGAATTGTACTTTGATTCATATCAACAATCTCTTTCATGAATCGCAAATTATTGTACTTGCAATCTATGTTGTTATCTTGACGAAGGCACTATAATATAAAACATGTACGCCAATATAGTTATGCATTAATTGTAAATGAAATTTAAAAAGTATATAAGTAAAACATTTATTATTTCAAACATGTATCGGAACTCATAGTGATGTTGCTTGACTTATACTTCAACACTGTAGCACCCCTTTGAGCGTGGAAAACTTGTGAAGCACTAACAAATACATACGATTATTTTGCAATGACCACACACATTATATATAAGAAATAAATGAATATTACTTACGTATATAACATATTCTTTATTTTTGAGTGATTGTTATAATGGTTGTGGAGTGGATCCAAATAATATATAATTTTTGAGGTGGCATTGATGACAAATAACATCCAAAGTTGCCTACAAAAAAAAGTGAATTGTTTAAAAGTTAGAAAAATATATCAGAAAGTGATTGTTTAAAATTCAATTTGCAAACATAAATTTCTGATCCATTTTTTCAATCTCTACCAAACCAAATTGACTATAACATAAAGTTACTTAAAAGTTAGAACGATATGTCATTGTATAATTATTAGATGTTTTCTGTCTACTTTATCGTATATATATATATATATATATATATATATATATATATATATATATATATATATATATATATATATATATTTATTTATTTATATATATATTTAGGTAAAACAATTATAAGCAAAATATAAAACCTGACAACTTTCTCAAAAAATGTTAAAAGTGAATTAGTTTTAATCTTTTCTAATTTACATGTAAATGCATCATCATATATAAAAAAAATGAATGTGGTCCTTCAACTTTAAATTTTTGTTAATTTTATAACATTCTAATATTTTTAAATATTTAAAAAGTAATACGATTTTTCAATCTCCCACTATATGCTTTGTCAATGCAAAGAGAAAGTATAAATTTTTTCATATATCAAATACAACAAAGAGTGATGAGCAAATTATGATATGTTCAATGAATCCCGCCCGACATGTGAAATTCATTTTAACAATTTCAAAGGCAAAATTAAGAATGAGAAGAATGACCCACTATAATCTACAACTTATTTTCTCGTATATATGGATGATAATGTTTTTTTTTTAAATACAAATATTTAAATTATGAGTCTATTTGAAAAAAGGTATAATATGTTTGAAAAGTGCTATTTTTATTTATTGCATTCGAAAATAAATATTTTATGTAGGAGGTTAGTATCATAACAAATGAATAATTTGCTAGATAAGTGTTATGTGTACTATTTTATTTGAAGTAAGACAATTGTTTATAACTTAGATGACTAGATGTAGATGTTGGTATAGATGTAGATAAACGCATCTAATAATTATTAAGTATCAATCTCAAAAAAGTTGAATTAATATAAAATAAAATTGTTGTTCAATTTTTCAGTAATATTACAATTATATCTGTTTTACACAATAAAATTAATTTCACTTTTTGATATTTAATTATTATCAATCAAAATTATTAGTAACTTTATGACCTAATTGAAAACTTAAATGAGATTTTAAATGAATAGACAACTATCATACCTAATTAGTAATTTTATGACCTAATTGAGTCACATATATGATTCCGCTAATAAAATTATATGAAATACAGTTTCCAAAAAAATTATGCCAATATAAATGGAAACCGTTCAAAAATCTACGGTTTAGAATTTGAATTACGATATTAGAAAATTATAGGTTCTAATAGAAGAAAAAAAGTTTAGTCAAATAAATAATATAGGAAAATAAGTGACACTTTAGGGATAATATATGTGTGCCTTCAAGAACATGTTTTTTACTAATATAAAAAAATATTGTATAGTTGTTAACATGTTTTAAGTCTTAATAGTCGGTTATAATACTTTTTTTTGACAGATTCATTATCAATACTAATTATATTCATTTATTAGTCTTAATATATTTTTAATTGTAATAATAAATTTTTTGTAATAATAACTATTTACAAGACATTTATTTATTGTGTAAATAAATGCACTGCACACAAAAATGTATAAAGAGTTAGTTTACGAATAAATAATTTTTATAAAAAATTGGGGAAAGAAAAAATTATTACAACTAATTGGGAGAAAGAGAAATTATACCGCAAATTAGGGGTACAAGACCTGGTTGGTCCCGCAAACCTATCTTGGCCTGTAAACAATAAGATGGGTCTCATTCGGTTCCAAAAACTAAGGACAAGATAGAAAAATGACCGGATTCGAGTTTACCATCTCAAATTACTTTAAAGATAAATAATTATTTTTTGTTATTATTTTATGTTAATATTGATTCACTCTCTCAAAAAAATTATCGATCGGATCACTAACTTAGTAATTTATAGTTTGTAAGATAATATTATGAGTTACTACTCTTTAATAAATTGGCAAATGGTAACCATGTGTGACTTATTATGAGTTTAAGGATTACTATTTGGCCCTTCGTCTTGGGATCAACTTGGTCTCGTCTTTATTCCGTCGCGACCTTAATGAACCTGCAGCTCATCAGATGTGATCAGCTCAAGGGACGGACTAGGGTATAAAATTTGACCCGATCAAATATTGCGATTGAGTAAGAGATACACCAAATCCGACCTAATGCGTCATTTGTATACTTCTAATCCAAATGATGACACTAATGGTTATTTTATGGTTGTCTTTTACGAGATTTGAATTATATCTTTTAGATTATGATATCAAACATTTACTATTAAGTTAACACCTCAAAGACATTTACAAATAAAAAATAAATAAATAAAACATGTACTAATATTGTAAAAACATGTATTAATAAACATAATTCCGAATATAGAAATAATTTTAATACAAATAATATAAAATAAATAATTAAACCAATTGACATTATTCTTTTAAGTAAATTTGAAACCTTTTAAAGGTTGAATTATCCCAATTATCATATAAAGGAAAAATATAAACACAATTTAATTACGCCTAATCAATTATTCAATCCCATATATATAAATAAACAAATCGACATAATTTTTTCAAAGTAAATTTAAAACCTATTAAAGGAATAAGTTGACTCGATTATAGTTGAAATCATATACAGGAAACATAAAATCACATTTTAATGATGTCAAATCAATTATTCAATTCAATATTGTCTAGTATGATTTGTATTCCCTATTTTTCTAAGACAAATAAGGAAACAATTAAATTCAAATTTTCTATTATAAAAAAAAAAAATCAAATTTCCGGTTTGATGTTCCAAATTCAAATTTTGATTTGATATTTCCGTGATTTGAATACTATTAATTTTTATTTGATACTACTCTCAAAAATTAATTTGGTTGTTTCCGTAAAAAATAAAAAATTTGATTTATTAAAATAATACTTTTTGAAGGAGTTGTCTAATATAATTCTGGTTTAAAAGTGAATCTCACTCTATTTTTAATAAATTTTAATAAAATATTATTTATTTTTTTTCCATTTTTTAAAATTAGATATAAATTTCATTTTATTTATTTATTAAAACTAGTAAGTGTCCACCCTTTAACTATTTTATGAGAGGTGCATAAATATTTCTCTAATAACCCTGTACTCGATCAACTACTTCTTCTCCATGTACCGATAATTTACTGAAAATTTATATCACATATTTTACAAGGTGACTTGACAAGTTGTGATTAATCTTGGGTGTAAATAATGTATAGTCTTTAATTTAATCTCTTAAAGATTTTGTATCTTAAACTTTAAGCAATTTATCCTATCACAGAATAATGTGACATGACAAAGAGCAATATTCATATTTTATATTTTAATTTATTTTTTATGCGATAAGACATGTCTGTCCATTTCATAAACCGAATAGTTCACTACAACTTTCCTTGTATATTTTTGGGAATAAAACATAATAAAAGGTAGGTCCGTGCTCCATGTACCATCCTTGTAGGTGATCGACTATGGATGAAATTCTAATAACAATTTATTACATCTTTAGAAAAATAATTTAAAAACTCTCTCGATTTTTAAAATGGACATAATAATTTAATCAATGTGAAAACCATGTATTTTTCAAAATTCAGTTTTATCAATATTAATTAGATAATTTTTAAGCCGTAGAGATAAGAAAATTAACTCAAATTATTTGGTGTAGTGGTAAACTCTTTTAGATATATTCAATGAATCATGAAGTCAACTTTATTTAAAGTGAGATATCATTTCTTCAACTTTAAAGTATTGAAAATTTTATCTTATACTCTTATGTTTATACTCCTATCTCACATATCAATAAAAAAATCTAATTTTATCTTTTTTTTAAAAAAAAAAATCAAATTTTATGTATTATGATATGTTTCAAAAAACTTGAAAAAAAAATTTAGAACACAATTGTAGTTTTCTAGAAAAAAGTGTTTTGGAAAATTTGAAAAAAAAATTTCAAAACACAAATTTTGAATTTAAAAAACACAATTGTGTATCAGAAAACTTAAAAAAAGTTTTTCAATAATTAAAATTTAAAATTTTTTTAAATACATTTTTGTTCCGAAAATTTTTTCTTTAAGTTTTGGGGAACACATTAAAATTTAGTAAGGTACAAAAAAAATTATTATTTTTTTTTTTAAAATAAAAAAGATAAAATAGATAGTTTGCATTAAATATGAGGTATGAGTATAAATGTGGATATAGGATATAATTTCCTCAATTATTTTAAATTTAAATGTATTTTTGATCCTCTATTTTGCCAAAAATGAAAATTTAATTCCTCATTACTAAAATCAATTTTTTGGTCTCTATTAACTAATTATTGGATTGTTTTGGTCCCACAAATTTTTATCATACGACAGCCTCATTAAATACGTGGCATTTAATGATTGTTATTCTTTTTTTAATATTTTCAAGTATAAAGAAAATAAATAATAAAATGAATTACAAAAATAATGATCTAAAAATTATTTTATCAAAATCATAAATGTCTTCTAAGTGCTATATAATATAAAAATAGGACAAAAAAAAGTAGTTTTAAAAATAGAAAATTAAAAGTTCAATTTTAAAAATATGAAAGACCAATTATGAATTTAAATCATTATTGTTTTAAATTTACCAAACAATTAATTAACTTATATTTATAAAAAGTTTCGTTTAAATTTTGAGTGCTTTATTAATTAACATCATTTATTTTTTTTATTACAATACAAACATAAATATGAATAGTTCTCTAAAAGTTTAACAAAAACTATATATGTATAAATATTAATCGTAAAAACAATACAATTCCTACTGTTTACAGTTTAGTATAAAAAAATGAATTTAACTTTATCATAATGATAAATTAGAAGATAAAAAATAATTATTATTATGACGATGCATACCTTAATCAATTTCTTGTAAAATAAATAACATGAAAATTTATTTAGTTATTTTGGCAAGAAATTAAAAAAAAATACGATTCACCCCAAATTTAAGTAAATATGTGAACTAGTGGTTGAGAGAGTGGTGATTGAGTGAGGTAGTTATTTTATATTATATAAGGATAAAAAATAATAAAAATAAAATAATAAATAGTAGAAAATGTAAAAAATTATAAACTCAAACACTACTTAAAACAACATATTAAAATAAAGGCTAAATAGCACGCGTGATCCCTTAACTTAATTTCAGTTAACGGTTTAGTCATTTTTTTTTCTTCCGATTTGGTCCTTTATTTTAATTTTAAGTGACAATTTGATATTTTATGTTTTAAAATGTCAACAATGTTATCCTTTTTTTTTTTTTACAAAAATTCAAAAAAGTCATCAAAATTTTCAACCAAAATCCATAAAATTATTTATATTCTTCAATATAATACAAATTTCATCAAATTCGAAACTCAAATCTTCAAATAAACTCATATTTCCATTTTTAACAACATCAAATAAAGAATGAAATTTGATGAAATTTTTGTATGAGTTTATTTGAAGATTTGAGTTCCGAATTTGATGAAATTTGTATTATATTAAAGAATATAATTAATTTTATGGGTTTTAGTTTAAAATTTTGATGATTTTTTTGAATTTTGGTATAAAAAAAAGGATAATATTGTTAACATTTTAAAACATAAAAGATCAAATTGTCACTTAAAACTAAAATAAAAGATCAAATAAAAAAAAAATAAAGAACTAAAAAATTAAGTTAAGGGACACAGATACTATTTAACCTAAAATAAACTATAAACTAGTGAGAAAAACTTATTCACCAAAGAGATCTATTTTAATGCTGGCAAAGTTATAAACTAATTAATGGCCTTATAATCTTAGTTTCTAGAAATTGCCTAAAAAGGAAATGGCGTCCTTTCATTTAATTCCATTCCAATCCAATCCAATCCTATCCGCGTATAACAATACAAACCGGCTATTCCGGTTACAAGTCACCACTCACCGCGTTCCCTTTTCTTCCATTGCCACTTTCCACTTCTTTAACAATCCACAGACTCACCACAACCGAGTCAACTCCGATTCATGGACTCGTTCTTCTGCACTTCTCCATAGAAACAAAACAACACACTCTTCATCATGAGTTACCATTTTACCCCTCCCCTTTTCCCAATCCCTTCCATCGTCACAATTTTTTCTCTCATCGGTGCTAATCACACCTCCTCCAGATTCTGCTCTCGATAAATAAAATCACATTTTCTTTTTTTATTTTTTCAATTCTATTCATTTTTTTGTTGAATTTTCCTGATTATTATTATTATTATTCTGTAAAATAAAAAAAGAGTGCAAAATCTGTTTCTATGGAACCGGCCGTAGGGAAGCATAGCTTTCTACGGAACGTTCTGGTGCGGTTACTTCTCTTCGGCGTTTTCATCGTCATTATTCGTTTTGCTTACGTCATCACTATCGCCGGTGAATCATGCAACGTCGGCGATTTTTGTTTCTTCTCTTCACCGGAGGCAATTAACGTCGCCGTCACCGGATCCAGTGCCGGCGCTCTTGCCGTTCGCTCCTCCGCTGAAGTAACTACGCCGGAGCATCACGCTAGTAAAGAATGGATCAACGGCATCCGTTTTTACTCTTCCGTTTTCCAGGATTTGATCGCCGGCGGTTACATTTCGCCCGCAGCGAAATCTCTATGCGTTGATACTCCGACTGGGATGGAAGTTTTCGCGTTGAAAGAGATCGGCGTTGTGGACGCTGTTGGAATTTCGAAGAAGGCGTTGAAGCCGTTGGTGAAATCCGGCGAAGGTAGCCGGATTCCGTTTGGTAATAACACGTTTGACTTTGTATTCTCCGGTAACGGCGGTCTCGAGAGATCGTCGAAACCTTCCGAATTCGTATCGGTAATCGCGCGGACGCTGAAACCCGAAGGGTTCGCAGCTTTCCATGTAAAGGCTAGAGATTCTTACAGTTTCAATTCATTTGTTGATTTGTTCAAATTTTGTTGCAAAGTAGTTAAATTCAATGACATTCGAGGTTTCGAGGATTCATCAATGCCTGAGATTAGAGAAATCGTCGTGAAGAAAATCTGTTATAGAAATATTGATTCTGATTCTGTTACTGATTTGAATAGGGATAAGAAATGTTCTGTTGCAGAGTATAAAAGAGAACCAGTGAAGAATGCTGAAGCATTGATTGAAGAGGAACCATTGAAACCATGGATAACTCTAAAGAAAAATGTGAAGAACATAAAGTATCTTTCATCAATGGTTGATATAAGCTTTAAGAATAGGTATGTTTATGTTGATGTTGGAGCTAGAAGCTATGGTTCAAGTATTGGAAGTTGGTTTAAGAAACAATATCCAAAACAGAACAAAACATTTGATGTTTATGCAATTGAAGCTGATAAAACTTTTCATCAAGAGTATGTGATGAAAAAAGGGGTAACTTTGTTACCTTATGCTGCATGGGTTAGAAATGAAAGTTTAGTTTTTGAAATTAACAATGATCCGGGTGATAAGAATAAAGAGAAAATAGGGAGAGGAATGGGAAGGATTCGGTCGTTGGAGTCTCAAGGTGGTGATGGTGGCGGCGGCCTTGAAAAGATACAAGGTTTTGATTTTGCAGATTGGTTGAAGAATACGGTTACGATGAACGATTTTGTTGTTATGAAAATGGACGTTGAGGGTACTGAGTTTGATTTGATTCCAAGATTGTTTGAAACCGGTGCTATTTGTTTGGTTGATGAAATTTTTCTTGAGTGTCATTACAATAGATGGCAGAGGTGTTGTCCTGGAGAAAGAAGTCCCAAGTATGAGAAAACATATGATCAATGTTTGCAGCTTTTCAATTCTCTTAGACAAAGTGGTGTTCTTGTTCATCAATGGTTTTAGTCAGTCATAGATTTGTCTCATAGCTGAAATATTGAAATCATTTACATTTTATTTTAGCATTCTTAATTTTTACATTTACAATCCAATAGAGAAGTTTCTCTTTATATTTTTTAAATTACTTTAATTGTACTAATTGCAACTGAAAATGAAAATGAAAATGAAAATGAAAATCATCCCTTTATATCAATTGTATTATTTGTGTAGATACTAGATATAAAAATGGATTCTTTAGCCATGTTTATATGTGTTTCTGAGAAGAATTGTGGTTTTGTTTTATCAGAGTGTTGTTGAATTGGTTAGGGGGCATGCATTACTGATAAAATCACTGGGATTCTTTAGTCAAATGGTTATTGAGGTTTGATAGTGTTTTCTTGGCTATAACTGGACACGTGTTTTGAGATCCTGCATTTTGATTTTATGATTCTTGCATTTTGAGATCTCTGCAACTGTGTAGAGTTCACACGTGTTTTCTGTTAAACACAGGTAAATTTATGCAATATCAAGTATCACAATGTAATTGTAACTATGATCCTTGGAGCCACATTTTAAAACTTGATATAGGTGCCAATGTGATTAACTTTTGTTGGGGATTCCCTAAAGGCAAAATGGTACATTGTTCGTTTCTTTACTTGAATTCCTATTCACTGTTGGTGAGCTACTTTAAAACACTAGCTATGAAAATAGCTATTGATAATTTTCACACTTGAGTAGTCCTTATAATAATGCCATGATATGGTTTGGGGCGAGTTATTTAGTTATTATACCGTGATATGGTTTGGGGCGAGTTATTTAGTGAACAAAAACAATATATGGCTCATTGATGATCAATGTTTATGAATTATTTGAAATTTTAACGATGATCAACGATATTGTTTGAAAGTAAAAATTTACAATTGTTTTCATACTTACGGATTGAGATAATGATCTAATTAACACTGTTCAACAAGTTCAGTTTGGTAGGTATATATTCATTTTCTTTTATTTTTAGTGAATTAATATCAACTAATTTAAAAATGAAAAAAATTATAAACTTCTACTTTTTTAAAACAACCTATGTTGTTAATAGAGTTTTGAATAAATTTTTGAAATAATGGTAATCCACTTTAGAATTTGTCACGTTGTTATAAGCTTTTTGATGGCTGTGCCTTTTGGAAATTGTACTTATTAATCAATAATGAAGAGAAAGCAAGATGTCATTGATTAATGCTGCCATGTGATGAGGGAAATACAACTCTTGTTTTAAGGGAAATGTATTCCATTTCCAGCTATGTATTGGTTGTTGAAATGTGATTTTCATCAATTGGGTTTTTCAGCATTTATTGAAAGCTAATAATAACGAGCATGGAGATCCCAAACCACATGCAAAACAATACAATTTGAGATAAACACTTGATTTTTTAACAGTCACTTCTTGTTTTTGTTTGTTTATTTGTATATAAGAAGACAATTAATTATGTACTTCAATGGTGCATAAAATATCCAATGTCACTATCATCTTGTATTCAACAAACTTGCAATTATAATGAAATTAGTTATTTTCAGTTATAAGCTCTTTGTTTTGTTTTTTATTTATAAAGTAATAAGCTCACTTTAATATCTCATTACTTATCCATCTTATTGAAATATTTAATATAGCTACCTGTTATGGTGATTGGTTGCAAGGACCAAATCACCTATTTATGATGTGATAAAGACTATTTATGATGTGATAAAGAGAAAAATATGTTTCATTGATTTTATGAAATTGAAAATACAAATCTAAAATTGCAATTTTGTCGATCAAAATATTTCTTTTATTAATATTGTCTTTTAGAGATTATGACGTGACATGATAAGTAAACACATTATTATATTTTAGATAGATTTCACCTCAATAACACATTACTCCTCAAAATTTACGTGATATATGCAATTTAATCTCATGTACTAAGTGGCATTAATGTGAGATCCATATAGAAAATTAGCTATTTGTAGAATAAACAAGATAAACTCTAATGGTTTTTAAGATGTATTTATAAATTTATAAAATTTAGTAACTATTTTGGTGGATCTATACAATTTCAAAACGGTTAGTTTGTAGTGGAAGAATATGAACTATGAAGTGATACATAAACTGACCGGAACAAAATTTTAATGTTTATTTTTACTTAAGATCGACTTTAAGGATAACGTCATCAAAGCAATTATTTTATGTTTCCAAAATAAAATTAAATTTTATCTAAAATTAATATTGTCTCAACAAATATTAAATAAATTGACTTAAATATCTATTAAAAAAAATATTATACAAAATCGATTGTATTAATTTAATTTAAGTAATGATTTTTTATTTTAAATTATCTTTAAAAATCTATTTTCATAAAATTTAAAATTTTAGTAAATTTTACTAAAATAATATTATTATCTCTGAAAAACCTCCTATTAAATTTTGTCTTAGTCCTTCCTCTATCTTGTGCAGATTAAAATCAATTTAAAGTTAATTGCTCACTTTAGATAATAAAGTAAATAATCTCAATTATTGATAATCAAATCAATAATTGATATTATATGCATATTTCTGACCAATTATGAATAGTTATAATATTAATAATTGATTTATTTATTTTATCAACTTTTCAATTTAAACGAGGCAAATTGATCTTGTAGGGGCTATATATGTTTCCATATTTATGGATCAGTGTTTTTATGGTAGGGATAAGGAAACAGATTTTCCAACTATTGTATGGGGGTTAGAATAAAGGTTTCTGGTAGATGAAAAAGGACTAAACTTCATTCACGAGAAAGAAATCATCGATAACGAAATGGTGACCAAAATTCTTGATGAGTTACATCATCATTCATTATACAATCTAGATTTGGCGTTGGTTTTAAGCGCATGAATCAGCACATAAAAAGGAAAAAGTTAAAAGAATAGATTTAGCTTGAAACTGAATTCTAATAATCTAATTGGACGGAAGAGGATAGGATAATTCACAAGAATAAACACATTTTCTTTTACTTTTAAGTTTTGGTTTTATTTTACGAGATGACAATTAATACCGGTAAACTCGCAAACATAAAGTGAAGATTTTGAATTTGAGTTCGAATCACAATCAAAAATATTCAACTTAACAATATTAATATTGTTGGATGAGTTAGTTTTACACAGACTAAAAAGTATTAGTTGTAATTTAGAATACTGAAAGGTACATAATTATATCTTAAAAAAATAGAATGTATAATTCTCGAGAAAAGAAAATGCACAATTTTCAATGTAGAATTTCTATATTTAATACACTAACAAATATTTCAAGGACACACATTAGCCTTTCCCATATTTTTTAGCTTAATTAGATAACTCGAATTTGAATTACTTTTAAAAATACAACAATAAAATATTCATCAAATCCATAGTTAAAGCACTTAATTTTGATTTATAAATTTCCAACATTTCAATTTTTTTTTTACAAAGAAATGATATTTAGATGCATATATTTAACATCAAATTTCGACATTAATTTGAATCAATGACAAAACTATTTATATAGGTGCGGATGCAAGAGCATGCTATTATGTAACTACTTAACACAATTAACTATAATTCTGAATCATTAACCAAAAATATTCGGGGTGTTCAAATTTGGGCTAGTCCCAGGACCAATGCAAACACCCAAATTAAAACTTTAAGCCTCAATTTTTGGATCATAAAAGCCTAAAAAAATTCAATTTAATTATTAATATATAATATGGTAAAAATTGTAGATGTTCACTTAACTTATTGTTTTGAAAAAAAAAATTTTTTGTCATACTAAAATAAAAATAATATAATCAGATTTAATGGCCAATAAAACA
This sequence comes from Cicer cuneatum, assembly GCA_037974295.1. Classification (NCBI taxonomy): domain Eukaryota; kingdom Viridiplantae; phylum Streptophyta; class Magnoliopsida; order Fabales; family Fabaceae; genus Cicer; species Cicer cuneatum. The sequence continues at coordinate 29,434,154 of JBBPBO010000005.1, forward strand.
AAAAATATTTTACGATACACAAAAATTGTAAATACACAGATGTTCAGCTAACTTAATTGTTCAAAATAATGGTATCATATCTATCTTATCTCAACTAGGATGCAATAAAACTTGATTTTTTTTTAATATTTTAAAAATATTGTTTTATTTTCTTTTTATTTAAAAAAGTCTTAATATAACATTTGTTTTAAGTCTCTAAATGTGTTGGATTGACAATGGTTCAAATATATATACACTAATTAATTAATCATTTAAATTATATTCAAATATACATAATTTTCAATTGTTTAAATATATTTATCAACCACAGTTTGTGTTTGAATATTTGAATATACTCTTAAAAATTATAATTAATGACATTTAAAATTTTGATTAATTATAAATAGTGGATAGTTAATGAATTAAAATTTTGGTTAATTGCAAATATACATATTCTTACCTTCATTAACCTTCTAACGTATGAAATTAACTTTGTATATAACTGTGCTAGCCATATATAAGTTTGTATATAACTGTGCTAGCCATATATAAGTTGATGTCGAAATTTTATCTCAAATTTGTGTGTTAAACTAGACAACTCTTTTTTGTTAGTGATAAGAAACGTGTCACCTCATCTAAATCTGATGGGAAAAAACGTAAAGAATATTATGAAACTGAATACACCAAACTGGCAAATTCCATTGGAGATGATATGGGGCCCCATGGTTCACTATCTACCCCACTTGTTCCGTTTTTAGGGTTCACTATATACCCCACTAGTTTTATATTTTTTAGTTTAATTTTGATGCAATCTACAAATTATAATCAATTATTTTTGTGATTTTAATAATAATTATTATAAAAGTTAAATATTATTATAATTTAATAATTGTAATTGATTAATCGTATAATTTTTTTTATATTAATAATTTATTTAATTTTTTTTTATACATATGTTTTGTTCCTTTTGCTATATCCAGTAGACTGTGAAATAAACATTTGTATACTGTGGAGGTGTGTAAACGCAATGTCCACAAATCTCTAATTAGAACTTTTTAAAAATTGTTAGCAAAATTAAAGAAAATTTATAATTGTTTTTATATTGTTAATTTTGATACCTTAAGTATCGTCATTTTGGTACATAAATTATAGAAGATAAGTGCTATTTAATACAAAGAATTACTAGAATAAAGAGAAAAATACATGAAAAATAGAATTAATTTTTACCAATCAAATTTTGACGAATAAAAATATAATGGAAGGTGGTTATTATTTAGAATAGTTAGATGATATCACATAGTCAATTTTCTTCTATAACAATAAGCATTTTCCATTATAGAAATAAAATAAGTAGCTCTTAAATTATTGTTTATTTATCAATTTAGTCAGTCAATTTTTTTAAAAATGAGAGAAAATAATAGTCTAGAGACTAACATGATTTATTATTATTATTATTATTTCTTTTTATATTATTGTAACACCTCAATTTTGTCCATTCCAATTAACAATAATAATCCAAAAATACATAATAAAGTAACCAGAATCAAAATATAAAATTCAACTTCAATCAATTCAAATTAACAAAGAAAAATAAACCCAATGTAGCATTATCCAAGAACTCAGCACACAGGCAGTAGTAGTTACAGAGCTGCTCCTATTGACTATTGAAGGTGAAAACACGAGAAGGGGGTTGAATTATGTTTGACTAACTTGAATACTTTTTCTGTTTTTGCAGTTTTATAACAAAACCTGATGTATGAATCAAACAGAGTTAGCAGCGGATATAAAAAAAAAATTAAACACAAAATTTTATACTGGTTCACCGTTAACGAGGGTACGTCTAGTCCCTTCACTTTGAAGGATTTCACTAATTCAAAATCTTGAATTACAACAATACCACTGACCCTCCAAGTCAGTCTTCTCAAATAGTCTAACAATCCTAGACTTTTGAGGAATACAGCACCTTGACTTATAAAGTCAAGTCTTCTCCTACCAATCTGACAACCCCAGATTGTAGAAGGAATTACAACACCTTGAATCTAATTGCTAAGTAATTTGCTACCCCTTCTGACTCCCTCAGATTGTAGACTCTACTTCAACAACTTAAATCTAACACAAGGGAAAGAAAAACACGAGTGCTTGTGTAACACCCCGAGTTTAAAACACAGCGCGAGTGTATTTGTTTTTTTTTAGAATAATTGAGTAAAAGGATTTTTCCAAAATTAATATCAAGGGAATTAAAATAAAATCAGTTCATTTCAAAGGTTATCACCCGGCCTGTGGCCACTAATAAGTGTCAGAGTGCAGAATAATACAGCGGAAAAAGTAATACATTAATTCCCAAAATAAAATTACATTTCCCAAAACTCAAGATCCTATACAAAAGTCAAGACTGATCATGCACTAAGCTACAGTAGCACGGTCTCCACCGTATCCTCTATAAGTCTCGTCTTCAGCCAACCGTCCATCCCTCTGCGTTGTCCACGTAGACTCCGTACGTAAAGATCAAGGAAAACTAACGACGTTTCCGTCGTTAGTGTATCCGTCGGTAGGACGGGTTCGGGTAACATCTGAGGGCAAAGCCTGATTTCCACAATATAATGGCAAGGGTCACCGACCGAAATTAACAATTAATCACATAGCATATATTTCACAGCAACAATTATGTCCATGGTATAACATATGATGATGAGGAAAATAATAATGCTCATTTGAAATTTAATGACATATATGCCTTTTCAAAAATAATAACCAATTATTATGAAATATGTGGGAAGTACAAATAACACCTCAGCAAATCACAATCATTAAATCAGAAATTCAAATTCTGAACAGTACTCACACACATTCAATTTTCCACTCATTCATCATATAATCAAACGTGACCCACCGGTCAATACCTCAATGCAATATGTATATGCTCAAGTATACAATTTTCTTGGAATCACCAAGGTGCAGTCGCTCAACAGACCAGCACGTTTGACATATACCAAAGTACAATCCCTCAACAGATCAGTACCTAGTGCAGACGCTCAATAGTCCAGCACTCGTGCAATCGCTCAACAGATCAGCACGTGGCTGCGCATTTCAGGGTACAGATGCTCAACAGTCCAGTACCAGTGCAGACGCTCAACAGTCCAGCACTTATATACCAAAGTACAATCGCTCAACAGATCAGTACCTAATGCAGACACTCAACAGTTCAGCACTCGTGCAATCGCTCAACAGATCAGCACGTGGTTGCGCATTACTCTGTGGCCCATCGCGAGTACCACTTGACTATGCAATGCATGAATATGCAGTGTTTCACTTCTCTAGAAACAGAATGCAAATTCAGAAAATTCATGCTTTTCATCATGTTTTAAATATCTCAGCACAGTCAGAATTAACATTATCACAATCATGATTAAACAGTCAATTAATCATTAATACTTTGTAATGTTTTCCCAAACTCTTAAAATTCAAATACAGAGTTTAAAAACTGAGGATTTCTGGAATTTTACGAATCTGTATTCGAATACAGAAGCCAAAAATAGTGCAGAATTACACTCTGTATTTGAATACAGAGGCAGTCTTAGTGCACACAACCTCATCTTTCACTACATCAGTAAAGTCTCAAAACTTCATCTTTTCATCTTTTCAACTTCAAAACATCACCAAACATTCCATTTTAATGCACCACAACAATCCCAACATTCCCCAAACACTCAGGGTTTACAAAACACTCTTAAAAACTTGGAATTTCTGGAAACTCGAATATGTATTCGAATACAGACTCCTTGTATTCGAATACAGAAGCATGAAACTGCAATTTTAACATTCTGTATTCGAATACAGCATGCCTGTAGTCGAATACAGAAGACAAAACCTTGAAAAATTCAATATTTTCTTTCAGATCCTTAAAGGTTTCAACACTTCATCCTCTACTCTTCAAAATATTTCAATAACTCCTTTTAAAATCACTTTAACCCTTCTCAAGGTTTCTTAATACTTTAAAATGCATATTACAGTGTTTAAAACTTGATTTTCTGGAAAACACGAATCTGTATTCGAATACAGCTTCCTTGTATTCGAATATAGAAGCTAACAACAGTGCTTCTAGGAAAACACGAATATGTATTCGAATACATATTCCTTGTATTCTAATACAGAAACTGAAACTAGTGAAAAACAGCATTCTGTATTCGAATACAGCATGCATGTAGTCGAATACAGATGCGAATACAGTGTTAAAATTTCACTTCTGTATTCGAATACGACATGATCGTAGTCGAATACAGATGCGAATACAGAAGCAAAAATCCTTCCTCTGTATTCGAATACAGGGGCTCATATTCGAATACAAGTTTGAAAACTTTAAGTAAAACAGAAACCTGGAAGGTTGTATTCGAATACACACATGTTGTAGTCGAATACACCTTCGAAAACCAGTGAATTTTCAACCCTTTTCAAATTATTTTCTTTTAACAACAAACAACCAAACATTAAAAACAGATTCAACACTTTTTTTTCCAGACGATCCTTTCCTCATTAAAATCCTTTTTCTTTTTAAATCATCAGCATCATCAGAATCATTTACAACAAAAACAGAATCAAAATTATCAACACCAAATCATCCAGAAATAGAAACAGAATGATCAATCATCAGAATCATCCAGACTTTCAAGCCATCAGAACATCATACAGCATTTCAGCTTTCACAACACACCAGAATAACATGCAAGCATTCAGCTTTCTCAAACATCAGAACATGACTAATGTCCTCAACCAAAACAGAAATCAACACACAACAGCAAAACACCAACAGAGTGCATTTTTGCATTTAAAAAAAAACTATTTTCAAAACAGTTTTATGAACATGTATTTTAACCATCTTTAAAATAACATGCAAAACATTTCCAGCTTTCCCACACAAGTAAAACAGCATGAATGCATTCAACCAACAACAACCATCACAGAATCATCACATATCAACAAAAATGCATTTTCTTCATTTTTCAAGATGTCATTTCAAAAAACAGTTTTTCTTTCAAAACAGAAATGAAATAGCATGCATTTACAGCCCTAATGCAACTAGAAAGTTGGAAGGTGCCCTTACCCTTGCTGCGTGTCTGCTACTTCTCACGTCTCTATTTTCGTTCCCGTTTATGCGCCAAAATCCGGTGAAACTGCTGTCTGAGTTTGCTGCTATAAAACTGGGTTCCCTAGCTCCGTAATGGTGTGGGGAACAACTTTAATACTGAGGGTTTTCTGGTTTGGTGTTTGTATTTCCAGTTAATGGAACTTTTAAGGAACTCTCTCTTTGGTGTTTTGAAATCGTGAAACTGTTTTTCAGAAAACAGGAGGCAGAAATGGGAGAAGAGGTTACTGTTACATGCAACACTATTACATGCAAAATGGGAGAAGAGGTTACTGTTACATGCAACACTATTACATGCAAAATGGGAGGATGTGAAGTTCTGCTCTTTCTCTGCCTCTTCACGTGTTCTTATAGAGCTTACTCAAGTGTTGCCTTCTCAAAATAATGATAAAATAATGCTGGATTTTTCAGCACTTAATCCTTTTGCAATTAGCCACTAATCCTTAATTAATGGTCCGATTAATTTAATTACTCAAAATTAAATTAATTAAATCTTCATCCAATAATTTTAATTCATCTTCCAAGATAAATATTTATATATATATATATATATATTTACTCAAAACATACATATATTAAATATTTTACAAAAATTCCCAAAATACCCTTGACATTAATTCCATAAATAAATTCTAAATTTTAAGGGTCTTACAATACTACCCCCTTAAATTAGTTTCGTCCTCGAAACTACATGTCCATAAACAACTGAGGATATTGTTCCCTCATCTTACTCTCCAGTTCCCAAGTCGCATCTCCAGTAGTCGGATTCCAAATCACTTTGACTAGTGGAACTTCCTTGTTCCTCAACTGTTTAATCTTCCTGTCTTCAATCCTTACAGGCAATACTTCAAAAGACAGGTTGTCCCTCAGCTGAATTGTATCTGGCTCGATCACATGTGACGGGTCTGCAATGTATTTCCTTAGCTGCGACACATGAAATACGTCGTGAATATTGGACAATATTTAAGGTAAAGCAATCCGATAGGCCAATGGTCCAATACGCGCAGTAATCTGGTATGGTGCAATAAATTTCGGAGTCAACTTTCTTGACTTAATAGCTTTGCCAACACCAGTTGTAGGCGTAACCCTTAAAAATACATGATCACCCTGCTCGAATTCCAAGGGTCTGCGACGCTTGTCCGCATAACTCTTTTGACGATCTTGCGAAGCCTTCATTTTCTCTTGTATTCTCTTGATTTTCTCTGTGGTCTGTTCCACCATCTCAGGTCCAACAATCATACTCTCTCCATCCTTATACCAACATAAAGGCGTCTGACACTTGCGTCCATACAAGGCCTCATAGGGTGCCATTCCGATACTTGCGTGGAAACTGTTGTTGTAAGTGAATTCAATCAATGGCAACACCTCATCCCAGTTTCCTCTGTCATCCAACACACATGCTCTTAATAGATCCTCCAAGGACTGATTTGTTCTCTCAGTCTGTCCGTCTGTTTGCGGATGGTAGGCTGAACTCAATTTCAGTTTCGTCCCCAAAGCTTCATGCAACGCTCCCCAAAAATGAGATGTGAAGTTTGGGCCACGGTTCGATACTATACTCGATGGAACGCCGTGTAACCTCACAATCTCAGCGATGTAGATTTCCGTCAGCTTATCTACCTTATAAGTGGTCCTTACCGTAAGAAATGTGCGGACTTTGTCAAATGGTCCACTATTACCCAAATTGAATCATTCTTTTTCCTTGTCTTGGGCAGTCCTGTTATGAAATCCATGGAAATGCTGTCCCACTTCCATTCTGGTATGTCCAAAGGTTGCAGCATTCCAGCAGGTCGTTGATGTTCCACTTTCGCTTTCTGACAAGTCAAACAAGTTGATACGTATTCTGCCACATCCCTCTTCATTCCTGGCCACCAGAAATTCTGTCTTAAGTCCTGGTACATCTTGGTCGCTCCAGGATGAATACTTAACTTACTCTTATGAGCCTCTTCCAAAATCGCTCTTCTCATCTCTGCAACTTCCGGGACACAAATTCTTCCATTACATCTCAAAATATCATCTGTGCCGACGCTGAACTCAGTTGTCTGCCCTTGCGCTATCAGATTCCTCTTCTCTTGGATCAATGCGTTATCTTGCAAGTTTGCAATCTCCTCCAATAATCCACTCGAAATGGTTATCATTCCACACTTTAACATTCCTGGCGCAAACTTTACGTCCAAATGTAGATCTCTAAATGCTTCCCACAACTCCTGTTGTCTGGCCATTATCATTGAAGATGCTGACACACTCTTCCGACTCAATGCGTCAGCCACCACATTGGCTTTTCCAGGGTGGTACTGCAATGAAAAGTCAAAATCCTTGAGAGTCTCCATCTATCTTCTCTGACGCATGTTCAATTCCTTCTGATCGAACAGGTACTTCAAACTTTTATGGTCGCTGAACACCGTGAATGTGCATCCATATAAGTAGTATCTCCAAACCTTTAATGCAAACACTACTGCAGCAAGCTCTAAATCATGAGTGGGGTCGTTCCGTTCATGAGTGTTCAACTGTCTTGAGGCATATGCTACAGCTTTCTTGTGTTGCATCAAAACACATCCCAAACCTTGGTGAGATGCATCGCAGTAAACTTCATATGGTTCCTCTAGCTGTGGCAATACTAACACTGGTGAGGTTGTCAACTTTTCCTTTAGCAACTGAAAACTCTCCTCACACTTCTCTGTCCATGCAAACGGCTGATTCTTCCTGGTGAGTTGTGTCAGAGGAGCTACAATCTTAGCAAATCCTTCAATAAATCTCCTGTAGTATCCTGTTAGTCCGACAAAACTCCTTATGTCAGTGACAGTCTAGAGCTGTTTCCAGGCAAGAATTGTCTCAATCTTTGCCGGATCGACAGCGATTCCTTCTTTCGTTATCACATGTCCCAAAAAGTTCACTTCCTTTAGCCAAAACTCGCACTTCGATAAATTGGCATACAGTTGCTTCTCGCGTAAGACTTCAAGAACTTGGTGTAAGTGCTCTTCATGTTCTTCTTCATCCTTTGAATAAATCAAAATATCATCGATGAATACCACCACGAACTTATCCAGAAACGGGCTGAATATCCTATTCATATAATCCATAAATATTGCTGGTGCATTCGTAACTCCAAAAGGCATAACGAGATATTCATAGTGTCCGTAACGAGTCATGAAAGCAGTCTTTTGAATATCTCCTTCTCTTATTCGAATCTGATGGTATCCCGATTTCAAATCAATCTTTGAAAACACTGCTGCTCCCCTCAATTGGTCCATCAAATCATCGATGCGTGGTAATGGATAACGATTCTTGATAGTCACCTTGTTCAGTTGCCGATAATCCACACATAAAAGTGAACTTCCATCCTTCTTCTTAACCAACAACACCGGAGCTCCCCAGGGCGACACACTTGGTCTGATAAATCCTTTCTCCAATAATCCTTCAATTTGACCTTTAATCTCGCTTAATTCCAATGGCAACATCCGGTACGGCGCAATTGAAATAGGTCCAGTTCCTGGGTGTAAGTCAATGAAGAACTGCACCTCTCTTACCGGGGGTAATCCTGGAATTTCCGTTGGGAATACGTCTGAATATTCTTTAACTATCATCACATCTTCTATGTTCACATCCATCTTGGTCTCCACGTTAGCCAATGATAAAAATTCATGAGTTCCTTCCCTTAGTGATACTCCGAGTTGGTTAGCAGTCAAATACCGAACGACTCCAGGTTCGGGGAAAAGAACCAATTTTCGAGCGCAATCCAAAACTACGTAATTATATGTCATCCAATCCATGCCGAGAATGATCTCGAGTGATTGTAGGGGTAAACAGATTAAATTGACCAAGAAATCCCTATTCTGAATCGTTACAGTACAGTGTAAACATGCAGAGTTTACAGTCAAAGTCTTAGCAGGTGTAGAAACAACCAAATCAAAAGGCAAAGCAGACACAGACAACTTCAAACGATGCACACAATCCATAGCAATGAAAGAATGGGTTGCCCCCGAATCAAAAAGTGCAGTTAGTGTGTTACCTGCAATCTCACAATCTTGCTGGATTAAATTTTGGGCTTGTCCTCCAGCTTCAGCACCCATGTGATAAACGCGGCCTCTAGATGTAGGACGGGTAACTCTGGCTGCGTTCACATTTGGCTCCACCTTCGGAACCCGGCAATCCCTCGCCACGTGTCCTAGCTTGTGGCAGTTGAAGCACAACAAATCCCTCGTGGTACAAGCAGTTGCAATATGTCCTTCCTTCCCACAGCGATAACACCGGACTCCTTGTCCTAATTGTCGTCCAAAGCTCTGGTTTCCCGGCCGATTCTGGCCCCTCTTGCTGTTTGGTGGCCGGTTATATGGCTTGGCAACTTGCTTCCCTTTATTGTTCTGATTATGTACCCGACTAGGCCCTCCAGAGTTAAAGTTCCCTCCTCTGTTGGGCCTCCTGTTCTTCATCTCTTCCACCTCTCTACACTTTTCTACTAGAACTTGGAAACGTTGTATTCCCAAGGGTAGGACCGAATCTTGGATCTCATACTTCAATCCATTCTGAAAGCGATGACACATAAATTGTTCATCGACTTCTTCCCGGAAGAATCTGAAATGTCTAGACAGCGACTCAAACATAGCTGCATACTCTCCTACTGTCATATTCCCCTGGTACAATTTCAGAAAGTCATCCCCCAACTTGGTCCTAGTGTTCATAGGAAAGTACTTGTCTAGAAACTTCTTTTTGAATGACTCCCAGGTCACTTCCTCTTGAGCTGACCCCATCAATAATCTCGTACTCCTCCACCAATACTCTGCATCCCCTATCAGCAGGTACGTGGCATAGTTGACTTTCACCTCTGCCCGACAGTTAATCATCTCAAAGATTTTATCCATCTCTTGGATCCATTGGTCCGCTCTCTCTGGACCCTCATCACCCTTGAACTTGGGAGGATTATGGCGACGAAAATCCTCTAGATTCAGCAGCGCGAATCTCTCTTTCTCTCTTTTCCATATCGCGCTGAGTCTTGGCAGCCGTCTGTGCAACAACAGACGCAACCATGTTGTTCATTGCTTCAGCCATCCGATCTTCCCGGCTGACATTTGTTCTTGGGGTGTCATTTCTTCGTGGAGGCATTGTTTCCTACAAAACCATCATCACTTCAGTCACACCACAACTTACACAAGACTTGACACTTAACTACTTGCTCTTATGCATGATCAGCTAATAACTCAAAACAAATACTTAAATCAGAGCTTTATTCCAAAACTTTAACCAAATGCTCTCATACCACAATTGTAACACCCCGAGTTTAAAACACAGCGCGAGTGTATTTTTTTTTTTTTAGAATAATTGAGTAAAAGGATTTTTCCAAAATTAATATCAAGGGAATTAAAATAAAATCAGTTCATTTCAAAGGTTATCACCCGGCCTGTGGCCACTAATCAGTGTCAGAGTACAGAATAATACAGCGGAAAAAGAAATACATTAATTCCCAAAATAAAATTACATTTCCCAAAACTCAAGACCCTATACAAAAGTCTAGACTGATCATGCACTAAGCTACAATAGCACGGTCTCCACCGTATCCTCTATAAGTCTCGTCTTCAGCCAACCGTCCATCCCTCTGCGTTGTCCACGTAGACTCCGTACGTAAAGATCAGTGAAAACTAACGATGTTTCCGTCGTTAGTGTATCCGTCGGTAGGACGGGTTCGGGTAACATCTGAGGGCAAAGCCCGATTTCCACAATATAATGGCGAGGGTCACCGACCGAAATTAACAATTAATCACATAGCATATATTTCACAGCAACAATTATGTCCATGGTATAACATATGATGATGAGGAAAATAATAATGCTCATTTGAAATTTAATGACATATATGCCTTTTCAAAAACAGCAACCAATTATTATGAAATATGTGGTAAGTACAAATAACACCTCAGCAAATCACAATCATTAAATCAGAAATTCAGATTCTGAACAATACTCACACACATTCAATTTTCCACTCATTCATCATATAATCAAAGGTGACCCACCGGTCAATACCTCAATGCAATATGTATATGCTCAAGTATACAATTTTCTTGGAATCACCAAGGTGCAGTCGCTCAACAGACCAACACATTATGTTTGACTTAACGGCCCTCAAGACCAAGGTGCAATCGCTCAATAGATCAGCACCAGTGCAGACGCTCAACAGTCGAGCACTCGTGCAGTCGCTCAACAGACTAACACGTTTGACATATACCAAGATACAATTGCTCAACAGATCAGTACCTAGTGCAGATGCTCAACAGTCCAGCACTCGTGCAATCGCTCAACAGATCAGCACGCGGCTACGCATTTCAGGGTACAGACGCTTAACAGTCCAGTACCAGTGCAGACGCTCAACAGTACAGCACTTATATACCAAAGTACAATCGCTCAACAGATCATTACCTAGTGCAGACGCTCAATAGTCCAGCACTCGTGCAATCGCTCAACAGATCAACACGTGATTGCGCATTGCTCTGTGGCCCATCGCGGGTACCACTTGACTATGCAATGCATGAATATGCAGTGTTTCACTTCTCTAGAAACAGAATGCAAATTCATAAAATTCATGCTTTTCATCATTTTTTAAATATCTCAGCATAGTACAAATTAACATTATCACAATCATGATTAAACAGTCAAGTAATCATTAATACTTTGTAATGCTTTCCCAAACTCTTAAAATTCAAATACAAAGTTTAAAAACTGAGGATTTCTGGAATTTTACGAATCTGTATTCGAATACAGAAGCCAAAAATAGTGCAGAATTACACTCTGTATTCGAATACAGCCCTCTGGTATTCGAATACAGAGGCAATCTTAGTGCACACAACCTCATCTTTCACTACATCAGTAAAGTCTGAAAACTTCATCTTTTCAACTTCAAAACATCACCAAACATTCCATTTTAATGCACCACAACAATCCCAACATTCCCCAAACACTCAGGGTTTACAAAACACTCTTAAAAACTTGGAATTTCTGGAAACTCGAATCTGTATTCGAATACAGACTCCTTGTATTCGAATACAGAAGAATGAAACTATAATTTTAACATTCTGTATTCGAATACAGCATGCCTGTAGTCGAATACAGAAGACAAAACCTTTGAAAAATTCAATATTTTCTTTCAGATCCTTAAAGGTTTCAACACTTCATCCTCTCCTCTTCAAAATATTTCAAGAACTCCTTTTAAAATCACTTTAACCCTTCTCAAGGTTTCTTAATACTTTAAAATGTATATTACAGTGTTTAAAACTTGATTTTCTGGAAAACACGAATCTGTATTTCAATACAGCTTCCTTGTATTCGAATACAGAAGCTAACAACAGTGCTTCTGGGAAAACACGAATCTGTATTCGAATACAGATTCCTTGTATTCAAATACAGAAACTGAAACTAGTGAAAAACAGCATTATGTATTCGAATACAAATGCTTGTAGTCGAATACAGATGCGAATACAGTGTTAAAATTTCACTTCTATATTCGAATACGACATGATCGTAGTCGAATACAGATGCGAATACAGAAGCAAAAATCCTTCCTCTGTATTCGAATACAGGGGCTCGTATTCGAATACAAGTTTGAAAACTTTAAGTAAAACAGAAACGTGGATGGTTGTATTCGAATACACACATGTCGTAGTCGAGTACACCTTCGAAAACCAGTGAATTTTCAACCCTTTTCAAAATGTTTTCTTTTAACAACAAACAACCAAACATTAAAAACAGATTCAACACTTTTTTTCCAGACGATCCTTTCCTCATTAAAATCCTTTTTCTTTTTAAATCATCAGCATCATCAGAATCATTTACAACAGAAACAGAATCAAAATTATCAACACCAAATCATCCAGAAATAGAAACAGAATGATCAATCATCAGAATCATCCAGACTTTCAAGCCATCAGAACATCATACAGCATTTCAGCTTTCACAACACACCAGAATAACATGCAAGCATTCAACTTTCTCAAACATCAGAACATGACTAATGTCCTCAACCAAAACAGAAATCAACACACAACAGCAAAACACCAACAGAGTGCATTTTTGCATTTTAAAAAAAAACTATTTTCAAAACAGTTTTATGAACATGTATTTTAACCATCTTTAAAATAACATGCAAAACATTTCCAGCTTTCCCACACAAGTAAAATAGCATGAATGTATTCAACCAACAACAACCATCACAGAATCATCACATATCAACAAAAATGCATTTTCTTCATTTTTCAAGATGTCATTTCAAAAAACAGTTTTTCTTTCAAAACAGAAATGAAATAGCATGCATTTACAGCCCTAATGCAACTAGAAAGTTGGAAGGTGGCCTTACCCTTGCTGCGTGTCTGCTACTTCTCACGTCTCTGTTTTCGTTCCCGTTTCTGCGCCAAAATCCGGTGAAACTGCTGTCTGAGTTTGCTGCTATAAAACTGGGTTCCCTAGCTCCGTAATGGTGTGGGGAACAACTTTAATACTGAGGGTTTTCTGGTTTGGTGTTTGTATTTCCAGTTAATGGAACTTTTAAGGAACTCTCTCTTTGGTGTTTTGAATCATGAAACTGTTTTTTAGAAAACAGGAGGCAGAAATGGGAGAAGAGGTTACTGTTACATGCAACACTATTACATGCAAAATGGGAGGATGTGAAGTTATGCTCTTTCTCTGCCTCTTCACGTGTTCTTATAGAGCTTACTCAAGTGCTGCCTTCTCAAAATAATGATAAAATAATGCTGGATTTTTCAGCACTTAATCCTTTTGCAATTAGCCACTAATCCTTAATTAATGGTCCGATTAATTTAATTACTCGAAATTAAATTAATTAAATCTTCATCCAATAATTTTAATTCATCTTCCAAGATAAATATTTATATATATATATATATATTTACTCAAAACATACATATATTAAATATTTTACAAAAATTCCCAAAATACCCTTGACATTAATTTCATAAATAAATTCTAAATTTTAAGGGTCTTACAGCTTGCTTCTGGAAAGCTGAAACTCACAATTAACCTCACTGAAAATTCGAGTGTTTGCTTCTGGAAGTGTATGACTCTTTTGTGATTTTTCGATGCTGAGTCTTCAGTCTTGAGCCTCCTTTTATAGATGAAGATTAGGGTCTCTTCCATGCTTAAATTCGAGCTGCATCTTGCTAAATACTCTTGCAAAAATAACTTGTCCAATCGGGTTTCACTTAAATAAAAAAACATATCTTTTTAGCTCCAGATTTGCTTTCAAAAATAACTTTGGCCAATCCTGTTCTTGATTTAATTCTGGATCAAATCTTTCTTCCCGCCAATAGCTTCGAAACTCCCATACAACTTTAATTTATTTTTGTATCAAATCCTTTTAATACTTTGATCAAATTTATATTAAAATTTCATCAAGTTTTATTCAAATTTAATCAATTATTCGCTGATTATCATCATGATTAAATCTGGACCCTTTGATCTTCTATTCTCGTCCACATCTGGACCATACAATCTGATCTGCTGTGATCCTCTGATTTCGGCCAACCCTGGACTACACTTTCTGATCTTCTGATCTCGGCCACTCTGGACTTACATGGAGTGTTTTTGTTAACATCAAAATCCTAAGTACTTAGAACCAACTTGGTTCCAACAATCTCCCCCTTTTTGATGATGACAAAACTTTAACTTATTTTGCTAGCTTATAACTCAAAGTACTTGAAATACTCCCCCTAAGACCAATCTCTCCCCCTAAGTCTAATAATGACTTTTTCTTCTCCTTTTCAACTCCTTCTTAAATCACTCTTTCTTTTCTTCTCTTCTCCTCTCCTTTTCAACTCCTTCTGTTCTCTCTTTATTTTTCTCTCTCCCTGTTTCTTCTCCTTTTCAACTCCTTCTGTTCTCTCTTTATTTTTCTCTCTCCCTGTTTCTTCTCCTTTTCAACTCCTTCTCTTTTCATCTCTTTCTTTTTGGCTCCTCATTTCTTTTTATCTCTCATTTTCTACTTATTTCTCTTTTTTCTCTCTCTCCCCCTTTTTGTTATCAGCCAAAAAGAGGTTCTACTATTTTTGTATTTTTGTTTTTCTCTTTACAAAGTACAGAAAGTAAAAATAGAAAAATAAAAAACCTAAAGTAAAATTACAAGAAAATTAAAAACTCCTAAGATGACTACTTGAGCTAGTCAGATATGGAGATAATGTTGAGATGTTTCATCTAGATTAATTGTGAGCTGCATCCTACTGCTGATATATATTCAGCTTCAGCTGTTGACATGGCAATGGTGCTTTATCTTTTGCTTGACCAAGAGATCAAATTATCACCTAAAAAAGTGCAGTTGCCACTTGTACTTTTCCTTTCCAGCTTGTCTCCAACATAGTCGGAATCACAAAAACCTCTTAGTTTGTAGGTGGGGGTTTTCTTATATAACAAGGTAAGGTTGGTGGTTCCTTTAAGGTATCTCAAAATTCGTTTGACAACAGTTAAATGAGATTCCCTAGGGTCAGCTTGAAAACGGGCACAGACACAAACGCTAAACAAAATGTCAGGTCTAGAAGCAGTTAAATAAAGAAGGGATCCAATCATACCTCTGTATGTTTTCTGATCTACCTTTTGGATGATTTCATCTTTCTCAAGTGAGCAGGTTGGGTGCATGGGGGTGGCCATAGGCTTACAATCACTCATTTTGAACTTTTTAAGAAGTTCTTTAGTGTATTTAGATTGGTGAATGAGTATACCTGATTTACCTTGGTGAATCTGAATTCCCAGGAAGAACTTAAGTTCTCCCATCATGCTCATTTGGAACTCTTTCTACATTAGGTCAGAAAACTCCTTGCACAAAGTGCCATTAGTGGATCCAAAGATGATATCATCAACATAAACTTGAATAATCAAAATATCATTTTTAATGGATTTCCTAAATAGAGTATTATCAATCTGACCTCTATCAAATTCATTCTTAAGCAGAAAGTTACTAAGTCTGTCATACCATGCCCTTGGTGCTTGTTTTAAACCATATAAAGATTTTTTAAGTTTAAAAACATGGTCTGGAAAATCAGAATTTTCAAATCCAGGGGGCTGTTTGACATAGACTTCCTCACTTATATAGCCATTTAAGAATGCACTTTTAACATCCATTTGATACAGAATTA
Source organism: Cicer cuneatum (assembly GCA_037974295.1). NCBI lineage: Eukaryota > Viridiplantae > Streptophyta > Magnoliopsida > Fabales > Fabaceae > Cicer > Cicer cuneatum. The sequence goes on from JBBPBO010000005.1 coordinate 29,450,396, forward strand.
TATCATGATTAGCAACAAATGATAAAAGAATTCTAATTGCTTCTAACCTGGCCACTGGAGCAAAAGTCTCAGTGTAATCTATATCTTCCTGTTGACTGTATCCTTGAGCTACAAGTCTGGCTTTTTTCCTTACCACTTCACCTTTTTTCGTTGAGTTTATTCCTGAATACCCACTTGGTTCCAATAATGATTTTGTTTAGTCTGGATACCAGATCCCAAACATCATTCCTTTGAAATTCATTCAGCTCTTATTGCATTGCAAGTATCCAACCTTCTACTTTAGATTTGAAGATTTGTCGTATTCTTGCTTGAAGCTTCTGCTTTTTCAAGTTCTTTTGCCTGCAACAGCTTCTGATTCTGGTAAATCTGTAGCAGCTTCTGATTCTGGTAGATATGTAACAGCTTTTGATTCTGGTAAATATCCATATTTCTCTTCTGACTTATCTTTGTTGTTTCTGACTTGATCAAATTTATCTTTTGAAGATTTGTCATGTGTTGCTGACTTGCTTGTATCCTCTACAGTTCTAGGTACTTCTGTTTCTTCTGCTTCTGCTTCTGCTTCTGCTCCCTTTGGTTCTGGTGAACTTGCAGTATCTTTATCTTGCTTTGATTTTTCAAGATCAAGCAGTTTGTCATATAACATAATACAAATCAAATAGTTTAAAAATGAACTCAATACAGCCAAACCATTAATTCTGCTTCTGGTGGTATCTGCTTCTTTTTGAAACCACTGGAATGATGTTTCTGCTGAAGTGTTCAATACGTGTGAATCACCTAGTTCCTCTAACAATTTGAAAACCTCTATGTCAACAGTTTCAGTTTTACTCTGAAAATCCTCTTGTTTTTGATTTTCAGATTCTGAATCTGTACGCTTTGTGATTAGATGGTTTGGATGAAGGGATTTGAATTCCCTTACAGGTTTGTAGTCTTGATGAATTTCACTGGAGTGTTTAAAGAACTCTCCTTTTAATACTTTGATCAAATTTATATTAAAATTTAATCAAGTTTTATTCGAATGTAATCAAGTCTTCACTGATTATCATCATGATTAAATCTGGACCCTTTGATCTTCTAATCTCGTCCACATCTGGACCATACAATCTGATTTGCTGTGATCCTCTGATTTCGGCCAACCCTGAACCACACTTTCTGATCTTCTGATCTCGACCACTCTGGACTTGCAATCTGATTTGCTGTGATCCTTTGAACTCGGCCAATACTGGACCACACGTTCTGATCTTCTGATCTCGGCCAACACTGGGCCATATGGTCTGATCTTCTGATCTCGGCCAATACTGGTCCATGATGCTTAAATCTGGACCATTGATCTAAACATCTTCCCTCTGATCTGGACCAATTCTGGACTGGGTCTGGATTGAACTGAAATTAAATCTGGACAAAGGATATTTTAATCTGGACATTTTACCTTCTGATCTGGATCAGGTCTGGATTAAATCTGGACATCATTTCTTCTGGTCTGGACTTAGTTTCATACTCTGATTCATGCTATCTTCTGGTCTGGGCCAAATCTGGACCAAGTCACTTGATCTGGACCACTTATCTGAAGCTCTGGTTAAGTCTGGATCAAGTCTGGACTGTTTATCATTTCACTGCCAAGTTATCTTTTGGTCAGAATAAATTCTAGACCAAGTCTGACTTATGATACCCTTCTTGTCTGGAACAAGTCTCCCTCTAGTAAGCTTCCTTCTGATTAGTCCAGGTCTCCTTCTGGACTCTGCTTCCTTCTGATATGGGCCAGGAAAGATATCCTCTGATGGTATTTTGACATCCTGGTGTATCCTCTGGTGCTTTCAAGATTCATCCTCTAGTACCTTCTGGATGCATTATCTGGTGTCTTCTGGAGGTATATCCTTTGGTCTGATTTTATCCTCTGGTAATTCATCTTCTACCTCTGAAAAATTTATCTTCTGGTGGCAGTTAATGTGATAATTCTAAGTACAAAATAAGATTACATGAAGTTCTTTTGTTAACATCAAAATCCTAAGTACTTAGAACCAACTTGGTTCCAACAACTATATGATTGGACAACAATTTTTTTGTAGCATTTTGAACCCAACATCTGGCCCTGGCCCAGGCAGCTTTCTAAACCTATTTCAACTTGCTCAATGTTTCTTGTTTCTATTTCAACTTGCTCACTGTTTCTTGTTAATATTGTGATTTCTTGTTTACTTATTGATTCAAACGCAATGGCTAATCACATAATGGCTGATTCAAACATAATGGCTAATCAGTAACAAAGACTCAGTAACAAAAAACACATAATGGCTGATTCAAACATAATGCCTAATCAGTAACAAAGACATGGCTAATTAGTAACAAAATGGCTGATTCAAACATAATGACTAATCAGTAACAAAGACATGACTAATCAGTAATAAAGAAGACATGTTCTTAGTAACAAAGAAGACATGTTCTTATCAATAAAATAAAGACAAAGATTGTGGTTTACAACTCTACAGCCCATTCCCTGATTTCAGTTTCTTTACTTTGCCTTAAAAAGTTATTATTTTCACTGATTCTACACTCAAACAAAAAAGTGAGTTACATTTTCTCTTAAATAGAAAACGAAAATTGAGTTACTGCCCTCCTGTTTTTTTTCTTTTTTTTTTCAGCATACTTCTTTTGCCTTAAAAGTTTATTATCTTCACTACTTCTATACTCAATCAGAAAGATGAATGACATGTTTCTATACTTAGCAAAGGTTGCTTGTCTTTGTTGCAAAAACAATGTAAAAACTGAGGAGTGACTATTATCTCATAGACATAAAGAATTGTTACTTTACTCTATAAATTGAGAAAAAAAATCCATTAACAAAACAAAAGATCAGACACTAACAAAAACACTTAAAAAAGCCAAAAAA
>JBBPBO010000005.1:29453496-29528461 GCA_037974295.1 Cicer cuneatum
GCCAAAAAAAAAAAAAAACAGGCAGAATAGGAAGAACAAAGCAAGGTGATTTAAGGTATTTTTTTTCCTGTCTTTGCATTATAATCATTTTTAATAAAGTTTTTTTTGATTAAAAAACATTGTGATTGAAAAGTAAAAAAACCAGAAAAAATCAAACCTTTAACGTCGCCACTGTCATCGTCGTCGTCGTTGTTATCGTCACCACCACCGTTACTCCCCGCTTCCTCTTCTCTCTCAGCCTCTCTTTTCTCCGTTTATCTCGACCTATTCTTTCTCCCTACTCGGCCTCCTCTTCTCTCTCAGCCTCTCATTCCATCGCCATCGTCGTTGTCTTCTTTCTCCTCTCTCAGCCTCTCTTTCCATCGTCATCGGCGCTGTTTTCTTTCTCCTCTCTCGGCCTCTTCCTGCTCTCTCGCGGCCTTTCCCTTCTTTTTTTTTTCTTCTGGGGCGGCTGCTGTAAACCCAGGCTCTCTAGGGTTTCAGCTTAACCCCTTGGTTTTTTTTAAAACAAAGTTGGGCTCGGCCCATTTAGTTTTTTTTTTTTATAAAAAAAACTATTGATTTATAATTAATTTCCCAATTCAATAAATAAATAAAAATAAAAAAATGGTAATGCATTAAAAATTAATTAAGTATTCAATTCCATAAATAAAAAAACAAAAGGTATTGCATTAAAAATTAATTAATTGGGATATTTTTTATTTATTTTTTTTTTAAATCTCTTCTTCACATATAAACTAATAAATTAAAATTCATAAATGAATTAATGAATAAAAATATTGTTAAATGTTAACTAAAAATGACATCATTTAATCAATGAGTAGTAGAATACGAATTATACAACCTGATAATTTTTAAAAAAAAAAATTAAGAAAAATAAATAAATCTAAAATTAACTTTTTTTAAATATTAGATTAATTATATGTTACATCTTTTTAATCTTTAAGTTGTTAAGACACAAGTTGTACTACTTGGTGGCTTTAAGACTCAATTTTAAAACCGAAAATAATAAAAATATTTTTAAACGGATTAAATTAGATGCGACATTCTTTACTCCTTGAGTTTTGAGACACGAGTTGTACAACTTGATCGTCTTAAAATTCACATTTTTAATAATTCAAATCAAACAAACTCCTTTTCTTTTCGTCAAAATTAACTTTTTAATAACTAAACACGATTTATTTAAAAACAATCAACACATCCGCATTTTCTAACCAAGAACTACGTAGCTTTGATTTCTCCATCGCACCGGGAGATACGTAGGAGCAAGATCACACTCTTGTCAAGCACATTAATAAAATTTTTTTTTTTTGTTCCTATTTTCTTTAAACATGTATTTATTGAATTCGAGAAACACTCGAAATTTAGGCCGCGACAGCTGGCGACTCCACTGGGGACCCTTAGAGAGTCAAGCCTAACATAATTAATTGTGCATAATTTTTAACTTTTTCTATATTTGTTTGATTTCCATTTTCTAATACTTTATGAGCTTATTATTTCTTAATAAATATTAGTTGTCATTATAATATTCTTTTAAGCTAGTAAGTCATTTATGTAATTATTTTATTTATTTATTTATTTATTCATTGTTATTATTATTATTATTATTATTATTTTCTGTGCATGTATATATGTTTTATTAGCAATGTAGAGTTATTGAATTATGTTTATTCTACACCCTACACACACTTATGAGTGGAACCTTGTACCTGAGTTTGAACAAAACTTAAGTTTAGTTTCGAGGTTGCGTAGTGATAGCCTTCTGAATGTACATCCTGTTTGGTTAGCATGAAGATCTCACCTAGAGTTTGATCTTGTCAAGGGTATTGTCACTCCAAATAGTTTACCTATTATTGTTGACAATATTCGAAAATAGGATTATTGGCTCTAGGAACCACATTTAGAATCATAGAATCACCCTTGTCAGAGTTTCACTACATAAACCAATAGTCCCTTTCATCGTAAGAACATCCATATAAACCAAAATAACCCATACATTCAAAACTTTATATATTTATATATATATGTATATAAATATATTTACAATAATTATTCTACATAGTTTCATTCATATCTCATGATTTTTTTTCTTCTTTTTCTAAAAATAAAATATATAATGGCATTTTGCATAAATTTTTAGGATTTTTGGGGAATCATACAAACCTTAGTCACGTGTTAAGTGGATAATGGGATCGGAAAAAAGAAAAACTTTACTTTTAAAGTTCAAGCATCCTGATTTGAAAAGTTTAAGAGACATCAGCAATCAAATGAGAACCATACAATGTGAGAGTTTCTTTAGTAAATATGGGAAAATCCTAAACCTCTTGGCAGTAAATGTGCAAACAGGGGCCCTCACTGCACTGGCTCAGTATTATGACCCTCTCTTAAGATGTTTCACCTTTCAAGACTTTCAGTTGGCCCCGACAGTAGAAGAATTCGAGCGAATATTGGGTTATTCCTTAGAGAAAGGAAACCTTTATCGATATACTGGGCAACCACCAACTTTGAGCGTAGTTGCTGAAGTATTAAAAATCGACATAAGAGAGTTGGCAGGCAAAAAAGAGGAAAAGGGGCTATTCATGGTTTCTCGAGAAAATATCTGGAGCAAAAGGCACAAGATTTAGCCGTTAAAAAAGAATGGGGTACTTTTATAGATGTCTTGGCTCTCATTATCTATGGTATTGTTTTATTCCTAAAACTTGATAATTTTGTTGATTTTGCTGCCATCAATGTCTTCTTGGATTTTAACAAAAATAAACAAAATCCAGTTCCTGCGGTCCTTGCTGATGTGTACTACTCTCTGCATATGAGGCACGAGAAGAAAAGGGGTACAATTTTGTGTTGTGTTCCAATGTTGTATACTTGGTTCATGTCTCACATGTTCAAGAAAGGGTATCATATTGGAATTAAAAATAACCGTGAATGGGCTCAGAGTATAGCTAGCCTGATCGGGGACATAATTTCATGGTATCATAGAGAACAAACGGTAGAAGAAGTAATAGGCCAATGCGGAGACTTTCCAAATGTACCTCTTATGGGAACCAAAGGTTGTATTAACTACAATCCGATGATAGCTCTGAGACAGCTTGGCTACCCTATGTTGGAGAAACCAGATGATAAGTCATTAGAAGCTTTTGTTTTCCACAATACGGGTATAGTAGACCCACCAATGTTCATTAGAAAAGGAAGAGTACTCGGACGTAGAAGTTGTGGCACAAAGGAACCCTATCTACAATGGGTAAAGAAAAGAGTTCAAGAAATCAAGCTGCCTTTCCACAGTACACCGTCGAGTGATCAGGAGATACCTGGACCTACCCTTGTTGCAAACAAAGAAATAGAAGATCTCAAAGCATTATTGTTAAAGTCTGAAGAGCAAAAAAAAAAAAGAGCTAGAAGTGAAGTTAGAAAAAGTCTCCCGAAAGAACGAGAATTTGCGATCAGAAAACACTTGTAAGAATCAGTTTATTGAGAGAAGCAATAAGAGGTTGAAAATTGAAAAGGAAAATAAACTGGACATACAAGATTGTTTGAGAGGTGCAAATGAAGAATTAGATGTGCGGAAGCAAGAAAGGAATAAAGCTATTGAAGAAGCCTATATGTGGAAGCAATTATGGGAGAAATCAGCAAGCTCTGAGAGGAATATAAAAAAGGAATTTGAAGATTTAAAGAAACAACTTGAAGAGATGGTAGCCGACTATGAGAATCAAGTAAAGAATGAGAGGCAACACAAGGAAGAAATGGAAGAATTGCTCTCAAAACATCAAGATGCGCTAAGAATAGAAATGGAGACTTCTAGTGAGTTGAAGAATTACATTGATTATCAAGAAAAGATCTATAATGACTTAAAGGATGAAACCATATATTGGGAGGATCGTTTTATGACGTTGCTTGGACAATTGAAGAATCAAGAGGTCTACAAAGAGCTAGAAGATAAGGCAAGCATTGGAAAGATTGCTTTTCAAAGTTGGCAATGTTAGCTAATCAAGCAATCATAAAAATTCCAAAGCATCTAAGAGAGATTGATGCAGTGATGCATCCGCTCAATACTCCAGTCAAACTCTACAAGTTCGTTGAATATTGCAAAAATATGGTAGAAGAATTAGAGGAAAAGATTGGTTGTCCTACTGAAAGAGAAGATTGAAATACCATAGACGTTGTAGTTTTTAATTTAAATGTGATGTACTATTTTTCCCATCAATGAAGGATTTGCTTGTTTTGTTTATCGATCCCCATGTTTTCTTCACTTATAATTTGAAAGGTTTATGATTCCCCAACATACAACTATAATGTAAAAAATAAATAATTAACTAAATAATTTCATCTTCATTCCAATCATCCATACTCATAATTTTTATTTATTTATTTAAAAAAACAGAAAAAAATCAATAAAGCTGTTTCCTCGACACCCTTATCGGACTCGCGCAAACTCCAAGATCATGGATGAACTTGAGCAAAACCAAGAAGTGATGAGAGCAGATGTTAGCCAATTGAAGGACAAGGTTGATCGAACTCTAGAGGCTATACAGGCTTTGGCAAGAAAGGAGAATACAGATGAGAATCCTCCAACTGCAAATGAAGAACACCAAACCACTCCTTCTCACCCACCAGGCTTTACCCCAACTACCCATCAATTCCGTGCAATGGCTATGCAATTTCCTATGTATGGTATCCCACCTGGTTATACTCCACCTTTAGTCATCAACCCACAATAACCTAAATCACTCAACCATCAACTCCCAAAGCTTAATCCAACCACTAATCCCATCTTCTCTCGGCTACGTGCCACCCCAAAACACTCTACCCTCAGAAAATATTCCATTAAGTGCACCCCAAGCACCCCATTTTGATGCTAACGGAAATTGGCAACAACCTCAGTTTATTGGTGAAGATACACAGTCGAAAGAAAAATTACATGTTTTAGAAGAGCGAATAAAAGCAATGGAAGGTAGTAATGCCTATGGTCTTGATGCTTTTGATATGTGCTTGGTTCCTGATGTAGCAATCCCTTCAAAATTCAAGGTACCTGAGTTTGAAAAGTACAAAGGTGCCACATGCCCTAAAAATCACTTGACCATGTATTGTAGAAAAATGGCTTCTCATGCTCATGATGACAAACTTCTCATTCATTTTTTCCAAGACAGTTTGAGTGGGGCATCACTAAATTGGTATATGCATCTCGAGCGAAATCAAATCCGTTCATGGAAAGACTTGGTTGATGCCTTCTTGAAACAATACAGGTACAACATTGATATGGCCCCTAACAGGATGCAATTGCAAAATTCGTTGAAAAAGGACAATGAAACTTTCAAAGAATATGCACAACGGTGGAGAGAAGTGGCTTCGCAAGTAGATCCTCCTTTATCTGAAAAAGAAATGGTTGGTATGTTTATGGATACTCTCCAGTCGCCCTTTTATGAAAAGATGATTGGAAGTATGTCATCAAACTTTTCTGACATGGTCATGATAGGAGAAAGAGTAGAAAGTGGTATGAGGAGTGGTAAGATTGTATGTGGAACGAGTGGTGTAAAGAAGCCCCAGATGGGATTCACAAAGAAGAAAGAAGGGGATGCTAACGCTGTAATGGCAAACCCAAAAGTCTCTTATTCTCCATCCATGAATTCTTATCCACCTCCAAATTTTCAGCCCCCGATACCCCAAATTCCATACATTCCATATCCATATGTGGCTACGACTTCACCAACTCCATACCCCCAATATCACCCTTCAAGGCCACCTTATTATCAACAACCCATGGTCTAGCCACCCCCTCTTACGTTTCCCCAACAAAACCAATGGAACCAAAATCCAATCCCGAATCAATACAAACCACCAGTTAATCGAGAAAAGAAGATAACCTGTTTTGACCCGATTCCCATGACTTACAGTCAATTGTTACCTCACCTACTCCAGAACTCAATGGTAGTCCCGAGACCCATGAAACCTATGGAACCACCATTCCCAAAATGGTACAACCCAAATGCCAAATGTGAGTACCACGCAGGAGCCGTAGGACATTCCATCGAAGATTGCCAAGCACTAAAATCTAAAGTGCAAGAATTGATAATACAAAATGGCTTACCTTCAAAGAAGACAATACCAATGTGGGGAGTAATCCTTTGCCAGGCCACGAAAATTCCTCCATCAACGTCATTGAAGATGAGATAGATCGATGTGCAATTAAGAGTATGGAACATGTGAAAATCCCAATGAAAATGATCTTTGCTGAGTTAAACTTGATTGAGACGATTGAAAATAAGGTAGGTTGTGCAAAAGATGATCATGTGCTGACCATAGAGCCGTACGTGGAGAATAATAGATCTTTCCCAAGACCATTGGAAATCCTCTATAGGAAAGAAAATCTTATGGAAACTCCAAATGGTCCATATCCAATAATTGTTCAGGCACCAACCCCTTTTCCTTATGGATATACCTAGGCGATACCATGGAATTATGAAGTCATGTCTCATTTGGCCAATCATCAATTAGGTGATAGCTGTGAACCTAAAGAAATTGATGTCACCAACATTTCAGGAGTTGGTGGGATGACTCGGAGTGGTCGAGTATACGCCCCTGAACAACCTAGGAGAAAGGAGGACCGTGAGGAAAAGGGTAAAGAAGCTATGAATCATGCTATAAAAGGGCCAGAGACTAGCAAAAAAGACGGTGCTTGAAGAAGAAGCTAACGAATTTTTGAAGTTTATCAAGCAAAGTGAATATGAGGTGGTGGACCAGCTAAATCAAACCCCTTCCAAGATATATGTTCTTTCTTTGTTATTAAACTATGAAGCACATAGAGGGGCACTAATGAAATTTTTAAATGAGGCTCATGTTACTCACAATATCACGGTTGACCAGTTTGATGGAGTTGTCGGTAATATCACCGCTAATAATTGTTTGAGTTTTAGCGATGACGAATTACCAGCTGAAGGGACAAGGCATAATAAAGCACTACATATCTCTATGAGATGTCATGATCATATCCTAGCACGAGTGCTAGTTGATAATGGTTCATCTTTAAATGTCATGCCGAAAGCGACACTATCAAAATTATTTGTTGATGAAGCATGTATGAAGCCTAGTGTTATGGTGGTGAAAGCGTTTGATGGGTCCAGGAGGCAAGTTATTGGCGAGATTGACCTACCGGTTCAAGTTGGACCCCATAACTTTGGGATAACCTTCCAAGTGATGGATATTAAACCAGCGTACAATTGTCTTTTAGGGAGACCTTGGATTCATGCTGCTGGAGCGGTGACATCCACTCTCCATCAAAAGTTGAAGTTTATAGTGAACAATAATCTAGTAATAATATATGGGGAAAAAGATATGATAGTGAGCCATCTATCTTCTACAGGCTACATTGAAGATATAGAGGAAGCCATAGAAACCTCCTTTCAAGCATTAGAAATTGTCAATGCTATCTTCATGGGTGAAGGATCTCACTTAAAAGAACCAAAGTTGTCTACCACATCATTGAAGTCTACCAAATCCATGTTGGAAGGAGGAGCTTTCGCTAAGTTGGGGAAATTGTTAGATATACTAGAAAAGAATGATCGATACGGTTTGGGATATGTACCTACCAAAGTTGATAAAGAAAAGGCAATGAAAGAAAAAAAAAAGGAAAGCAGAATGGTTCGTCTGGAAAACCATTCACAGAAGATTCTCATTTGTGACATTCGTCAAACCTTTCAAAGCGCCAGAATAATTTATGTTGACCAAGTGGCTGTGGTGGAAGAAGAGCATGTTGGTGATGATACCCTCAAATTAGTGTACCCTTGTCTTCCGAATACTATCCTCAACAATTGGAAGATCATCGAGTTTCCCGTGTTTGTCAATTCATGCTCAAAGTAATTATGTATTTCAACTCCTTTTGCTATGCCTAAGGCTATAAGGATAATTAATTAAGGCGCATGTATTTCAATTCCGTACTTATTATCAATAAATGCATTTTGGAATTCTCCAACCGTTTCTTTTCCTTTTCTTCTTAAAGTTACAACCTTTCTTCATTTTTTCTTTTTTTCTTTTTTTCTTAATTTTAATAATGCACAGACGAAAATGAATACGTTGAAAATAGCAACGCTAAAACCCCTTCTTGTAATTTTGAACTCCCAATTAATCACGCTGATGAGGATTGTGAAGACAATTTTGAGCCTCCCCCAGAACTAGAAAGGTTAATGGAACAGGAAGCTAAGATAATCCACCCCTATCAAGAATCTGTTGAAGTGATCAATTTGGGGACTGAATGTGATAAGAAAGAAATTAAAATTGGTATGTCTATGAAAGGAAATGAACGAGAAAAGTTGGTTAAACTTTTATTTGATTATGTGGACGTCTTTGCATGGTCATATCAAAATATGTATGGGCTAGATACTAATATAGTTGAACACAAGCTACCACTCAAGCCTGTATGTGCTCCAATTAAACAAAAATTGAGAAGGGTAAGGTCTGATATGTCACTTAAAATTAGAGAAGAGGTGAAAAAGCAATTTGATGCTGGTTTCTTAGCAGCAGCAAAATATCCTCAATGGGTGGCTAATATTGTGCTAGTTCCAAAAAAGGATGGAAAGGTTCGAATGTGCGTTGATTATCGGGATTTAAATAAAGCAAGTCCTAAAGATGATTTTCCTTTGCCTCACATTGATGTCCTAGTAGATAGCACTGCTTAATATTCTCTTTTTTCCTTCATGGATGGTTTTTCAGGATACAATCAAATCAAGATGGCTCTCGAGGATATGGAAAAAACCACATTCATCATGCAATGGGGAACCTTTTGTTATAAAGTGATGCCATTTCGATTGAAGAATGCTGGGGCAACCTATCAAAGAGCAATGGTGACATTGTTTCATGACATGATGCATAAGGAGATAGAGGTTTATGTGGACGATATGATTGCAAAATCCCGGACCGAAGAAGACCACGTGGTTAACCTTCAAAAGTTATTTGTGCGACTAAGGAAGTTCATACTCCGTTTAAACCCTGATAAATGCACTTTTGGTGTGAGATCAGGCAAGTTACTTGGGTTTATCGTTAGTCAAAAAGGGATAGAAGTGGACCCAGATAAAGTAAGAGCAATACAAGAAATGCCGGCTCCACGCACGGAAAAAGAAGTCCGTGGCTTTTTGGGGAGATTGAATTACATTGCCAGATTCATATCAAATCTAACTACAACATGCGAGCCAATTTTCAAGTTGCTGCACAAAGACCAAAAGGTTGGATGGAATGAGAATTTTCAAAAAGCTTTTGAGAAGATTAAACAATACTTGTTAAAACCTCCAATCTTGGTAACTCCAGTTCCTGGAAAACCACTTATTAGGTACTTAACAGTGATGGATGGGTCAATGGGTTGTGTGCTTGGGCAGCACGATGAATCTGGTAAGAAAGAGCATGCTATTTATTATTTGAGCAAAAAGTTCACTAGTTGTGAAACAAGATATTCACTGCTTGAACGAACATGTTGTGCATTAGCATGGGCTGCTTATCGGTTGAGGCAATACATGTTATGTCATACGACTTGGTTGGTGTCTAAAATGGACCCAATTAAGTACATTTTTGAGAAACCTGCTCTTACTGGAAGGATCGCCCTCTGGCAGATGTTGTTATCAGAATACGATTTAGTGTATGTTACACAGAAAGCTATCAAAGGAAGCGCACTAGCAGAGTACTTGGCCCAACAACCTGTAGAAGATTATCAATCAATGCAGTGTGAATTCCCCGATGAAGGTATAATGACTTTATTTGAAGAGACTGAATCATCTGATAAAGAAAAATGGATGCTGATGTTTGACGGTGCTTCTAATGCATTAGGGCATGGAATTGGAGCCATTTTGATTTCCCCAGAGAACCAATTCACTCCATTTACGGCTAGACTGTGTTTTGATTGCACAAACAATATTGCAGAATACGAGGCATGTACTATGGGCATTAAAGCAACCATTGAATCAAAGGTAAAAGTTATTGAGGTATATGGAGACTCATCATTGGTCATCCATCAGACAAAAGGATAATGGGAAACTCGAGAAGATCACTTTTCATTATATTTCTCGAGAAGGAAACCAATTGGCCGACGCCTTGCCATAATGTCATCAATGTTCAAAATAAGCATCGATTAGGATGTGCTGGTCCTAAAAATTCAACAAAAGGATAAGCCAGCATATTGCTTATCAATAGAAGAAGAGCCCGATGGCAAGCCATGGTTTTACGATATCAAATCCTATGTTAAGAATAGGGAATCCATTGGGTATTTCGGAAAATGACAAGAGGGCTTTGAAGAGGTCAATGAACTTCTTCTTAAATGGTGACGTGCTTTAGAAGCGAAACCATGACATGGTTCTCCTTAGATGTGTGGATAAAACGGAAGCAGAGAAAATCATTCAAGAGGTTCATGAAGGTTCTTTTGGAGCTCATGCAAATGGGCACGCAATGGCAAGAAAAATCTTAAGGGCTAGTTACTATTGGTTGACCATGGAGTCTGATTGTTTTAGTTATGTAAAGAAATGTCATAAATGTCAAATCTATGCTGATAAAATACATGTACCGCCAACCTCTTTGAATGTCTTAACATCCCCTTGGCCATTTTCAATGTGGGGGATGGATGTTATTGGGCTCATCGAACCTAAGGCTTCAAATGGGCACCGGTTTATCCTAGTAGCTATTGATTATTTAACAAAATGGGTTGAAGCTGCTTCTTATGCCAACGTGACGAGGAGCGTAGTGGTCAGATTCATCAAGAGAGAACTGATTTGTCGATATGGGCTGCCAAATAAGATTATAACGGATAATGCGACCAATCTGAACAACAAAATGATGAAGGAATTGTGTGATAATTTCAAAATTCAGCACCATAATTCTTCGCCTTATCGGCCGAAAATGAATGGAGCTGTAGAAGCTGCAAATAAGAATATCAAGAAAATCATACAAAAGATAGTAGAAACATACAAGGATTGGCATGAAATGCTTCCCTTTGCATTACATGGCTATAGAACGTCTGTTCGCACCTCAACCAGGGCAACTCCTTTCTGATTGGTGTATGGAATGGAAGCGATACTTCCCATTGAAGTTGAAATCCCCTCAATCAAGGTCTTGATGGAAACAAAACTAGAAGAGGCGGAGTAGGTTCAATCACGATTTGACCAATTGAATCTCATTGAAGAAAAAAAGAATGATAGCTCTGTGTCATGGTCAATTGTATCAAAAAAGACTTAAAAAAGCCTACGATAAAAAAGTTCGTCCTCGAGAGTTTCAAGAAGGAGACTTGGTGTTAGAGAAAATATTGCCCATAAAAAAGGATTCTCGTGGAAAATGGACCCCGAATTACGAGGGACCAAATGTGGTAAAAAAATCTTTCTCTGGGGGAGCTCTTATACTCACAGAAATGGATGTAGAAGAGCTTCCACTTCCAGTAAACTCAGACGCAGTCAAAAAATATTATGCTTGAAAATATATAGGCTCGCTAGGTCGAAAACCTCAAAAGGGGGCCTAGGAAAAAGTCAAAGCATCCTGATGGATTGAAAACTTGAAAGAGCGGTCCATGCAAAAGTTAGGGATATATAAAAAAAACGGAATAAAAAGAATTAAGCAGTTCAAACTGGGGCAGTTATTATTCTTGGGTGCTGACCAACAGAAGTCCTAAATTACAAGAATGATTAGTGTTTGTTATCCCTTCAACTAAACATGAACACACTCATGCCTACATTGTAACCCTCTACCTCAATTATTTTTGTTCCCAATATAGTAAATATACTTTTTTTCAATGTTGTCTTTCGATGTTGTGCATTACCTTTTTCTTTTATCGTCCATTCTCTAAGCTAATTCAGTCTCATGGTTGTTTGTTCTAGTATTTTGAAAAAATGTTATGATAATAAATGTTGGAATTTGAAGTAGGTGTAAACAAAAATATTTTAATTATTTTGATATTTGAAAATATATACACGGAAACTTGATAGATTCTCAACATGTATGGGGATGTCAACAAAAAAAAGGGCAGTCATTTTAGACAATGTACTTTGTTTTGCCTCTAAAAAAAAAGTCACACGAGATGTATAGAGTCATCATATAAAAACTGTTGTTATCTTTATTCATCCATTGAATCTTGTGAGCGCACATGATCGTATAAGGATCAAGGAATTAAAAAAATGAACAAAGATCTTATCTATATTGCAAAACACGTGATTCATGCATTTTACATTCATATATTTTCACCTACTCATGCATGACCTATACATCTTCATTCGCTCAACAACCTTTTGCAATGCATAATGAGTGAATCATGTATATTTAATATTTATACTTAACAGTCTTTGTGTTACATTACTCATTATACATTATGCATTTTTTGTACGATTATCATAAATATATTCTCTAAAAAAAAAATCTATGTATTGCCCGTGGTTAACATTTTTTTTACGAAGATTTCTATTGATCTACGCATCGGTAACCAATCCGAAGACGATTGGTAACCAATCCGAAGACGATCATTCTTTAATTCTTGTCGATCTACGCATCGGTAACCAATCCGAAGACGATCATTCTTTAATTCTTGTCGATCTACGCATCGGTCACCAATCCGAAGACGATCATTCTTTAATTCTCGATCTACGCATCGGTAACAAATTCGAAGACGGTCATTCTTTAATTCTTGTGGATCATTCTTGTCGATATACACATTGGTAACAAATCCGAAAAAAATCATTCTTTAATTTTTGTCGATCTACGCATCGGTAACAAATCCGAAGACGATCATTCTTTAATTTTTGTCGATCTACGCATCGGTAACCAATTCGAAGACAATCATTCTTTAGTTCTCGATCTACGCATCGGTAACCAATCCGAAGACGGTCATTCTTTAATTTTTGTCGATCTACGCATTGGTAATTCGAAGACGATCATTCGGATTTAATCTGCTTTCACAACTTATTTAGACAAAATTTAGGTTCTTATATTTAATTACTTTTACAACAATAATATTCATACGATAATATTCATATTCTATACAAAATAGAATTATATATGGGCAGAGCTGTAGCACCTCAATTTTGTCTATTCCAATTGACAATAATAATACAAAAATACATGATAAAGTAACAGGCAGTAGTTACAAACAAAAATAAACCCAATGTAGCATTATCCGGAAACTCAGCATACAGGCAGTAGTTACAAAGCTGCTCCTATTGACTATATGACTGGACCACAATTTTTTTTGTAGCATTTTGAACCCAACATCTGGCCCTGGCCCATACAGCTTCTTTAAACCTCTTTCCACCCTTTTTTTTGTAGCATTTTGAACCCAACATCTGGCTCTGCCCATACAGCTTCTTTAAACCTCTTTCCACCCTATTTTGCTCACTGTTTCTTGTTTCTATTTCAAGACCTATGCAATTAATATTGTGATTTCTTGTTTACTTATTGATTCAAACACAATGGCTAATCACGTAATGGCTTATTCAAACATAATGGCTAATCAGTAACAAAGACTCAGTAACAAAATGGCTGATTCAAACATAATGGCTAATCAGTAACAAAGACATGGCTAATCAGTAACAAAGAAGACATGTTCTTAGTAACAAAGAAAACATGTTCTTAGTAACAAAGAAGACATGTTCTTAGTAACAAAGAAGACATGTTCTTATCAGCATTAAGAAATTAATCAACATTTTTTTATTTAATAAATATTTTATAAACCAAAAAATAATAAAATAAAGACAAAGATTCTGGTTTACAGCTTTATAGCTCATTCCCTTACTTCAGTTTCTTTACTTTGCCTTAAAAAGTTATTATTTTCACTGATTCTACACTCAAACAAAAACAAAAAGGTGAGTTACATCTCTAAAATAGAAAACGAAAATTGAGTTACTGCCCTCCTGTTTTTTTTTTTCAGCATACTTCTTTTGCCTTAAAAGTTTATTATCTTCACTACTTTTATACTCAATCAGAAAGATGAATTACATGTTTCTATACTTAGCAAATGTTGAATGTTGCTTGTCTTTGTTGCAAAAAGAATGTAAAAACTGGGACTGACTATTATCTCATAGACACAAAGAATCGTTACTTTACTCTATAAATTGAGAAAATAAAAAACCATTTACAAAACAGAAGATCAGACATTAACAAAAACACTTAAAAAAGCAAAAAAAAGAAAAAAAAAGTAGGCAGAATAGGAAGAACAAACAGCAAGGTGATTTAAGGTATTTTTTTTCCTGTCTTTGCATTATAATCATTTTTAATAAAGTTTTTTTTATTAAATAACATTGTGATTGAAAAGTGAAAAAACCAAAAAAAATCAAACCTTTAACGTCGCCGCTGTCATCGTCGCCGTCGTTGTTATCGTCACCACCACTGTTACTCCCCGCTTCCTCTTCTCTCTCAGCCTCTCTTTTCTCCGTTTTTCTCGACCTCTTCTTTCTCCCTATTCGGCCTCCTCTTCTCCCTCAGTCTCTCCTTCCATCGTCATCGTTGTTGTCTTCTTTCTCCTCTCTCAACCTCTCCTTCCATCGTCATCGTTCTTTCTCCTTTCTCCTTCCTCTCTCTCGCGGCCTCTCCCTTCTTTTTTTTCTTCTGGGGCGGCTGCTGTAAACCCAGGTTCTCTAGGGTTTCAGCTTAACCCCTTGGTTTTTTTTAAAACAAAGTTGGGCTCGGCCGTTTAGGTTTTTTTTTTAAAAAACTGTTGATTTATAATTAATTTCCCAATTCAATAAATAAAAAAAGGGTATTGTATTAAAAATTAATTAATTAAAAACTGTTGATTTATAATTAAGTATTCAATTCCATAAATAAATAAAAAAGGTATTGCATTAAAAATTAATTAATTGCGATATTTTTTATTTATTTATTTTTTTAAAATCTCATCTTCACATATAAACTAATAAATTAAAATTCATAAATGAATTAATGAATAAAAATATTGTTAAATGTTAACTAAAAATGACATCATTTAATCAATGAGTAGTAGAATACGAATTATACAACCTGATAATTTTTAAAAAAAAAATTAAGAAAAATAAATAAATCTAAAATTAACTTTTTTAAAATATTAGATTAATTATATGTTACATCTTTTTAATCTTTGAGTTGTTAAGACACAAGTTGTACTACTTGGTGGCTTTAAGACTCAATTTTAAAACCGAAAATAATAAAAATATTTTTAAACGGATTAAATTAAATGCGACATTTTTTACTTATTGAGTTTTGAGACACGAGTTGTACAACTTGATCGTCTTAAAATTCACATTTTTAATAATTCAAATCAAACAAACTCCTTTTGTTTTCGTCAAAAATTAACCTTTTAATAACTACACACGATTTATTTAAAAACAATCAACACATCCGCATTTTCTAACCAAGAACTATGTAGCTTTGATTTCTCCATCGCACCGGGAGATACGTAGGAGCAAGATCACACTCTTGTCAAGCACATTAATAAAAAAAATTCTTTTTTTTTTTTCCTCTTTTCTTTAAACATGTATTTATTTCAACATCACATTAAAAATAAATAATTGATATTCATATTTAATAATAAAGAGAAATAAATATATTTAAGTTAATACTAATTTTTCACAATTAATTATAGGTAACCGTATTTTAACGGATGTCGTAGGGTGCTAATACCTTCGCTACGCATAATCGACTCCCGAATTCAAAATTTGGTTTCAAAGACCATTTTTTTTCTTTTTTAAGGATTTCCCAATGTTTTTCCTATTTTAAATAAACTTTGATGGGCACTCTATTGAATTCGAGAAACACTCGAAATTTAGGTCGCGACAATGATAAATTAAATATTTTTGCTGGAATTAATATTAAATTCTAGAACCATGTAATTTTTTATATATCGACGATGAAAATCCTGATAGACATATATCGATATATCACCATGATCTGCCACAAGCATCACGAAGAAGGAATATTTATAAAAAGTTGCTCAACAAAAACTTAAAATTTTTTAATTTATAATTTATTAAATAGGAATATTTAAAATATAAAAATAAAAGTAATAAAAATTTAGACTTCGAAATCAAAATTTCAATTGATTTTTTGTGGAACGAATTTTTATATTGATATAAACATACTTGTAAAAGTTCATTCAAAAATATTTATTAATTTAGCAGTAGGGACCAAAATTGCATACATATAACTTTTTTAGAAACTAAAAATTGTATTTTTATTTTGTAGAAATTAAAATTAAAATATTAAAATTTTATAGATATTAAAAATATATTTAATCCTTTAATTAATTTAGAAGATTTATGGATTAAAAAATCCAAGCAGTCAAAGCTAGAAGAAGCTTTCAATAACATTAATTTAAAATTTGACCGAGGATTATTTCGGTTACAATTTTTCAAACAAAATTACTTTGAATAGATGTAAAAACCAATTATCTAGTATTGTAGATTGAATTACTTTTTTTTAGTGATGTATACACATATTTGCTTCTATAATAAAATTATGGGTTTATTATGTTGACATATTTTATTATTTAATTATCAACAATAATATTATGTGGATAAATACCTTTATAAAAAGCAATAATGAAAAAAATTATATATAGTAATTGTGATTTGTATGTATAGCAATACCCTTCCAAAACGGAGGAGACCCAGTTTGCATTTGTGGTGTTTTTAAGGCAATACTCACTGGGCTTATTAATGGCCTTTCTAGGTAGATCATGAGCAATATTATTACAACATCTGATATCTATTTCATATTTATCTTTGTTAATGAGTTGTCCTAATGCTTTCTGATAGGCTTAAAATAAATTTTTTTTGAAGTTCCTTTGCTTCCTCATGATTAGCCCTACAAAAATAAGACTATTGTCTACAAAAATTATGTGGGAGATCTCATGGGCACTAATCAACGCATTTTGACACATGTTTTTAGTTTTGGACTGTGACATTTTAAAAGCTCTTTATAACCTAGATCAGTTTTTTAGCATATTTCTAAACTTTGGGTCATAATTGAGTTTTAATGTTATTATTTGCATATTGATCTTTGCTTGCTCTACAGGTCATAACTTGAGCTCTGAATATCATATTGACGCATACAAGTAGACGTTGAAAAGCTAAAAATCAGAGTTACAAGTTTTATGTTGGTAGGAAAGCCCGAACTTTATTGGGTCTAAACTGTAGATTACGTGATATGAGCTTTTTGTAATAATTTTTAATATCGGCCTAATTGTGTTTAGTGCCTAAAATTCGAGTACTATATATTTTAATTTTTTTATTTTTTTAGTAAGGGTTCAGTTCTGCTTTTGAGAAAGACATACAAATACCCAAAATTTTCTTGTTTTCTTATTTTTGGATAAATAGAACATTTTCGATGGAAGACTAATTTCTCAGATTAATTCACTATTTCAGAATTTAATCAAGACCTTCAGGTTTATTTTATAATGTTAATTTCTCATATTAATTCTATTTCTTTTTATTTGATTATAATGTTATTCTGATTGCTTAATTCGAATCTCCATAGGATTGATAAAATTAATTTGACAGAATTTGATTTCTAAATTAAATAAATTATAGTTTTTCAACGTTTGATTGTTAACTATAATACATCGATTACTGTGATGCTTAATCCAGTCAAAGAAACATAATTCACATAGGGTTGATTACGTTTGTTTGATCAAATCTATAGTCAAATAAAAATAAAGTCATAATTTAGAAATTGAATCCATTGATAGAATCTGTGATAGGTCTGAAACTCTCGAATCAGTGGATTAATTGTTCCAACGTGATAGTAATCCATTTTCTTAATATGTCTGAACCTAAATTCAAAACCCCATATTTGCTTTTTTTATTTATTCTAAATTCGGTTAACATTGTCGGAGTCTTTGGGAGACGTCTCGAATTGTTGCCCTAAACTACGTTTTTATTACTTGTATTTAGAGCTGTCAAAAAACCCCTAATCTCAAAGCCCCCTTTAATAAAAAATTTATTATGCCCCAAATTTTAAGCCCCTTTTAATGAATTTTTTTTCCCAACCCCCTATTTTTTAGTTTTTGTGGACCTAGGCCGGAGGGCTTATGGCCCATTTCATGTTCTCATTTTTTCACAATTAGAATTCAGAATATCATTTCAGCTTGAATAAATAAAATTAAAATCGAAAAAAAAATTAAAACCAAAGATAGAGACATGAAATGACATGTAAGAAATAGTTTAATAAAAAATAATTATTGACATAGTTTAATTTTATTTAGATTTTTTAATTATTGAAAAATTCATGAATTTGTTAATTTTATTCAGAACATAAAAAAAATTCACAATTTCTAAATCGAATAAAATTCGGAAAAAAATCGAAATTGAAAAATTATTGAATTTGTTAATTTTATTTAGAACATAAAAAAAATCGAAAAAATTTGAAATATTTATTATTTCAAAAAAATAATTGATTTTTTAATGGGCCTATGGGCCCTCTAAGCCCACATAATTTTGTGGCATTTTTTACATTGGGGGCTTTCTTTTAATGAGCCTTTTTATTATAAGGTATTTTTGCCCCCTCCAATATATGGGCTGGGGCCAATATAAAGAGGACTTGACAAATTGACAACTCTACTTGTATTTGACCCATGAGCAACAGCGGATCAGACACCTCTGGCCACTTTGATTCCATAGATCAGCTTAGTGTACTAAGCTTTAAGCAATAAACTTGAGAACACCTCTGCACAAAAAATAAAAAGATAAAGGGATAAGGGGTCTCCTTGTCTAAGCCCACGAGAAGAAAGAAAACAGAGGAGGAGTTACCATTAATTAATGTAAAGAAGCTAACAATAAAGACACATTTAATAATAGTAGTAACTAAACGGGTAAGAAAATCCATATTTAAAAAAAAAATCCACTCAATCCGATCAAAGGCCTCAAGTTTAATACCAACATAACCTTTTTACTTTAACAAGAGTGGCTCATGGAATGAAAATGTTCAAAAGCCACAATAGAGTTATCAGAAAAAAGTCTTCCCATCACAAAAGCACTCTAATACTTACCAATCACATTATGCAGCACAATTTTAATTCTATTAACTATAGTCTTTGTAATAATTTTTTAAGTATAACATAGCAAAGAGACATAGGCCTATACTCATTGGGGGAACAAGGATTTTTAGCCTTAGGGATTAAACAAATGTAGGTTTTATTTTACTTGCAAGGGTCTACATTATCATTAATAACTTCAATGATGGCCCAATAATTTTGATAAAAAGGGGCTAGCATATTATTTGGTCCAGGAGCAACCATGCTTTTCATTTGGAAAATGGCTTACCAAACCTCAATTATCATGAAAAGAGCAGCTAAGCTATCAACCATGTCCCTAGGGACTTTGTCACAGACCACCCCCCTAAGTTCTTCCACCAAGTTTGATAATACATTCTAATATGTCGTCCATATCCTTTTCAATGATGTGGATTTGTTTGATTATACCCGGGTCACCTCTCTTTTTGATGAAGATATTTTAATCATGTTTTCCAGATACATGTAATGCTATTTTGTTTATTTGCTTGTGAGTATGTTCTCACACTGAGAACTGTCAAGTAATCTTACTTTTGGTTATTAAGCGATGTAGTAAGTGAATATGGCATACGTTTGTGGGATGTGCCTTGTAAATTTAAAACATTTTTCATTTAATTTATTAAATTGTTTAATGATTTTAGTTGAATTTGTTGAAGTAACAAGTTGCACAAAGAAATATCCACCGCGTAGATTTGATTCAATCAATATTACAAAAGATGTAGTATTAAATTATTCGTGCGATTTTTCGTTGGCCTAAAGGAAGATACGATTTGGTCAAATAGTTACATATCTAGTTTTTTTTTTTTCGAATCGATTGAAACAACAAGTTGCACAAAGCAATTTCCACTACATAGATTTGATTCAATGCAAACTACAAAAGATGTAATATGAAATTATTCATGCGAGCTATTATGGTTGACCAAAAGGCAGACACGATTTGACTGAATAATTTCATACTTGTGATAATAAATGTGGTAATCATTAAGTTTTTCCATGTGGATAATGAGGATGTCAAAAGACATTCATTATATTTGACATAACTTATTACCAACATTTGATCATTACAATGAAAGTATCATTTGCAGTTAATTCATGTAGTCAAAATATTACGGATTAATGGTGCGTTTGGTATTTTATTTGAGTCTTTTAATTTATTGATAAGCTAAAATTTATCTATTTTTATAGCTTTGTTTGATAGGTTAATATGATGTTTTTAATCCGGTTTTAGTTCTATTTCACTACCTTGTTTTGTTTTGGTTGCAAGAAGAAGAAAAGGAATAAATGAAGATTCTTGGTGCAAAAAGCCTTGAAGTCAAGTGGTACAGTCATGGTCTATCCTGATCAAAAAGATGAAAGAAAAGCAAGTTTTAGTAAGAATTACGGTTTGGTCGTAATGGTTGGACGAGAAAAAGTGAGAATTTGCCACAACAAGGCAGCAAGAATTATTGCATGACCGTAATGGCAATTATAGTCTAAATATGTTCAACTTCTACTGTTGAACCGTTTTTCTTCAATTAAATTTTGATCATTTATGATTTGTTATTGTAATTTTCTTAACTAATTTTTAATTTCAATAATATTCAATTTTCTATTTTTATTCTATTATTTTATATTTAAGCTTTGATTCTATTATGATCATTTGTGAGTAAGATCTTCCTTGTTTTGGGATTGTAGGATTTTCAGTGATGGATATCTAACAATTTCTATTTCTTTTTGTCATGGGTATTAATATTAATCAAATCTTAATAAGAATCACGTTCATACTTGGATATCAATTAATACACTAAAAGGTGAATTTGAAATCATGAAAGATATCTTCTCTTAAAGGATTTTGCTAATACATCAATCATGAAAATAGGTTGGTTGTTAGTTTAAAATACGTTTTTGCTCTTTGAAAGAAGACATTAGCTATAATTGTTTATCTGATTCTAAAGAGTTTAACACTCATAACTTAGAGAAGATTAGTTTTATTGTATTCATCATTGTGAAAAACAACAATTTCAAGGTTTTATTTTTATTGTGAATTTTAATCAAAAATCACTATCAACAATCACCGTTTTAACTAATCATCATAGTAAGAAGAGATTGTAACTCATAACAAAGTCCTTGTGGGAAGGATAATTTTTACTACGCAATAATACCGTGCACTTGCGATTCTATCGTTTATAAATATGTGAGTGTATAATTAAATCCTTGCAATTATTTGACTAAGTATAATTAAACATGTGACAATTATAAGAATTTATTGTTTAATAATACTAATTGTTAGTGTTTGATCATTGCAACAAAATACCACTAAAAATTAAGGCTATTATTGTCCAAAGACTTGATATTAATGGTGCACTTGTATTTTGATGAGTAAATTTATCTACTTTTGTTCTTTCAAGCTAATATAATATATGATAAATTGAATTAATTTTTTTATTTCTTATAAGTTATTACTTTTAGGATTGAAAGAACATTAATATTGTTTAGATTTATATCTGTTATAATGATAGAAAAATTATTGTTCTCTCACAATTTAGTATTTCAAAAATAAAGTTAAGTATGGAAAGTAACTTTTTTTCAAAGTTCATAGATCATTTGATTATAAAGCATGATATTCCAAAGACATGTAGTTAAGATGATATTTTGTTGTCATTTTTTCTTTACTTAAATAAAAGTGCTTTTAAAACAATAAAGAGAAATCAAACACTCGTCGGAGAGCTAGTGTTTCATTAAGATTAACGGGCAAAGAAAATATAAAGAGCACATTATGTAAATAATTAATCTTGCAGATACGTAAAAATTTCGACTATTAAGTAACTTGCTCGAAATTTTAATATTTTATATTCTTATTGCACAGTTAAATTTATAATTGTTAAAGATAGAGATGACTATTTAAAAAGATCTTTTCATTAGGTGTGCAAGAAAGAAAATTGTTAAGCAAGAGAAAATAAAATAGTGTTCAATTGAAAAATAACTCAAAAGATAAGGACAAATATAAAAAATTAAGTATAATAGACAAATGCCAAATGCCGATGAAATACACATCAATCTAGAGAGGGCAAAGTAAAAATAAAAAGATTGAGAGTTTGAGTAGTTTACATAGTCATTACTTATATTTATATTTAAAAGACCTTTATTGAATCATTATTTTGATAAAATTTTGTTTTAATTTCTCTTCAAACAAATCAAGTTAATTTGAGTTTTATTTGAAACAATAGATTCATTTTATCTTTTAAATTCAAATATTATTACAGTCAAATTAGTTATGACTTAGGACAATTTATAATTGCTATAAGGTCTGAGAAACATAAGATGGATGTAAATACAATGTTTCTAAATGACAACATTTATGAAACAATATAGTACGACCAAATAAAATTTTATATCAAGAGACACAAAGTAAATGATTTGCAAATTGATGCAATTGACCTAAGAGTTAATTAATAAGTTTCATTAATAATATCACAAAATCTCATAAAGAAATTATCTCATTTGATTTTAAAATTATTATCTTGGAGAATTGCGGGTATTACAAAGTCAACGAGAACAAATTTATAATACTAGTTTAATGTGTTGATTTTATTTAGCCACAATTGATATATGTTTGTTTCGTGAAACTCACAAATGTGTAACGAAAGTTTAGCGATTAAATATCTTGAGGATTCCTTTTTTGTTTTAGGCATAATGATATTTAAAGATCATTCTCAAAGTATCTTTAAACTATCACAAAAGAGCTATATCAATAAAAATGTAAATATATTCGCCATAAAACATAGTAAAATTATGAGATATCTCATCACCAAAGGAGACTATAAAATCTCAATTTTTGTCCAATAAAAAATATGAGAATTTTCAGAAAAATTAAACTATATCAAGCAGTTTTTATTTTTTTTTTGAAAAACCAAACTTTTTTTTTTCAATTCTTTGTGTAAGAAAAATATAACGACGTTGCATTTACCAATTTATTGTATTATCTGATCTTTTCCTTTTCCCTTCTTTCATATAAATCTTTTCTCACTTTCTGTTCTTATCCAAACTAACTTTAATTAGGATAGATATATACATAAAGCAAACAAATGTACAAACAGTAAAAGTGAGTTTTCAATCCTATTTTTCCAACAAAAATAGATCATATGAAAAATCTTAATCCATATTACAACTAAGCCAACTATCTTAATCCGAATTAGGCTCATTATTACAGCTTCGCTAAAAAAAACCAACAAATATATAAATTAACAACAAAACACAATCAAAAATATGTTTTATCCAATATTTCAATTTCATCAACCTTTTCTTTATAAAAAAAATCACAATCAATTTTTCTTTACTTTCTTGCTTGTTTCTCAAGAAATGGGAAGTTGTATTAGCTGTGATGCTTCAATTGTAGACAAGGTGCATGATGTTGGATTTGATGAATGTAACAAAAATAATGATATTATTAAATGTGAACATGGTGGGGACCAAATTATGTTGAGAGGTTCCTCTAACTTGATATCAATGTACTGCCAAAAGGGTACAAAAGGACTTTATAATCAAGATGCAATGACTGTTTGGAAGGTATGATTTTTTGTATATCTATATATTTGCAGAATTTATTTCGTTTTCTATTTTCATTTTCATCAACTTTTTTTCTTGTTTTTGCATAGAATTTATGATTTTATTAGGAATTGAGTTTTCGATCAATGTTTTCCTTGCAATTACTTTTTTAGATCGAAATTTCAGTCATTAAATCAAAATCGAATAATTCATATTTTGACTTTACCGATTAAATTTCAAGTATAAGTAAAACATATAAATTGTCGGATCTTGATAGAATAGTCAAGAAGTGCTAACTATAGTGCAAGGTATTTCAAGTGCATTTAATTTATAAGCAAATGTTAGAAATTAGTAAGTTATGTTAGTTTTCATCCATTAATTGACATTGTTAAATAGTAAAGATAGTTAATTTTTTCAAAACCATGATTTTTTTTGTTACATTCTTTTAGTAGGGGACACTATACTATGTTTTTTATTTATTTATTATGATGCCTCTTATTTCATGAAATGAATGGTCCAAATTAATGATCTATATATGGATACATTTTTATAATTAGGACTTTGCTGGAGAAAAAGACGCAATCTTTTGTGGTGTGTTCGATGGTCATGGTCCTTTAGGACACAAATTTTCACATTCTATACGCGACAATTTGCCCTCCAAACTCTCTACAACAATCAAACTATCACAAAAAAAAGTCTCCAAACAAAATGGCCCTAATGCTAAAGACAAAAGTAGTTATGGCGATTTGTATAGTGATGATGACGAGGATAACCAACAATTGTCCGTTGCTTCATGGGAAGGAAATTTTCTTAGATCCTTCAATGAGATGGATAAAGATCTTGCTAAGAATGTTGACACCGATGGCTTTTGTGGCGGTAGCGTTGCCGTTACTTTAATTAAAAAGGTATAACAGACTTTCACCGTTGTTTTTAATAAAAAATTTGCAATCGTAATTGTGATTACAACTTAAAAGTTTTAATGTTTTTGTGATCTCAATGCGACCAAAATTGTGGTTTAGTTGGCTACATTATATAAACTCCTTATAGTGTGGTATAGTTTTGTAAGATAAAATTCTAACCAAAACATTTTACTTTGAATAAATATTTTAGGGCGATCAATTGATAATTGGCAATTTGGGGGATTCTCGTGCAGTTCTATGCACAAAAACAGATGACAATCATCTTATTCCTATTCAACTTTCTGTTGACTTAATTCCAGATGTTCCAAGTAAGTCTTAGAATTGAATATTGATATTTTGTGCATGATTGAAATCATATTGAATATAACAAAATTACAGTTACACTCTGAAACAGTGATTTTGTTGAAACTCCAAATTATAGCTTTTACATTCATATCAAGTTTATGACCAACTAATTTTTCTCTCTTCACTGTCCCTCAGGTGAAGCTAAGAGAGTCATTAAGTGTGGAGGTAGAGTTTTTGCTGCAAGGCAAGATCCTAGTGTAAATAGAATTTGGATGCCTGAAGGTGAGTGCCCTGGATTGGCTATGACAAGAGCTTTTGGAGATTTTTGCCTAAAAGACTATGGCCTCTCCTACATTCCTGATGTATCTTACAGAAAACTTACCAAACAAGATGAATTTGTTGTTTTGGCCAGTGATGGGGTAAGTATTTCATTTGCAAAATATTTTTTTTTGTTAATATAGGTTAAAAGTCTCGATAAGATATGACATTAATATATATTTATAAGTGGAGACAATTCTGCTCTTACAAACTGGTTATATTTGATTATTTTATGTCGACCAACCTAAATTTTAAAATAATATTAGAGTTTATCAAAAATTTGTTGGGACACTATTGTCATATAATCGCTATCGTATCACTCGAGTCAATAGTCTCCCATCTAAATATATGTTTATAAGTAGATTTTATAGAACTATGAAAAATTCAATCCAAATTTTAAAAATATATGATCAAGATTTATTTCTCTTGCTTTTATATAACATCACTAACTATAATACAAGCGCGCACGTAGAAATATACATAATAATTGATTGAATGTTTCAACAATTTAGTGATTTCAATTTCTAACTTGAATTAACTTTTATATGCATTCATCTAAAAGTGTAATTAAGCTGTTTTCTTTTTATAGATATGGAATGTGCTAACAAACATGGAAGTAATAACCATAGTTGCTTCAGCACCAAAGAGGTCCTTAGCAGCCAAATTGTTAGTAAAACGTGCTGTTCAAGTTTGGAAACAAAAGTATCCTCGTCACCATATTGATGATTGTGCAGCCATATGCTTGTTCTTGAATGAAAATGTGAGAAGGAATAAAAGACATCACTAGAAGAATTTTGTATTCCTCGTGAAATAGAAAACTAGCGCCTAAAATTACAAACTTGTAATAGTTCTAAATTTTTGTTTACAACTACAATTGTAGCCGCAATATAACAATTTTGAAGTCCCTGCACTAAAAGTGCAATTTTAAATTGTTTTGTGATAGGAGTATGGCGCAATAAAAGATTGAAAGCTCTTGGAAATATATGACAACTTTAAATCGTTGCTCCTACAACATGCTATAATTATGAATAGCATTCATCTTGATGCCTTAATGGTTGAAATTCGCCTACTCAGCAAGGGTCCTCTTTTGACAACAAAAAAAAAAAGCAAGGCCCTTCAAATTTTAGAAGTATCTAGAGTTTCATTGGAGCTAGGTTTTCTCATAAGTTATTAACTATGAGAGATTAAATATTTTGTTTTCTCAGAACAGATCTTGATGCAACTAAAAACATTAAAAAGGAAAAAGGAATTATTTTGAGTGGCATCAATGATTAAGATTCATTTCTTACCACTCGATTGTAAAATCCAAAAAAAAAAATATATTTTTTGCTTTGTATCATATAATGATTACATTCCTAAGTATTTTTGTCCGAACAAAAAAATATTGGTCAAATACAATTTAGTATAGAGGTGCATTTAACAATTTTCAATATAAAATATCATTTGGTGAATTATCATCGCTGTGTAATTTTACTTCTTCACTCTCAAATATATTATGAGAATCTAGAATTTGATAAAAATCCAAAAAATTGGATAGTTAGATGAATATTCACCATACTATTACTATAATGGGCTAAATTAAGTGTTTAAGACCAATAGTAAAGTTGACAAAAAAAATTTCTTTCATCTCCAATATTCTTAAAAATTTCTAATATGTATTAAGATTAGTCAATCCAGAGATATAAAATATATGTTTAGTTTGTATGAGTATTTAAGGATTTTTAAAAATATTAGAGGATGAGAAAAGAAGAAAAAAATAAAGACTAATAATGACAAAAATTTGTAGGAAAAGCCCAAAGACTTCCCATTCCAAAAATAAAGTAAATTTTATCTTGTATCTCCACCATTGTATCTATACCCCCACAATATTTTAAAAATGTCAAATTTACCTTTGAATTTTTTTACTATTTTACCAACTCAAGTTCAATTTTTATTTTTTTACCATTCAAAGATTTCCGGACCAAACAAATCAAGTTTTCCAGTACGTAAAAGATTTCCAATAATTACTAAAAAAAATTTTATGAGATTTCTAGTACCGAAAAACTTTAAAAAAGTTTTCCGGTACAGAAAGTTAAAAAGATGTGTATAAAGGTTTTCGCTATAGAAGGATGAAAATGTATACTACCGAAAAACTTGTGAAAAGTTTTCCAGTACAGAAGAGTTTATCGGAAAACTTGTGAAAAAGTTTTCCGGTACACACCTTTTTTATTTTTTATTTTATTTATTAGTATAAATTTTAACATATATTGATAAACCAGTACTATTATGTGATAAAACATGCGTCGATACTACCAACGTTTTTGACACAGATCAGGTATAAATAATTATAATCAATATTAATATTGTAAAAATATATTATTGTGATTAATTATTATAATTTATTTTATATTTTATTTCAGATATTTGATACACGGAAGCTGTTGTGAATTGGGCTAGAGAAATTGGTTTAAAAAACAAAGTGATCGTTACCGTTACTAGATCAGATAAAGAGACATGAGAGAAAGGGAGGAGAAATAAATTAATATTAGGTTGTGACCAAAGAGGAAAATACAAACATGTTCATAGTTTAACTTGAAGTTCAACAAAAAAAGTGTGGTTGTCCTTTCAAGCTTAGTTCAAAATCATTAAATGATGGTTTAGGATGGACAGTTAAAGTAATTTGTGGAATTCACAACCATGAATTACTTGATATTTTAGAGGGACATGCATTTGTTGGACGTTTAGATGAAGAAGAGAAAAAACATGTTCATGACATAACAAAATATAATGTTGCACCAAGGCACATATTACACTCATTGCAAGATCGAGATAAGAACAATGTTACTCAGATCTCACAAATATATAAACAGATGAGTATGATTTGATTGCACGTGAGAGGTCATAGGACAAAGATACAACATTTATTCAAGTTAATTGAAGATACAAAATATGTGTGTTGGAATAGAAAGCGGGAAGACTTAGTTGTTATGAGAGATATTTTTTGGGCCCATCCAGATTCAGTGAAGTTGTTGAATTTATTTCCTAACATGTTGATTACGGACATCACCTACAAAATCAATAAATACAGAATGTCATTAATTGTTGGTATAACATCAACAGAGATGACATTTGTAGTTGGATTTGCTTATTTGGAATGTGAGCATGAAGAAAACTTTTGGTGGGCATTAGAGAGGCTAAGAGAACTGTTTGTTACACAAAACAAATTTCCTCATGTTATTCTGACAGACAGAGATATTGCTTTAATAAAAGCAGTTGGTATTGTATTTTCACATATTATTAATTTGCTTTGTCGATTTCATATCGATAAAAATGTTTGAGCAAAATGCAAGCAATATGTCTTAAAGAATAGACAAGAGTTAGTATTGAATATGTGGAAAGACATTATGTATTGCAGTGATGAAAAAGAGTATATCATGCCCCTGCACATGTTTGAGCAATCATTGTCGATAATAAAATGCTTGTTGATTATGTGAAAGAAATTTGGTTGACTCCTCATTAGCAAAGGTTTGTTGAAGCATGGACAAATTGAGTGATGCACTTGGGAAACACAACGACTAAAAGGTATGTCATGTCACTATAAAACTTTGAATTTGTAATTTTACTATATATTGTTGGATTGCTCCATGGTGATAATTCACATGTAATGACACAGTTGAGTCAGCTCATTAGAAACTGAAGTTAATGTTGGAATACAACATGGGTGACATGTGTAAATGTTGGGAGGCTATGAACAACATAATAAGGTTGCAACTTAAAACAATCAGGGGTGCGTTTCAGAAAAGTTTATATGATAAAGAGTATGAACACAACAATCCATATATCATAGATTGAATACATTTGTATCAAGAAAAGCTCAAATACGTATTGCTAAAGGATACGAGAAAGTTGAATGGGTGGGTACCGATAAATCTGTATTTGGGTGCTCCCTCAGAAGAACATACGAGTTACCTTGTGCTTGTGAATTGACACAATATAAATTGATGGTGAACCAATTCCTCTAGATTCTATGCATATTCAATGGAGGAAATTAAGCATGGAATGTGAACTCACCCAAGACACAAAAGATGGATCAGAGTTGGATATCTCTAATGAGATTAATGCCTTGTGGAAACGCTTTCGATCACTTGATGTTATACGAAAAAGAGTGTTGAAGAGTAAGGTGCGCGAACTTGCTTTTCCAACTACAAGTTCAATGTGTCCACCACCTAAAAAAGTTAAAACCAAAAAACGGTTAAAGAAGAGTACGTGTAAGAAGTCGGATGGATATGATGTATATCGAGACCCTTCTTACTTTGAGAATGTTAATGCAACATATTGTGAAGATTCTGGTTTCCAACCATCTAAATCATCAAAGAATAGACATTTTTATTCATCAAAGAAACAACCATCTGAATCATCTCACTCTTTAATACATTTGTTCTTTAGACAATTTTCATATGTTATTCAACCATACATTGAAACATATTTAATGTGACAGCAGATGGAATTTGTGGCTATCGCACTATTACATCATTGCTTAGACACGGTGAGGAGTCTTGGTCTTTGGTCCACCATAGTTTGGACTAGGAGATTTCTTCTCATATAAGTCCATATAATAGATTGTATCTAGGACGCATTAGCGAAGTCATAGATTCTTTGAAGATAACAAGCTTCAGTATTCAACCCCTTGATAAATGGATGTCCATACTTAATATGGGTTACGTGATAGTGACAACATATAATATTATTTTAGTCACGTTTGATCAAACATTTTCTATGACTTTCTTTCTTATGAGGGGTTCACATTCAGGATCTACAAAAATTGATCGTATTATATGTATTGGTTTTGTCGAAGCAAATCATTGGGTTCCTGTAAAATGATATTATTTTCATTAGTAATACTTATTTTTTAAAATAATAAAATTATTTATTATTTCAATCTATTTTGCAATTAAAGATGAAAGATGGATTTTCAATGTCAGATATTGCACCAAGTTGGAAGAAATATCGCACCGATGAGACAACTTCTTGGGCAATAGCATATACAGGACGTTTACAACAGTGGAGGAATTTATTAGGCCATGTGGCACGTGTTACACAAGATCCACCGAAAGAACTCGTAGATGTCATGTCATTAGATGAAGATTGATTTTGCATGGACTACAATACTTTAAAACTTATATAAAATCACTTATTATTAGTTCATTTTAGTTACTACTTTCATTATATTTCATCTTGTATTTTATTTAGTTGTTAACTTATGTTGTTCATCACAAATAATATAAAGTTAATGATATAACAATAATGTAAAATAATGAAATAACAAAAAAATAACATTAAAAACTACAAAAACGATGTTCATCACACATAAAAGTAAATAACTACTAACTAGTGTTATGACGCGTTAAATATAAAACTCTAAAAAAAAGTAATTATACATGTCGTCATTTGGATCAGCATCATGTGCATCCAACCCACGCTGTATAAGATCACTCACCTGATGTAGGATAAATGGTTGTTAACTAGAAGCTTGTGCAGCAGTGGGGACATTAAAATCCAGAACGTGTGGTACACCATCTGGCCGCACTAAAAGTGGATGACATACTCTGTAGAATCACTCTATATATCCATCCTGACACTCAGATGTATATGTAGATAGATGTATCCTATGATGCAGTTCCATGACAGGGGTCAAATATCTCATCCATTCCACATCTACATAAGATAATCTAGAAAGAACTTGAGGTGGTGGTGGTGGAATATGTTGAATATATCCAAATTTTCTCAAACACCTCTCTAGAAAATATGTCACAACTGTGTTGCATAATTTGAGGTGGTGGGTGTATAACATGATATCATCGAATGGAATGACATCCCTATCATTCTCCCATGGTCTTCATATGACGTCAGCAGATGTCACTACATCAATAATTTGTCTATACTCAGAGATTGGGGTTTGCTTTGTTTATAGCTCCATCTATTCATTCTGGCAATGCATTCAACGTCAACACATTGGCCACATCTTTTACGAATATTTGGAAAATATTCGTAAATCCAACATTATTGCAAATAAAAATAAATAAATTAATGATAAACATTAATAATAATCATAAATATTTAATACATGCAGTAGAGACATATATTCACTCAATTGTTTGGTGTCGTAACAGCTGACATCTGAGAGGTAGTCATAAAGAACTACGAGTGCAACAGTATCCCAGACATATCTACCGATACCTTCCAAATCTCTAAATAGGGGAAGATACTTCTCATCAACTAATGTATGACTCTTATTTGCGAAAATAGTACTCCCTACCAAATTTATCAAATATGCCCTAGCAGCACAATCAAATCTCTCTATTGCACACTGTCTTTTGAAGACCTTTTTCAACCAATCCAACATGTAGTGAGTACCCCTTATCTTTCTAGTTTCCTCCCATATCTCTTCAACAGACACCCCTAATAAAGTTATGGCAAGATTACATGTCATTACATTATCTAGGTCGGGTGGTGGACTGTAGAACTCACCCCTGATATGAATGCCTAATGATTGGCAACATTATCCAAAGTAATCGTCATTTCACCAAATGGCATGTGAAATGACGAGGTCTCAGAGTGCCATCTTTCCACAAATGCATAAATCAGGTTGTTGTCAATCAGCTTCAGACTACTCTGTTGTAATGGAGCTAATCTACACAAATTCATCCACGTCTCTATAATTCGTGAGAGTAGTTGTTGAGTAAATTGTTGCAGTTTCTTTCTATGAGCAACTATTTTCAGCATCGGTCGCTCCTGCATACAAATAAAATATATGACATTAAAATTAAATATAGAACCAAAAAAATAATTAATTTAAATATTTTTAATGCACCATAAATAATAATTAATTTAACATACTTGACCAAATCACAGTTTTGCAGAAACATGATGCTGGTATCGTGTAAGGACAGACAAATCATATAGTCCTCCAAGATACTGCGTCAGCTCACCCTCCTGCTGTACAGGTCCCTCATGTTGTACAAGTCCTTCTTGCATATGCTTCTCAAGTACTACAGCCTACTCCTCCTCCGCATGTACTATAGTCTGCTCCTCCTCTTCATGTATAGCAATATCAGCCTCTGGGATAGGTATATGACTCTGCTCTCCCTCGTCATCATCTTCCACTATAATTCGTTGTCTTCTCCGGAATGTTGTCGGTCGAATCCTTTCCAGAGCATCCATCATAGATGATGAAGTATCAATGTCATGTACTGTTTGTACTATCTTGTCGTCTCTTCCTCTACCATCATCACCCACAGTAAAAAAAATGAGTTAAGAAAAAAAGAATTAAATAAATAACGAAAGAATAAAAAAAATTTCCAGAAAACTTTAAAAAAAAGTATTTCGGTAGTTAGTTGTATTCCAAAAATGTTAAAAAAAGTTTTCTGGTACGAGAAATCTTGAAAATAAGTTTTCCGGTAAATACATATGTACCAGAAAACTTGAAAATAGTTTTCTGAAATGTAACTTCTGTACAGGAAAACTTGAAGAAAAAAAATTTAGAGTATATCTTCTGTATCAAAAAACTTGAAAAAAAATTTCTGGTAAGATAGGAAAAATTGGTAATCACTTCTTTACCAAAAAACTAAAATGATGTGAGAGTAAAAAATAACAAGTTTTAATATTTATACGAGGACAAATATGTCATTTTATTTCATTTATAGGGGTAGAAATAAAATTTGAGGGGTACAAAGTAAAATTTTCCCAAATGCCTCGAAAAATGGAATGGTCCAGTGGGCTTCAAATCACACTCTTATTTCACTTATTTAAAATATCAATAACTTTTTATTCTCACGAAGGAAATAAGTTTTAATAAAAAACTGTTGTGATAGTGTGT
Source organism: Cicer cuneatum (assembly GCA_037974295.1). Lineage (NCBI taxonomy): Eukaryota > Viridiplantae > Streptophyta > Magnoliopsida > Fabales > Fabaceae > Cicer > Cicer cuneatum. The sequence continues at coordinate 29,486,381 of JBBPBO010000005.1, forward strand.
ATATATATATATATATATATATATATATAGTGATTATGTTAAAAAATAAGCATTTAATTTATATATATTATCGATGTAAAAAAATTTACACTGATGTGAATCACAATTATCCGATTTTTAAAAATATTTGACTTATATGATAATCATCTTTAAAATAATAAATATAAGTGATTATGATATGTTGATGCTGTAAATTATTTTACATTGTTAATTTATGCAAATTAAACTCAAAAATTAAATAATATTAACTTTTTTTACTCATAATAGTATTTTTATACCAAAATAATATTTATTTTTTAAATAAGTGTAAATTGGTTTTTTCTATATTTACAATTGGAGAGTACTATTTACAAACGTTGGAGTTAATTGAACGCATGTCCACAATCGATTCTCATTTAAAAACCTTTTATAAACAAAAGATCCACATAGTACGTTATAATTTCTCAGATTTATCGCTTCAAATCATAAACATAGTATGTCCAAATTTCTCAACTTTACCCCTTCAAAACCAACTCAAACATTATTTTTAAAAAGTCAATGGTAATTGTTAATTTGTTAGTATTAAGTTAGAAATAAATATCAAATTTAAAATTATTTTATTTATGGACTCCTCAACTTTTTCACCCTTAACCATCAAGTCAACTTTATGTTTTCTTGTTGTTGAGATTAATTAGTTGAGAAATCGGCTAACTGTTCTCAACTATGATTACTTTTTCTTCAAGCGATTACACCGAGGAAGAAATTATGTCCCTCAGCTATATAATAGTTTTTTAATTACTCCAAACAGTGTTAGGTATAGTGTGTTTGTGTTTAAGCTATTGAACTAAGAAATACATAAAGTAAAATAAATTGACAAAAAGATAGATATATGCAAAAAGTTTGTTTGATTAATATTTATAGGCAAATAGTACTAATCTTACTGACCATAAGTTGTGGCTTACAAAAATGTAGCTATACTCAGCTAATTATGTTGGTAACGCATGATAATTTTCGTTTATGGGAATTTGTGGTATCCCGCGATCGGCTCATCTTTTCTATTTTCTTGGAATGTCTTGTTGGCAATATTCGTGGGTGCCTTTTTCTAGAATTATTCTTCCGTGTTGATCATTAGTGATGCTAAAAATGTGAAATACGAGTGCAATTGCCTTATTACTTTGTTTTTAAGGGTATATGTGAATTTAAATTATTATAGAGAAAATTAAGAAATATAGACCATTTATAGTATTTGATGAATTATTTTTTTGAATGATTAGTATGAGTGGCATATAGTTGCAATATTTGGTAGAGTTTCAAATGATCACAAGCTTTCAATTGAACTAATTGTTGTCGAAATTGAAGTAAATGACTGATGATGCAAACACACTACAAAAAAAACGCTATTTAGCCACGTTTATAACTGTGGCAAATTTGCTAATTGACCGTGGCAAATGAAGTTAGCCACGCTAATCCTTCCCGTGGCGTAGCTGGGCGTCGCAATTTATTAGCCACTGTTAAAATTCATATTAGTCACGCTTAAAAGAGTCGTGGTAACATATTTTTAGTCACGCTTATTTTACAGTTAGTCACGGCTAAAACCGTGTTAATTGATAAAATAAAACAGGTATTCTGTTTTCGCTTTTGCCACGAGCCAACCGTGGCTAATTTTTTTTTTAATATCAATTGCAGATCTGTCCCTGTTTTGGTCATACCTTTGTAACAATAGAGTCAAACCAGACACTGTAATTTTAGGAAGACATTCTTAACAAATATAGCAACAATAACTAATTAACATTCTAAAACCATCATTAATATAAAATTATAAAATAGTTTATACCAACAACAAAACTTAAACTAGTAGTCAAACATTCCAAATCTTATACATAAACTAATGAAGCATTCAAAAATTGTTGACAACATGAAAATTGTTTAGAGTAAAAGCAAAACAATCCACTAAACATCACATTCCTTCCATTTGCAATCCAAATAGCAGCATATTTCTTCCATTTGCATGCATACAACAAAAAACACAATCCTTCCATTTGTAGTCCAAAAATCAAGGTGAACTTTACTAGTTAATTATGAGAATTAGAACCTGCCAAATCAAAGCATAATATAAGCAAATGTTTACTAATTAACACTAATGAATGAGTATCGTTTTAATAATATTAATCACTATGTAAAGAAATAGAACATGATATTTGCTAGTGACTTAAAGTATAGATCTAAGTGCAAAAACTGTTATTAACATCAATTTATATATATTATAAGAAATTATATACACTAAGGTGGAGGGAAACCTTGGTTGAAAGTAGGTAACTCATCACCAAATTTGCTTTGCATAAAATTAAGGAGAACTTTAAGTTGATCTTGTGTTTGTTAAAGTTGCTCTTTAGTCTCTTCATATCCATTTAGCTTTTCTTTCAAAGTGTGCACTTCATTTTGTAACTCCTCAACATTTTTTTGGCTAGAGCTACCAACATTGTCAAATTGCGTGAAATATCTGCGTGTTTTGAAAACACTCGTGGGGCAAACACCAACACCTAAACCACGCACTCGACCTGAATGTTTAGCTCCGTACACTTTTCCAATAACATCATTTGGATAGGCATTAATCTTTGATGGAACACCTTCAGTGGCAACACATTCTTGATCTTGAGACAAATCTGATCCCTATAGTTCAAGTATGATGATGAAGATCTAAACTGAAGCTCCATCAAAAGCCTAATGTGATATCTTGGTACAAAACTTAAATCTGATCATCTAAATAAATGGGTGATTAGTAGTTAAGTATCCGCATAATCAAATCTCTAAATGCTTATTGTTGATTGTCACAAAATAACAGCAGTGTAATGAATGGACAGAACTGGATAGTTACCTCTCTCCTATGATCTCGAGTGATAATCTTTTCTTCTTCAAAAAACCGCAGGGTTCGGCGAAATAAACAGGAACTGCAACAGCAACAACAACACCCTGCAAAATAGAAAAAACATTAAAACAAAATTAAACTTAAATATTAAGACATAACATCAAATTTTATAACGGGTTATGGTTTTCCCTCATTACTAATGACACCAAATAAAATTACAGCCTCCAGTCTAAATTAGTTGTCACAAAATAAGAATTTATACCTTGGGGATATTGTGCAATGCAATGGGCAATGCAAGGTTGAGACCAACACGAAATTAGAGAAGAAAAAGCTTCAAATATTAAAACCTAAAACATTCAAAACTGAAAAAATTAGCGAAACTGAACAAAACAAAATCATTTCAGAGATTAGATGGAAAAACAAGTGATGGAGGATTCACCGGAGTCGAAGAGAATGTTGGAGAAACTCGTGTCTGGCTGAATCAGTGAGGAGATATTTGTCAATGTCGTTACAATGATGTTCGGGTGGCGTAAGGGTGAAACAGTGGTATTACGGTATGGAATGATGTCGAAACAGTACGATGGTGAAACAATGGTGAAACGGTGGTGAAACAATGGTGAAAGGGTGGTGTTACTGTTGATTTAAGGGTTTTTAGGGATTTAGAGGAGAAGAGGGAAAAGAGGAGAAGAGGGAAAATATGCGAAGCTGCGAAGAGGGAAAAGACGTGAAGAGGGAAGAGGGAATCTGAAGGAAAAAAAACGAAAATGAAAATGAGTGAAAATGAAAAAGAGGGAAACAACGCCATTTATTACAATGTTAGCCACGGTTAACTGTGGCTAATTGTTTAGGTTACACACGGTCATCGTAACCATGGCTAATAAACCGTGGCTAATCGCCAGTTTTATTGTAGTGACATAATGTAACTTAAATGATCAAATCGAGATAAAATAAACTTAAAGAATCTAAGCGGAAATTGAATTAAACTTAAAGGATTATAAATGTATTTTTTTGTCACATATTAAATATGTTTTCGATTCCATTAAAATAAACAAAACTTGATTTTTATCCCTATATTATTTTATTTGTTTCTTATATTAACTCACTATAATTTGAATATTTGATCTTGGCCACTTTAATATCACTGGAACATAGATATTTTTTTAAGCAGTAAACTAAACCAACTCGAAAATAGTTTGAGACTCAATTCGATAATTAGTTCGTTGAACTTGAATCATGAACCAAATGAGTCGAATTTGAGTTGAAAATTAAGTTCGCTAAGTAAATGAGTTGAACTTGAGCTATGTATTGTTTGGTTGATGAACGAGCTCGATATATACTATCAATTTATATAATTAATTTTATTTTTGTATGAAATAAATTTTATTTGGGAGTTGATAAAACAATTAATTTAGGTGTAAGTATTAAAATCTTTGAAGATGATGTTGAACACATTGTAAATGTTTTGAAATAAAATAAAAATCATTTAAAAAACTAATATTAAGAAGTTACTTGTATCATTTAAAGGCTACTAAAAAAACATACAAATCTATTGTTTATAGGAAAACCGAATTCAATCTCTAATATTGTAAAAGAATTGTCAACAAATTTAAAATATTATATTTGTTGCTTAAATCAATAACTTTCAATGATAAAATTTATGTTAATTAAAAGTTAAAAATAAAGCATATAAATGCGGTGCTACCAGCAACAATAAAAATAAAAAACAGAGAGGCTCCACTGTCAAAATTAAACTCCTTAAACACGTTACCAGTGACCCCCCGTGAACTCTTCCCGCTTCTATCTTTGGAACTTTAAGTCACAATCATGTTCCAATTCATATATTCAAACAATACCAAATCTATACAAAAAAGTAAGCTATATCACCTTACAACACAAACATTGTCCTGTCAATATCAAATCCCAATTCAATTTCTCTGTCATTTTTTCTACCGAATGGTAGACCAATAAATAAATATTTAAGATTGAGTTTTTTGAATAAATAAATTGTATAAATTGATTTTTATATAATGATTTTCGTTGGAATATATTTATATAACAATGAATCAAAAATTTAAGAGTAAAAATTATTTAGGGCCAAAAGATATTGTTTCTAATAGCAAGTTAGAAAAAGGTTTACTTTTTAGAGTGTGTATGATTTGGTGAAAATTTTTCTCTTTCTCCTACTAATATTTATAATCAAACGTTTATATTATTTTGTTTATGTTATTTATTGTCTATCAATTATCGGACAAAATAAAAAAGTACATTCCATACTATTCTGTCGTTTCAAGTATTTACTCTTCTATGTATTAATTAATTATACTAAAACAACTAAATATATCAAAATCAATTGTACGTCTCTACATTGACAAATACATCTTTGATAAATATATCTATAATATTATTAAATAAAAATCAAAATAATTTATTCGAAACTTTTTATATTTAAATGTATTGACGTAACACAGAAAATAATCTCTAGCATCATGATATGTTAATTAAATTCGTTCATCTTAAATATTATTTTCTTAATTTATAAATTCATCTCCAATATTACAAATTCAATCGCTATTATAATTTCTACAAATACCAATAAAAACAAATTTGATTAATATTTAAAACATCTAAGCATCATTTTAAAATTCTGATGATGTCAGAATTATTTTGATGGAGAATAGTGGATATTTATTCCACCCAAACACTTCCACAACCAAATAAACCCAACAAAAAAAAAATCAGAATTTCAAATCATATGTAGATTGCAAGTTTGCATTTGCAACATACACATTGTTGTAATTGTCCCAAAATCCACTGAAGAAGTCATAAACAGTTTATGCTATGCTATTTAAGCAAACTTAATTGCTTTTCTTCTATACCAAGCAATATATAGTACCACCAACATTGTTCTCATTTTTACATACAAACACTACTAGTTAATTAATAACTCTAAAGTTAAACATATGACAAGTTCATAAGCATAAATGAGACTCTTCAAATAAAGGTTTAAAAAGAAAACATCATTAGCAAAAATTTAAAGGTAAAACTAATTGATTATTAGGGCGTGTTTGAAAACACATTAGAAATTCAAACACCATGCGGTAGCTTTAAGGCCACCACATGTTCCCGCCGTAGAAATTAATGTTTCCAAACACGCGCTTAATGACAATCTCTCAAGTGGTGCTGCATTTGCGGACAACATATCGATAAGCAGCGACTTTTTTCTTCCTCGAGGAAGTGTTATCAACCGAAAGTATCATTTTTCCAGAACCTTTTGATGTGAATGAGTTGTGAATTGCTTCTTCTGAGGCTCCAATTTTTCTTGGCTTATCAACTGCTATAGTGTAGCTTCCTTCAGCATTTGGAACAAACTCAGCACTGTATTCCAAGTCCCAACCTCCTACAACAATGTCCCAAGTGATTGTTGCACCCCCCTAGTTCACCCCCACAACAAGTGAAAAACTAATTAAGCTTCATGTATCGAATTAATCCTTAAGAGGAAAATGAATTGAACAAAATTCTAAAATAATTTCTCAAATTGAAAATTTTCAATCACATCCGCAATTTGTAAAGTTCATTAATTTACAAAATAACAAATTGAACTTAAGTTAAAGAATATCAATCAATTCAATGCCTCAATCAAGTTTATTTAATAAACATTTATTGAACCAATAAAAGACCAAAATATTGAATAGTCTCTTGGTGCATCAAAATAAGCATACAATTATTAAAATTATGGTGCTAAATTTGAAAAAAAGAGACTAAATTTAATGATATTTTCAATTCAACATACTAAATTACTATTTTACAAATTTCAAAGACTAAATTGACCGACTCTTACAATTTAAAGAACTAAAATCCTGATTTACTCTTCTAATAAGGCTTCATGGATTGCATATACTCTGACCAACCCAAAAAGACTAACGTTATAGAAATTTTTTGAATTTCAGGGGTCATTTCATAATTACATTAATTTTAGATACCAAATTGTCAAACTCCAACAATTTTAGGGGCTAGAGTAAATTTTAAAATGAAATAAAGAATCTAAAGAGAAAATTTAAATTTTTTTCTGAAAAGGAAACAAACAACTTGCATTGCATCATGACAAAAGGACTAATATTATAATATGTTATTATGCATAGGGAAGAGTAAATAAATGAATGGAATGGGATGAATTATTACTACCTCAATTCCTTCTATTTGTATATTCACTTTCTCCCCTCCTTTGACAGTGAATTCAGAAGCCGGTTTTGGGGGACCATTTTGCAAATCACTGACCCTACTCAGCCCTCCATATTGAACAGGAATATCCTCAGGTCTCATGAATCTGAACATAACAAAACAACTTTCAGAAATCAAACCCCAAATATGGAAACAGAAGGAAAGTTGGAATATTATTTGCTAAAAATATTACATGTATGTTACAATTAACGAGGAGCCCAAAAATCACGGCTACTAATCTCTAGGGCGTAGCTTTTGTCAAAATCACAGTGGCTCACTATCGGTCCAAACATGCACTACATGTAGCACTAACACTTCATATCTCAAGCGTGTTTGGTGGCTGACATGCATTTGTGTGCAATATTGGCACTATATTGACACGAATTCAGGTTCCCCTGCAGTCACTTATTGCACGCATACATGCAGTTAGTGACTGTGTGACCATTCGATGGAGATCAAACGGTCCACATCTCATGTTTGGTAGTTATAGTTTTTTTTTTTAAAAATCAAAATTTGTTAAGAGATATTGATCGAATGATCTCCTTCAGACAATCGTTTGAATGCATCAGCAGGGAATCCGTGTTCATATTTACACAAATGTGATTACATTTAATCACTTTTGTTTTTCTAAATAATTATCATTCTCTTCGTGTCGGTATTGTGTCTGGTGTCTTTTTTTGTGCTTAAATACTAAAAGTAATTAATGGAAGAAAAATTGAAATCCAAAATAATAGTAGAAAGCGATCTTAATATAGATTAAAATTGAGAGAAACAAAGCCAAATAAAACATTCTAGATCAGTGTATAAGATTCAAAAGGGACAAAAAAGTAAATAACCAAATGGAGAAACCTTTATACTCACTTGTAGAGTGTCTCTGCAGCATTTCCTTCCTTTGAGATCACAAACTTGCTTTTAGTCCTTTGAGTTAAAAAAGGACTAAACATTGAATACAACATGCTGAAGTACCATGGCACATTGATGAAAATCTGAACCCCAAAAAAGTAAAAGTAAGTAAATGAGCAAACAAAAACACTCAAAATTTAGAAATAAACATAGAAAGCAATCCACACAAAATCCAAAATTAATTAAAAAAAATTATATAACATCAAATTTATATTTTTTTTATAAAAGACCCTATTGATTTAGAGACGTGTTCAAGTATCCAAAACGACGGCACTATTGATTTAGAGACCCAAAATTTCTGCTCCGGCTGTGGTGCATTCAGACGCGTCGTCCGTTTAAGATCAGAGGATCCATATTTCAAGCTCATATTTTATAAAAATAATTAAAATTTGAACAGTTTGATCTTTATCGGACGATTCAGATGTGACACAGTCGAATGTAGTTAATCCAAATTTTTATTTTGAGCTGTCTAATCTCTCGATCACACAGCTACAAATGTCTCAATTGCATGAATGTAGAATTAAGGGATCCTCTGACTGCAAGGAATCCAAATTCGGGATGTATCACTCGTGTTTACATATTAGTGTCATGTTGGTGTCTATGCTAAGTAAATTATAAAACAAAAAGTACCTTTTTGGCAACCATTTCTGGGTAGTTATCTTGAAACAATGAGAGGATATGGTTAGAAGCAACCCTAAGCTCTCTTTTAGGCATATCTTTAAGGTCAGTAACTTGAATAAGAGAATTAACACCACCAGCCTTGAAATGAAGAAGCTTAATCCCTCTTTCAAGAACTTGAATTCTCCACCTAAGAAACTTCTTAAGCTTCTCTTCATCTCCAAAAATCCTTTCATACATATCCTTATCCTTAAAAACACCATAAGCATTATAACACACAGGATGTCCCTCTCTATCATGTCCTTGCATATAAGCTATCACACCTTCAAGCTCTTTGAAATCACTCAAATCTTCATCAACTATGTTATCAGCACGAAACTCTTTCCTCCAAGTTAAACACTTTAGAATCATGATTAGTGCTTCATTAACTTTGAAATCTCTTGCTCTTAGAAACTTCAAGAGTATTACATCAGCCCTATCATCTTCACTAAGAAGAGAAACACCCCACATTGAAATTTCATGTTCAACTCCATTTGAAGAGGTTTTTGTTGTTGTTTCAATGAGTTTTCTTTTGAGTTGTTGAAGTGCTTTTTTCTCTGAGGATTTGAGAAGGGTAACAAAGTAATTGTCTTCTTCAAATGAAGGAGTTCTTAGAGTGGTGGTAGTACCCATTAGAGATGAGATTAAGGTGTTTTTGTATGGTTTTGGTGATGCTTGTGGTGGGTCTTGAAAGGGTGTTTTTTGGTTTTGGAGAGAGAGAGGTGATGAGAGAGATGTTGGTGAAGAAGTATCCATCATCAAGTTTGGATTTTTAGAGATACCCAGATGGAATCTCTGCATGAAAATGGTAAATTAGGATTGGTTTTGAGGATTTGAAGCAAATGGGTTGGTGATTCTATCAAAAAGTTTTGAACTTTCTTAGTTTTGTTTTTTGTGTTATTTGAGACAGAACACAGAGAGTGTTCTTTTGAGGTTGGTTGGTTAATGTAGTGGTGCTTGTTTTGTGGAGAAATTTGAATGTGATTTTGAGGGAGTGGGGTGTGGAGACAATAACAATAAACGTGGGAGAGAGTGAGTGCACGCGCTGTTTTGGGGGAGAGTGTGAAGAAGTACTACTAGTGGAGTGTAATTTGATGCACACAGTGTTCAAACTCTGAAGTTTGAAAAAAGATACAGGTACTTGTATTGTGGGGAAGGATAATCTCTGATCATAATTACAGAGAGTTTTCTTCTTTTTTTTTAACAGATAATAATTAGGGAGTTAATAGTACCTGGTTTCAATTTTTATGCAAAATTAAGTTTTTTTTTTAATTTGAATGCACTGAAAGTTGTAAATTTTCTAAATATAAGATAAACTTAACTTGATCCATGCCTGGTGTGGATAAGGGTGGGAATAGGTTGATAAGGCTTTGCGGTTTAGTGTACGTCAAGTTTATGATAGCTGAATTTCTTTTAAAGAAAGTCTATTTAGTTAAAAAGGTCGGGTTACTTAACACATAATAAGTATTTTATACCGGTTTATTTAAATAAATATAAGTAATATTTTATTTTACTTCTATGATAAATTAATTAAATTTTGATCTGTTCGTTAGATATTTAACTTTTAGTAAATTACGCATATTAATTTTCTTTAGTTGCTATTTAAATGCATTATTATAGAATAGTATTGAAGTAGGATATGTATAAAGTAGTATTCTTCGTTAAATATCAAAATAAAACTTAATTTTATTGACATATTAACTCGTTAATCTATTTAAATATATATTTGATTACTTATTTAAAAATACTAAAATGAAATAAGTTTTTAAGTAGGCTAACAAACGGCTTCTATCGAGGTCAGATATATGCCAAAAAAGTAAGTTTATGACAAGTCATGGGTCAGGGTTAAGCCTTACATTTTTTGAAATGTCAGATTCAGGCATAGCAAAACTTAGCTCGATCCAGCATATTCTCATCCCTAATTATGAATCAAATACATATTATTTTTCTGATTCTAGATATAAGAAAGTTTGATCAATAAAAATAGATGTATTTGATCTAACTTTTTTAGTAATTGAGATTAAATACATTAATTTTTATTTTTTTTAATTTTTTTATATTTAAAATTGGAGAAAATAATATATATAGATTTAATATCTCATTTCGCGTATGAGAAACATTTATGTATATTTTTCAATTGTAGTATTTAAAAGTTTTAATATAATTATATGATAAAAGGTTATAGGGGTGTGCGTGAGTTGGGTTGAGTCGTTTTTTGCCAAATTAGATACTCAAATTGATCAATTTTATTTGGGTTGGGTTAACCTCTCAACCCATAATTTTCCCATCAAACCTGAACCAAACCAACCTGATTATGAGTGGGTTGGGTTCACGGATAATAAAAAAATATTATTTTAAAAAAATGTAATTAAATTTAAATACCTAAACATCTAAAAAATAATAAAATTATATCGCACGCATATCATTTAATACTTAAAATAAATCCACAAACACAAAAAAAACACTTAAATTAATTAAATTAGCAACAAATTCTCAATCATAGTCCAATAACTAAGTTTTAACTACACATCAATAACAAAAAAAAAATAAATAAAAATATATGTCACGTTAATGGGTTAGGTTCGCGGGTTCATTGATTCAAAAAGTTAAATCTGATACTCAAATCGAACATAATTGAGTTTCAATTGATTGGTTCAAAAAGTTAAATCTGATACTCAAAGCGAACATAATTGAGTTTCAATTGATTGGTTCGAGTTAGACCCGAACTTAAATAGGTTAGGTCAAAATGCGGATTGCATTCAACTGCGGATTCACGGATTACTCATATACACCCCTAAAAGGTTACACATATTTAATATGCTGAATAGTGAATAGTACTTCAAACTTACCATTCCTTATTTCTCTAGATTTATTGGATGTGAGATTTGTAGTATGTTTTTTTAAGCCACTAATGCATATGTAATTAATTGTAACACATTAAGCTCCAATTTAAGTTAATATTTATTTTGGAAAAAATGTGTCACACATTGTGAAATATTAATAGAAGATAATAGTAATATATAGAGTTTTTTTGACGTTATAATATAGTTTTATTTACGTCAAAATGGATTTTATTAGACATTTTAAAATGAATTTTAATATAGTAACTTTTAAAGCCTATAATATTAGTATTTTAGTAAATTTATTAAAAAAGTTGTAAAAAATAATTTCTAGATATTTTGAATAAAAAATTATTTATTAAATTAATATAATCAATTTTGTATAACATTTATTTTTTTTCAATTGATAATCCAATTATTTAAATTAATATTTGTTGAAACAATATCAATTTTAAATAAGATTATTTAATTTAATATTTAAAAATATAAAAATACGAAGTTTATTTATAAATATAAATATTTTTGAGATTCTTTTTATTAAGTAATTTAAAAGTCTTTTTAGAGACCTAAAACGATTAACTAATCACTTTTTGGACTTACCTTTAGACCGATTATGGATAATACAATAATTATTGATCTAAATCAAATTTACTAAATCTAAAGTATAATGAAATGAATGATAGTCAAAAGTATTAACAATCCTTTTAATAATATTTTAAAAAAGAGAAAATAAATATTTTAACAATGGACGGTGAGTACATCAAAATAAAATAAATCTTTAAATTTTACATGAATTATTTTACCCATGTTAAAAAGTGTTTTCAAAGAGTAAACTAAGGGTGGTACCCCTCTAGCCCAAATTATATAAATAAAAAATCATTACTAATGAATTTATTTTTTATTATCATTTTTTAAATATTTTTATAACTATACTCTCATAAAAAATGTGAGATAATAAGATAAAAAAAATTTAACAGATAAATACATCTTAAAAATTACAATTTTTTTATAAATATGGTAAAGAAATCTTCAAAAAATTTCTTACAATAGAAATCTTCAATTTCTGTTTATAAATAAAAATAAATTAATAAAAATTAATATATTTAATCCAAAATTTACATAAAATACATAATTTATTGTCTTACTTTTATTTATAAATGAAAACAAAAATAAAAAACAAATGGCATAATAGATAGAGTTGGAGCTTAGAAAAGTGTGACAAAAATAATCGAAAAATCAAAATATCGTGACAGTAGCAACCAACATTAATTCGTCCCCTCCAAAGAGTGCAGTGCACGAGTTTGTTGGCTCTTTGGACCACAACTTCCTCTCCTTATCCTTTCATTTTTATTATTACCATCCTTCTTTTAAAAAATCTATATATTATATCCATAAAAAATTCATATATTCTAGAATCATTTCATTAAAACATGATTTAAATTTTAATATAGTAATATTTGAAGTTTAATTTTAATCGTATTGTAATTGTAATGATGGAATGTGGGGAAAATTAAAAAAAATGAAGTGTTTCCTTTCATTTTTGTTAAAAATTTCATAATTGTTTTTCCTCAAATTTGTAATTAAAAATAAAAAACTAACAATAGAAAATATTTCCTACTATTAGAACAGATTGTATAACTAAGAGGAGTTGAAATTGAAAAGAAGAGAGTAAAACAGAATGTTTTAGTAAACAGAGATTAATCAGTCACAACCAAAAATGTTCTTGGTATAGAAAATTTATATAAAATTGTTTGCATACTAACTGTTAAAACAAAATTCTAAGATTCTTAACTACTTCTAACTAACTTGTAACTTCCTCTAATATCATTTGTGAATTACAATTACATTAACACTCTTTCTAATTCAAAATGATTAAAGTGATATTAATCCAAGCTTGTTCCTCATCTCTTGGAACTTCACCCTCTTCAATCCTTTGGTTAGAATGTCAGCTTTCTGGTCATTAGTGTTGCAATGCTCTAGCTTTATCTTGCCTTTAATCACTTGATCTCTTAAAAATTGAAATCTTATCTCTATGTGCTTGCTTCTTCCATGAGCACTTGGATATTTGGCTAGATCTATTGCAGATTTGTTGTTTATCTTTATCCTTATTGGTTCTTCACTTCTCAGCCTCGGTTCCATCGTCAATTCTGCCAGCCACAGAGCTCGGCAAGCTCCCATTGATGCAGCCACATATTCAGCTTCACAAGTGGACAATGCTACTATGCTTTGCTTCCTTGAACACCATGAGATTGGTGAATCATTCATCATAAATACATAGTCAGTGGTGCTCTTCCTGTCATCTTTATCCCCACACCAATCAACATTAGTAAATCCATTCAAGCCAGCTTCATCTTCAAGTGAATTTCTGGGATATAGCGATCCAAATTCACTGGTTTCTTTAATGTATCTCAAAATCCTTTTTGATGCCATGTAGTGAGGTGTTCTAGGCTTCTCCATATACATACTGACCAGTCCAACACTATATGCAATGTTTGGCCTTGTATTGCACAAATACCTCAATTATCCTACCATTTGCTTGAATGTTGTAGGATCAACCAGCTCTTCATTGCCTTCCTTTGACAGGACTTGTCCTGCTTCTGATGGAGTACTAGTTCCATTGAAATCTTGCATATTAAATCTCTTTAATACATCATTAGCTACTTCTTTTGGTGCATAAAAATTCCATTTTATTTGGTTACAAACTCAATACTCAGGAAATAAGACAACATGCCCAGATCAGTCATCTCAAACTCCTTCTCTATTCTAATTTTGAACTTCTGGATTTGTGCTTCATCACTGCTAGTCAATAGTAGACCATCAACATAAAGGCATATTAAAATTGCAAGTGTTGTTGCTGCCATTTTTACATAAACTCCCTGCTCATTGACACATTTTTCAAACTGATGCTCTATGAGGAATCTGTCAATCCTCTTGTTCCAGGCCCTAGGAGCTTACTTCAGGCCATATAAAGCTTTTTTCAATTTGTATACAAGATCTTCTTTGCCTGTTTTCATATATCCTGGTGGCTACTTCACATACACTTCTTCTTCTAGTGGTCCATTGAGGAATGCTTATTTCACATCTAGCTGATGCATGGACCAACCTCTGTAACTAGTCATTGATACTACCAGCCTTACTGTTTCAATTCTAGCTATTGGGGCAAACACTTCATCATAGTCCTGTCCATGTCTCTACAAGAATCCATTTGCTACAAGTCTTGCCTTGTACTTGGCAATCTGTCCACCAGACTTTAATTTGATTTTATAGATATGGATAATTCAACATACTTGAATAATAGTTTTAATCTAATGACATAACTTGTTATTGAAACCAAAAGTCTCAAGAACTTTGATAAAAAAACTTCTATCTATAGTGTCAAAAAAATTTCTTATACCAATCTTGAGAGCCTAGTTTCCACTGAAGTTTCTGCTACGAAGTTTCAACAATTCAAAATGATTTCCTTGACCTTTAAATTTTCCAAAAAAACAAAAATCATTTAGATGAATAGTATTTATAAACTCTTGCAATTAATTATATAATATACTATCCCATCGGTAGGGTTGTCTTAAATATTTTGGAGGTCATATTCTAATATTAAAAATTGAGCTTCTAATAAAAGAAAAGTGCAATTTTAACAATTAAGAAAATGGGTAAAATAAATATTAGTCCCTAAATTTTTTATATTCACTTTTAGTCGCTATTTTGAAAAGCTTTTCTTGTAAATAAAAAAAAAGTTTAGTCCTAAAAAAAAGTCCTATGAAATCAAAGTAAAGACTAGAAGTGAATACAATGTTTTTAGAGACTAAACTTAAAAGATCGTAATTTTGTAAAGATTAAAAATATATTTAACTCCAAAAAATATTCACCCTCATTTTATTTTATTATAAAAAAAATTGAGGTCCTGACCAATCGGGAGCCCTGTGCTAATTTGACTAATAGTCGACCCTGTATGTCGGTTTTCATAACCACTTATTGTTTTTTTCACATATATTAAGAAAATTATGTAATAAATTTTATCTGTCGATTTTATGTGTAGATATTTCTAAAATAATATTTGTATTTGAATGTATCTAACTTGATTTTTCATATTCTAAGATAAATTATTAGTACATTAAAAAGAGGTATGTTTGGAAAAAATAAAAATAAATACATAGTAATTTGAAATATGTCTTGTATTTAGGGACACCTTTTAAAAGTGTGCTTATAATTTAGGGGCTAAAATTTATTTTACCTCTAATTGTTAAAATTGCACTTTCTTTTTATTAGAAATCCAATTTTTAAAATTAAAATAGGTTATTCAAAATATTTAAGAAAGCCCTATTGATAGGATAGTTTCTTTATTAGAGAGTATAATTGATCTATGCATATTCTTCCTCTCACAATAATTGATCTATTTGAACATTTTACAAAGATTAAAAAAAATATATAAATAAAATAGAAAAAAAAATACTTCTAATAAATTACCTTATCAAATATTGGTTTATTCAACAATACATTGGATGTGACGTAAATAGTATTTATTAGAAAGTATTAAAACTACATTACAAATTAAAATTAAAATTAGGATAATTTTTTTACAAATGAGTCACACTCATTATCACATATGACATAGTACTCTTTGTTCCTTTTTAATTATTACTCTTTATTACTTTTTAATTATCATTTTAATGTTTGTTTCTTTTTAATTATCATTTGAAGTTATTTACACAAATTCAGAAAGACATTAAAGTTTGTTACTTTTGATAAAAGTATTTGTTTTTGTTTTTATAATACTATTAAGTTTTTATCATCTTATTTCATTAATTTATTTCTCTAACAAAAATTGTTAAGGATAATTTTATTTGTTTTTTTTTATAATACTATTAAGTTTTTATCATCTTATTTCGTTAATTTATTTCTCTAACAAAAATTGTTAAGGATAATTTTTTTTAAGGATTAGATGTCGATATAAAGATCGAAATATAATAAAGATGAAATGTGGGTTACTTTATTTTGTTCATTGGTGTGGTTCCTTAGGAGATGAATGTCTGTCAGTAGTGATATGAGTGAGTGACAGACTTACGGATACATGTTATATATTTTAATGGCAGTAGTGATATGAGTGACAGACTAATTGACACATATTATATATCGATTGTAATCGGAGGTTGGTGGCAGAGGAAGTTGAGAATATAAAAGAAGAAAAAATACAAAAGAATAGAAGAATAGAGTCTCCGAAATAAAGGGAAGAGGAAGCCTCCCAAACGAGGAAAAGTCCTCGTATTCTTCTGTTATAGTTCATGAACGATTGCCTTAAAAAGAAATAATTCAATACGAGCTAGTGTAGTCATCCTCAATTTTATCAGAGTCCATAAAAGTTGTCAAGGTTCAAGACTGAGTCAAAACCCACAACAATTTGATAATTCATCAGTTACGTCATCCACAATTTTAGCGCCACTAACGACAGATACATGATAACAAGAAAATAGTGTGCACTGGTACTTAACACTCTTTGAAGTAGTTAAAGAACTCATAATTGAGGAACGTAATTCCTTCCTCAACGTAACCATTTGAAGCGAAAAAAAAAAATTTGAGAATAGTTAACCGCTATTCACGTAAGTGTTTTTCCTAAATACATTGATTGGCAAAATAGTTCATGAATGATTTTATTGATTTGCAAAATGCTATTTTAATGTATACGATGTAGCAAAAGTGCATGAATAGTCTTCGACATATATATTTATAGATCATAAAGAAAATGACATTTTTGCACACAAAAATAATGACATTGGATAACACAAATGACAAAGCCTTGGCATGGCTAAAATCAATATCAATATGTGAAGTGAATACATCAATGATCGATAAAAGCATTCAATTGAAAGTGATACATGCTTCATCAACTTAGTTGGTATTGTCATGTCATATACCCAAATTTTATGAACTGTGGGGCAAAAATGTTCCGGCAAACACACGGCAAATGTAGATTATTTGACAAGCATAGTCTGTAAAGCAAGTTTATGGTATTAGACATGATTTCTTGTTAGATACTTTACATGTTATGCATTAACAAACTAATGTGGTTTACTAAAAAACTATATTTTTTGTTACAATAGTCGAAGAATTAGGCTTCCAATAATGTAACTAGCAAAAAAATGAAAGAGTCAATAATTTACTCAAAGATTAAATTAAACTCGACTTAATTAACGAAATAATTGAGTTTAAGTGATTATTGAATTTTAATTAAAGAGAAATCGATCATGTAATATTTGAGTTTGAATTCTAACTAAAACAATAATTGATTAAATTTTATTTATTTCACAGTTGAACTCCGTATTATCATGATCTATTTTCTTAGAAACAAAAAAATTAAGATAAAAAAATCATTTCAAAATATATATTTGTCATTTGCCTTGAATGAGAATCGACTATTTCTAACTCAAAAATTTCACTTCAGTCATTCTTAAATTTAGACCGATATATCTAATTAAACAAATATGAATCTTAACTATTAGATTTAAATAAATTTTTCACTGTTTATCTTTTTTTCTTTAATTCATATTTTTCTTTTATTTTTTTATAAATGATGAATGTTAATCATTTTTATCATAACTTTTTCAAACACTTGTATGATTATTTTCATGAATTGGTGATGTCTAATTTTGGATCAATTGTAAAGTCAAACATGTAATCTTAAAAAAGGCTAGATGAAAATACAGTTAACTCTGATAAATATTTTTTATTTCAAAAAGAGTTTACATATATTTTAAACCTTACAAAAAAAAGTTTTTTCAAATACAAACTTATTATTGGATTAAATTGATGTTTTTTTGGAAGAATATTATAGCGAACATATATTAACAATTGTTAAAAAATGATTTCAATGACTAGATGTTATAATTTTTGTTGTGATTATAAAAAACACTAAAATACATCACTTATAAAAATTAAAAAATTAAAGTTAATAAAAAAATAAAGAACGAAAATGAATTTTAAAAAAAAAATAAAAAAAGGAAAATTATATTTAAGAGTAACGGTTGTTACCAAGTGCATGCTTGACATTACTGATTACACATGTCTTGCATTTGGCAAACAGTAATCACAGCAAAAACCTCCTATGACATTAGTTAGTAGGCTTTTGGTTGAGTCACTACTATAATTAAGGACCATTATGCTTATGATTTATGAATTACATTATGATGCATTTCACCGTCACACTATGATGTGTATACAAAAAAATGTTTATTTATCTCAAAATAAAAGGGTACATATATAATCGATTTAATAAACATGTTTTTAACATATGAATTGACTTAAATATAATAAAATTAGATAAAAAAAATCATCTTTTTAAGTCGGTTCTTTTAAATAACTGATTTAATAGATAATGTTAAAATAATTATATATAAATAATGTATCTGGTCATTACAAAATAATCATATTTATTTTTTAGTGTTTTACAAGTTTTCTGCGTTCAAAGACGTGCTATAATGTTGAAACATAAGTCAAACAACATCACATGAGTTCCAATAAAGGTTTCAAATAATAAATATTTTACTTATATACTTTTAAATTTTTTATTATATAACTTAATTATATACCTTTAAATTTTCATTTACAATCAATGCATAACTACATTGACGTAAAGTTTTATATTATAGTGCTTTCGCCAAGATAACAACATAGATTGCGAGTACTATATTTTGCGATTCATGAAGGAAATTGTTGCTATGAATCAAAGTATAATTCTAGAAATAGTATATTATTTTCATTAGATTTTGATTTTCATATATAAATTACCTATATATTTAATTCTAACTTATTTATGTTCAAATATTATATCGTATATAGTGCTTTGACAACTCCAATTCAACTTACTCTGAAAGTGATCTAACTGGAATCAACGGTGTCAATATGTGCTTGAACTGAGAATTATATAATTTGTTATTAGGTGGGATTCACATATTGTAAACTATTATTGTATATTTTTGTGTCAACTGAGAATTATTCTAATTATTTTATTTTATTTTTCGTTACAATAGGGTAAAGTAAGAAATTGCTATTGTGTTGATAATCTTTGAAAAATTGATGTTGCTTGAAATTGAGAGAGACTTGATGTTGATGACATATATTTTGGGTTATAGTTAGATAATGATCGAGTTTGATCATAAATGTATAGTAGAATATATTTGAACATCACATTTATACTCTCTTATTGAAGTTACGACTGATTATATATATATATATATATATATATATATATATATATATATATATATATGCATGTGTTTAATTATTTATTTTTAAATTGTAAATAGAGTTTGAATGAATAGAGAAGATATTTGAAGAAAAAAACATCAATATATGTGTATTTATACAAAATTGGTATCTGATAGCTTTTTTAATTGAATATTGTTGTCACGTGATTAACACATGACATCACTTTTATCTTTAAAATAACACTTATGACAACGCTTTTCTTATAAAAGTGGTATTAAATCTCTATTAAATAAAACATACGATATCGTTTTCCTTAAAAAAAATGTTACAAAAGCTCTATGAAATACCTACGACAACAATTTTTTATTTAAAAAAGCTATTAAATACCTACGATAACGCTTTTTAGAAAAAAAGCTATTAAAAACCTACAACAACACTTTTTAGAAGAAGAAAAGAACGATTTAAGATACCGTCTACGACAACATTTTTTAGAAAAGCGTTGTCAAATAAGACACATATAACAGGTCTTTTATCCAAAAAGTGCTATAAATTCCTAGTTACGACAACGTTTTTTTTTTAAAAATACTATTAAATATCACCTACGACAATGTTTTTAAAATTTTAAAAAGCGTTGTATCTTTTAATAGCACTACATACTATAACGCTTAAAAATACTGTTAAATGCATTAAAAAAACGTTGTTAAAGCTTAATTTTAGTGTAGTAACATTAGTAAAAAGTTACTCTCATCAGTCTCAAATATAATCGAAAGTATGTCAAAAAATAGATTTATTTGATTTAAATTTTAGAACAAATACATTTATTTTCTTTGATTATATTTTTTCTTATATTTGAGATCAATGAATTTTTCAAAATAAATATCATTTTTTAATTTTCAATATAATTTTAATTATTATTTTTAACTATATCCTTCAATTATTATGATGTACACTACTTTCAAAATATTAATTCAATTTTATAATTATAATATAATAGAAAAAACACAACAATAATCTTAAAAGATTATTATTTGATTTTTATTTATCATAATTATTAATACGTATAAAAAAACCTTAAACTACGTTAAATTTTACGAGGAGAGTGGTTCTTTTACTTGTTCGAGATAGGCGATACAATTCATGTTATGTTTTTCTACAAGTTCCATTGATTTATCGTAGAAAAAGGAAAAGGTGTGGAAAAACAAGGTTATAGTCTTCTAGTATAGGGAACAAAAAGAAACTTTAGGACCCACGTTTTGACGGAGAGTCAGGAATTTGTGCATCGGATTCTTCGCATAAAAGAAAATTAAATTAAATTAAATTGTTCATTCAATTTCATCCCAAATAAATTTGTTGGAATATTTGGGGATCTGAGTATTATTTAATCCAAACCCATCGAG
Organism: Cicer cuneatum; assembly: GCA_037974295.1. Lineage (NCBI taxonomy): Eukaryota > Viridiplantae > Streptophyta > Magnoliopsida > Fabales > Fabaceae > Cicer > Cicer cuneatum. Next base: position 29,507,440 of record JBBPBO010000005.1, read on the forward strand.
AACTACTTTTTTCCTTCTTCTTTTTCTAGAACCTAAAACTGAAATTCACTTCATTAAATACTGAGAATAGAGAGATATTAATTAATTTCAACTTGTGTCTCAGCATATTAAGGTAATTTGTTTGAAGTTAAGTATAAAGAGACATGATATCATATAATTATAAATTACTAGACCATATTTCATCTTAATTTAACGTTTAATTTATTTTTATTAAAAAAATATATTTATTTATTTATTTAAATCAGTAAATACATTAATATAATATAAATTTAAATTTTTTTAAAATAAAAAATAATAAATGTACGAATAAATTTACAACATCTGAATTGATAGTACCAATTGATAATAAACACTACCAAAATAATTGTTGATGATTATCAGTTAAAATCTATAATGGATTAAAGTTATTCTGCCGATCTAAAACAATCAAACACCTTACTAAGACGGAAACATAAAAAAGTCCACACTTAGATTACAATGAAATCACAAGGAAAAAATTAAAGGAAAACTACATATACATGAAATTCACTTATTAAGATAAAATATAAGAAGAAAAAGACTTGAAAAAGTGATTTCAAATAAAAGAAAAAGTCTTTAATCAACATTCTCTAATAGATGAAGAAAAAGAGACTAGAATTATATTTTGAGAGGAGCGACAATATTGTTGAAAAAAAAAATTTAATGAATTCAGGTGTTATCGTACAATAATATTTTGTATCATATATGATAAGATAATGTATAATTGTTTATCATGTGTCTATGTTTTTTTAGTTAAAATTGTTATTTTGAATACGAGTTGGTTTAGAAATTAGCAAGTAAGACAAAAAAAAAATTTATTTAGATGTTTTTATAAAATATAATTTAAATTATAAAAAATTAAAATTTAATAAAGTATAAATTAAGAAAAACAATAGAATTGGATATTTAATTAAAAAGATATTAATGATTATTTTTTAAAATATGTATGATTTTGTTTCAATGGTTGTTTTTATCATTTTATATAGTCTATTAAATTAAAAAAAATACTGAAATTAGAATATTTAAACGAAAATTACTATTAAAAATTAGAAAAATATGAATATTAAATGAAGTTTTTAAAAATAAATACAATTTTCTTATAGGGGTAGTTTTGTCATTAAACTAACTTATCAACATATATTTAACTTTTTGTGGGAAAGATTTTTACAATGTTCTAAACATGTCTTAAATTTTTTTTAAATAGTATGCATGAATTGACTTAACAGTATGGACCAAATCTGTTAAACGAAAATATTTGAGGAACAATTGTTTGAATGAAAATTTTAGAGAGATTAAAAATAAAGTATAATATATTTATAAGGACAAAAAATTTATTTAAATCCATAGTTAAATATATAGGCATTGAAAAAATTGATACAAGTTTAGATTTCAATTTAACTATTCAGAAATTATGATAAACAATGTAAATATTTACAAATATAAAGAACTAACTTGACATTAAAAAAGTAAAAATAAAAGACTAATGTGATATAAAAAAAATAAAAGTCTAATCTTTTATTTTCACAACTGAAAATAACCGAATAAATATATTTTACCTATTTTAAAACATGAAATGTTACAATTCAACTCAAAATCACCACTACCGTAAAATCCACTTAATCTAAAAATTGATGAGAGATAGTGACAGATCCAAATTTTGTCTTTGATAGAGGCTACAAAATAGTTCATATATTTTGACTACAAACTTTTACTTAAATTAGCTAATTAAAGTAAGAAGAAAAAAAACCTATCCTTAAAATATTGGTTGTGAGTTCTATCAAACAAAATTAGTTGTGAGTAAATACACAAGTAGACACAAATTAATTGATGTTAAGTGAAAAATATAAACTTTAAATATTGAAGGAGAAATAGTAGCAAGAGAAAAGACAAAACATGGTTGATGTTTTTTGTGTTGGGAGGAGAGGATGACATAGAATTAAGGAGAGGATATATTTAAGAGAAATATATTTAAGAGAAAGTGTGGAAATTTTGATGGGAGAGTGAGGGCACCTACAAAGAAAATTAAAAAAGAGAGTGAGAATAACAAAAATGGGTTAGGTTTCGATACCTATCTCTAGTAAATAATAATAAAAGTGGTTTTAGGTGAATTTGTTATCTGAATATCCTCTTTTTTGATTTTTAAAATCAAAATGCCCCACTTTGAAATTAATATACAGAATTGTCCTACTTTTTAGAACTAGAGGGAGGTCTCTTCCCCAGGGAGCGACCTGCTGAATAAAATGTTTTTTTTTTGCCCTAGTGAGAGGTCTCTTCCTCCTGAAGGATGTTTTTGCATTTTTTGCACGTTTTACAAATTTCTAAAATACCAATTATACCCTTCTGTATTTCTCAATCTGATTCATGTCTATCATCTTCATTCACATGTAATTAACATATTGTTTTTTGTACACTGATGTTGTTGTTGTTTGGTTTTAAGATTCTCCCTCTGATTTATGCGTGCTATTTCTCCCTCTGATTTCTGCAAGTGATATCTCCCTCTGATTTCTGTGTGTGATTTCTCCCTCTGATTTTTGCGTGTGATTTATTCCTTTGATTTCTGCATGTGATGGTATCCTCTGATTTCTGTGATTTCTGCATGTGATGATATCCTCTGATTTCTGTGTGATTTCTGACTCTGATTTCTCCCTCTGATTTTTGCCCTTTGATGGTATCCTCTGATTTTCCTTTCTGATTTCTGCCTGTGATTTCTTCATCTGATTTCTGCCCTTTGATGGTATCCTCTTATTTCTGCTTGTGATTTCTGCCCTCTGATGGTATCATCTGATTCCTGCATCTAATTTCTGCCTCTGGTATCCTGTGATAATATGTTCTGATATCATCCTCTGATTTGTGCCTCTGATTTCTCCCTCTAATTTTTGCGTGTGATTTCTGCCTCTGATTCTGCCTCTGCTATCCTGTGATTTCTGATGATATGTTCTAATCTCGGCCAACTCTGGACCATGTAATATGATCTGTACCAATTCTGTGATCCACTGATCTCGACCAACACTGGACCATGTGATCTGATTTGTACCATTCTATGATCCTCTAATCTGAACCATTGATCTTTTAATATGGACATTTATCCTCTGATCTGCACTAAAACTGGATTAAATCTAGATTGAGTCTGAATTAAATCTGGACTAAGTCTTATATTCTGGACAATTATATCTTCTGATATGGACCAATTTTGGATCAAGTTTTATGTTCTAGACCATGCTATTTTCTGGTCTGGACTGAGTCTTATTCACGACCATGCTATCTTCTGGTCAGGACTAAGTCTGACTTATGTTTCCTTCTGGACTGGAACAAGTCTCCCTCTGACAAGCTTCCTTCTGATCTGGACCAAGTCTCCTTCTGGACTCTGCTTTCTTCTAATCTGGGCCAAGAAAGATATCCTCTGATGATGTTTGCATTTGATGACATCCTCTGGTATCCTCTGGAGGTATCTTCTAGTATACTTTGGATGTTTCCTCTAGCCAAACCTTCTGGTGACATTTTTATTCTCTGGTTGTATCCTCTGGTGGTGTCATCCTCTGCTGTCTGCATGTGATTTTTTCCTCTGAATTCTGCGTGTGATTTCTTCCTCTAATTTTTGCCTCTGATGGTATTCTTGATTCTACCTCTGGTATCTTGTGATGATATGCTCTGATGGTACCCTCTGATTTCTGCCTCTGATTTTCCCCTCTGATTTCTGCCTCTTATTTTCCCCTCTGATTTCTGCCTGTGATTTCTTCCTCTGATGGTATCCTCTGATTTCTACATGTAATTTCTGCCTCTGATGATATCCTTTGATTTTTCCATGTGATTTCTGCCCTTTGATGGTATCCTCTGATTTCTGCATGTGATTTCTGCCTCTGGTATCCTGTGATGATATGTTCTGATGTCATCCTCTGATTTTTGCGTGTGATTTCTTCCTCTGATATCTGCATGTGATTTATGCCTCTGATATCTGCGTGTGATGGTATCCTCTTATTTCGGCCTTTGATGGTATCCTCTGATTCTGATAGTATCCCGTGATTTCTGCCTCTCATGGTATCCTTTAATTCTGATGGTATCCTAATGATATCATCTGATTTCTGCGTCTGATGGTATCCTCTGATTCTGATGGTATCCTGTGATGACATGTTCTGATTCTGATGGTATCCTGTGATGACATGTTCTGATTCTGATGGTATCCTGTGATGATATTTTCTGATTCTGATGATATCTTCTGATGATATCCTCTTATTCTAATGTTATATTTTGATGATATCCTATGATTCTGATGTTATGTTTTAATGATATCCTATGATTATGATGTTATGTTTTGATGATATCCTCTGTAGGTAGCAAAAGTGTAATTATATTTAATAAATTAAAAATCTTTAACCCATCACTCTACCTATATCCTATAATTAATGTTTTTCTACTTGTACAATTCTACCATGTATAGTGTTGAGAAAGACAACTTTAAGAAAAGTAGTTAGTATTATATGGTTAAGAGTGAAAAAATATTAAAAAAAAAGTGTTGATTCCTAACTATCGAAGTTTACTAGTGTGTGATATGATAATTTTCTTTTCATTGCCACCGCATAAAATTAGTTTAATTTTTTTATGTATAAATATAATATAAATTTTAAAAAACTTGATCTTTCATTGATTTGAGTTGCGGTTGTTTTTGGTAATTAAATACGATAGGTGATATTGATATTAGTTTGTTTTCTAAATTGATGACCTATTTTGATTTCTTAAATAAACTAATTAAATTAACCATTTATTTCTATATCAACATAAATTGAGATCCCATGTTAGTGAAAAATAATAAATAATAATAATAATAACAAATTAAAAAAAATAAATTATATTAATTAAATGAAACAAAATACATTAAATTAAAGAAAAAAATACATCAAAATTGAATTTAATGATGTCCACCTAAATTACCTCCAATTCCATATCTAGGAATTCGTCGAACTCGTCGAGGTCTTTGAACGAGTTGAGGTTGTTCTGGTTCATCCTCAATTTGATCGTTGTGTTTATTGTAATTTATAGGTGGAATAGAACCACTACCACCTGACTCCATATAATCTCGACTCTGTATGTTGTACATCGAATCAAATACTGCATAAGCCGACTCAGGAGTTGTGCATTGAATTCCAAACAAATTATAAAAAATCCCACTTTCTGTCAGATGAGCGGGGGTTGGTATGTCTGGCATCGACGAAACGTAACAGTGAGTCGACATTTCTGCAGATACATGTACACGTGGTGGTGATGATGGACCATAACATGGAACTTCTGTATGGGTTGATTGGGAGGTCGACTGCATGTGAGAATATGATGACGGTTGCAAATGAGGATCACGCAGATATTGTTCGACAGATATATATAATTTTGTGTGATGTCTAAACCAATTCATATATTATGTGCTATGGTATAGCAAACCTTCTACGATATTACCTTGCAACACGTAATTCTCATGCTCGTTCCAATGTTTAATCTCTTCTCTCCAAACCCAGTTCCAATTATCATCAACGCCACACCTCATGTCGATGTCATGGTAGATTCTCATGTCGTCGGGTGGTTGTGGTATTTGTTGATAGAAACCGAACTGAAGTGCGACTCTATCTGTATGATGTTTTTCAACAATATGAAAGCAATGCAGATAGGTACATGCAGTCTATGTCTCCATCTCTTCTTTGGGAACTTGGTGTTGGAACCCGATGTAAGGTCTCCAATAAAATTGATAGGTAAAAATTTAGCTAAAGTAAGTACAAGAAGTATAACAATGCATATAATGATATTCGTGTGGACTTTGATGAATATTATGGAGTTTGGGAATTAGGTTTAGGGAGGATATCATAAGAGGCAAAAATAAGAGGATATAATCATACGCAGAAATCAGAGGATATAATCAGAGGCAGAAATTACACGCAGAAATCAGAGAATACCATCAAAGGGCAGAAATCAGAGGAAGAAATCACAAGCCAAAATCAGAGGATATCATCAGAGGCAGAAATTACATACAGGAATCAGATGATACCATCAGAGGATACTATCAAAGGGCATAAATCAGAGGGAGAAATCACACGCAGAAATCAGAAGATATCATCAGAAGGCATAAATTACATGCATGAATAAGAGGATACCATCAGAGGAAGAAATCAGAGGATACCATAAAGGGCAGAAATCAGAGGATATAATAAGAGGCAGAAATTACACACAAAAATCAGAGGATACCATAAGAGGAAGAAATCAGAGGATACCATCAAAGGGTAGAAATCAGAGGATATCATCAGAGGCAGAAATTACATGCAGAAATCAGAGGAGACCATAAGAGGAAGAAATCAGAGGCAGAAATCAGAGGGAAAAATCAGAGGCAGAAATCAGAGGGTACCATCAGAACATACCATCACTGGATACTAGAGGCAGAATCAGAGGATACCATCACATGTTGAATTCAGAGGAAAAAATCACATGTAGACAGCAGAGGATGACACCACCAGAGGATACATCCAGAGGAAGCAACCAGAGGATAAAAATGTCAGCATAAGGTTCAGCCAGAGGAAACATCCAGAGGATACCAGATGATGTCATCAAATGCAAACATTATCAGAGGATATCTTTCTTGGCCTAGATCAGAAGAAAGCAGAGTCCGGAAGGAGACTTGGTCCAGACCAGAAGGAAGCTTGTCAGAGGGAGACTTGTTCCAGACCAGAAGGAAACATAAGTTTGACTTGGTTCAGACTTAGTCCTGACCAGAGATAGCATGATCGTGAGTAAGACTCAGTCCAGACTTAATCCAGACCAGAAGATAACTGGTGCAGAACAAATGACTTAGTCTAGACCAGAAGATAGCATGGTCCAGAACATAAAACTTGATCCAGACTTGGTTCAGATCAGAAGATATAATTGTCCAGAACATAAGACTTAGTCCAGATTTAATTCAGACTCAATCTAGATTTAATCCAGACTTAGTCCAGACTTGGTCCAGATCAGAGGATAAATGTCCAGATTAAAAGATCAATGGTCCAGATTAAATTATCAAATGTCCAGATTAAAAGATCAATGGTTCATATCAGAAGATCACAGAATGGTAAAAATCAGATCACATGGTCCAGTGTTGGTCGAGATCAGAGGATCACATAATTGGTACAGACCAGATTACATGGTCCAGATTTGGCCGAGATCAGAACATATCATCAAAAATCACATGATACCAGAGGCAGAAGTCACATGCAAAAATCAGAGGGAGAAATCAGAGGCACAAATCAGAGGATGATATCAGAACATATCATCACAGGATACTAGAGGCAGAATCAAATGATACCGTCAGAGGGCAGAAATCAGAGGATATCATCAGTAGCAGAAATTACATGCAGGAATCAGAGGATACCATCATAAGAAAAAATCATAAGCAGAAATCAGAGGATATAATCACACATAAATCCGAGGATACCAGAGGCATAAATCACACACAAAAATCAGAGGGAGAAATCAAAGGCACAAATAAGAGGATACCATAGGCAGAATCCGAGGATACTATCAGAGGCAGAAATTAGAGGAAGAAATCACATGCAGAATTCAGAGGAAGAAATCACATGCAGATAGCAGAGGAAAGAATTAACACGCAAAAATCAGAGGGATAAATTGAAGGTGCAAACACGAGAAGGGGGTTGAATAGTGTTTGAATAACTTGAATAGTTTTTCTGTTTTTGCAGTTTTATAACAAAACCTGATGTATGAAACAAACAAAGTTAGCAGCGGATATAAAGTAAGCATAAAACACAAAATTTTATACTGGTTTACCGTTAACGAGGCTACGTCCAGTCCCTTCACTTTGAAGGATTTCACTAATTCAAAACCTTGAATTACAACAATACCATTGACTCTCCAAGCCAGTCTTCTCAAACAGTCTAACAATCCTAGACTTTTGAGGAATACAACACCTTGACTTCTCAAGTCAAGTCTTCTCATACCAATATGACAACCCCATCTTGTAGAAGGAATTACAACGCCTTAAATCTAATTGCTAAGTAATCTGCTACCCCTTTTGACTCCCTCAGATTGTAGACTCTACTTCAACAACTTAGATCTAACACAAGGGAAAGAAAAACATGAGTGCTTGCTTCTAGAAAGCTGAAACTCACAATTAACCTCACTGAAAACTCGAGTGTTTGCTTCTGGAAGTGTATGACTCTTTTGTGGTTTTCGATGCTGAGTCTTCAGTCATGAGCCTCCTTTTATAGATGTGAATTAGGGTCTCTTCCAAGCTTAAATTCGAGCTGTATCTTGCCAGATACTCTTGCAAAAATACCTTGGCCAATCGGGCTTCACTTAAATAAAAAACATATCTTTTTAGCTCCAGATTTGCTTTTAAAAATAACTCTGGCCAATCTTATCTTTAATTAATTCTGGAAAAAATCTTTCTTCCCGCCAATAGCTTCTGAATTCCACAAGACTTCAATTTATTTTTGTATCAAATCTTTTTTAATACTTTGATCAAATTTAATCAAATCTCCACCGAATATCATCATGATTAAATTTGAACCATTTGATCTTCTGCTCTCGTTCACATCTGGACCATACTAAGTGATTTGCTGTGATCCTCTGATTTTAGCCAACCCTGGACCACACTTTCTGATCTTCTGATCTCGGCCAACCTGGGCCATATACTTAAATCTTGACCATTGATCTGAACCTTTTCCCTCTGATCTGGACCAATTCTGAACTGGGTCTGGATTGAACTGAAATTAAATCTGGACAAAGGATATTTAATTCTGGACATTTACCTCTTGATATGGATCCGGTCTGGATTGAATCAGGACATTATTTCTTCTGGTCTGGACTTAGTTTCATACTCTGAACCAAGCTATCTTGTGGTCTGGGCCAAATCTGGAACAAGTCACTTGTTCTGGACTAGTTAACTGAAGCTCTGGTTAAGTCTTGATCAAGTCTGGACTGTTTATCATTTCACTACCAAGCTATCTTCTGGTCAGAATAACTTTTGGACCAAGTCTGACTTATGAATCCTTCTGGTTTGGATCAACTCTCTCTCTGGCAGGCTTCCTACTGGTCTGGTCCAGGTCTTCTTCTGGACTCTGCTTCCTTCTGATTTGGGCCAGGAAAGATATTCTCTGATGGTATTTTGACATCCTGGAGTATCCTCTGGTGCTTTCAGGATGCATCCTCTGGTACCTTTTGGATGCATTATCTGGTGACTTCCGGAGGTGTATCCTTTGGTCTGATTTTATCTTCTGAATACTCATCTTCTGCCTCTGGTGACTTCAGCTTCTACCTCTGATAACTTCATCTTTTAGTGGCATTTAATTTAATAATTCAAGGTACAAAATAAGATTACATGGAGTGCTTTTGTAAACATCAAAATCCTAAGTACTTAGAACCAACTTGGTTCCAAAAATCTCCCCCTTTTTGATGATGACAAAACCTTAACTTATTTTGCTAGCTTGTAACTTGAAGTACTTGAAATACTCCCCTTCGGACCAATCTCTCCCTCGAAGTCTAATACTAACTTTTTCTTCTCATTTTCAACTTATTTTGAATCACTCTTTCTTTTCTTCTCTTCTTCTCATTTTCAACTCCTTCTCTTTTCATCTCTTTCTGATTTATTTTTCTCTCTCCTTGTATCTTCTACTTTTTAACTCCTTCTCTTTTCACTGTTTCTTTTTCTCTCTTTATTTTTCTCTTTCCCTGTTTCTTCTCCTTTTCAACTCCTTCTCTTTTCATCTCTTTCTTTTTCGCTCATCATTTCTTTTTATCTCTCCTTTTCTACTTATTTCTCCTTTTTTCTCTCTCTCCCCCCTTTTGTCATTAGCCAAAAACGAGGTCCTACTATTTTTGTATTTTTTTTCTCTTTACAAAGTACAAAAATTAAAAACAAAAAATAAAGTTACAAGAAAATTAAAAACTCCTAAGAAGACTACTTGAGCTAGTCAGATATGGAGATAATGTTGAGATGCTTCTTGATGAACTCGAACCTATCTTCAGGTAATGCTTTGGTGAAGATGTCAGCCCGTTGATGATCAGTGTCCACAAACTGGATGCTTAAAGTCCCTTTTTGAACATGGTCCCTAATGAAATGGTGTTTTATTTCAATGTGTTTGGCCTTAGAGTGTAAGATCGAGTTCTTGGTTAGGTTTATGGCTGAAGTATTATCACAAAATAAAGGGATATTGGTTTCAAAGATGTTGTAATCTTCAAGTTGATGTTTCATCCAAATTAACTGTGAGCTGCATCCTGCTGCTGATATATACTCAGCTTCGGCTGTTGACATGGCAATGGTGCTTTGTCTTTTGCTTGACCAAGAGATCAAATTATCACATAAGAATATGCAGTTGCCACTTGTACTTTTCCTTTCCAACTTGTCTCCAGCATAGTTAGAATCACAAAAACCTCTTAGTTTGTAGGTGGGGGATTTCTTGTATAACAAGGTAAGGTTGGTGGTTCCTTTAAGGTATCTCAAAATTCATTTGACAACAGTTAAATGGGATTCCCTAGGGTCAGCTTGAAAACGGGCACAAACACAAACACTAAACAAAATGTCAGGTCTAGAAGCAGTTAGGTAAAGAAGGTATCCAATCATACCTCTGTATGTTTCTGGTCTACCTTTTGGCTGGTTTCATCTTTTTCAAGTGAGCAGGTTGGGTGCATGAGGGTGAACATAGGCTTACAGTCACACATTTTGAACTTTTTGAGAAGTTCTTTAGTGTATTTAGATTGGTGAATGAGTATACCTGATTTATCTTGGTGAATCTGAATTCCCAGGAAGAACTTAAGTTCTCCCATCATGCTCATTGGAACTCTTTCTGCATAGGTCAGAAAACTCCTTGCACAAAGTGCCATTAGTCGATCCAAAGATGATATCATGAACATAAACTTGAATAATTAAAATATCATTTTTAATGGATTTCCTAAATAGAGTATTATCAATCTGGCCTCTATTAAATTCATTCTTAAGCAGAAAGTTACTAAGTCTGTCATACCATTCCCTTGGTGCTTGTTTTAAACCATATAAAGATTTTTTAAGTTTAAAAACATGATTTGGAAATTCAGAATTTTCAAATCTAGGGGGCTGTTTGACATAGAATTCCTCAACTATATAGCCATTTAAGAATGCACTTTTGACGTCCATTGGATACAGACTTATATCATGATTTGTAGCAAATGATAAGAGAATTCTAATTGCTTCTAACCTGGCCACTGGAGCAAAAGTCTCAATGTAATCAATACCTTCCCGTTGACTGTATCCTTGAGCTACAAGTCTGGCTTTGTTCCTTACCACTTCACCTTTTTTTGTTGAGTTTATTCTTGAATACCCACTTGGTTTCAATAATGTTTTTGTTTGGTCTGGATACCAGATCCCAAACATCATTCCTTTGAAATTCATTCAACTCTTCTTGCATTGCAAGTATCCAACCTTCTACTTCAGATTTGAAGATTTGTCGTATTCTTACTTGAAGCTTCTGCTTTTTCAAGGTCTTTTACTTGCAACAGCTTCTGATTATGATAAATCAACTTCTCGTTCTGGTAAATCTGTAATAGCTTCTGATTCTGGTAAATATCCAGATTTCTCTTTTGACTTATCTTGGCTGTTTCTGACTTGATCAGATTTATCTTTTGAAGATTTGTCATGTGTTGCTGACTTGCTTGTATCCTCTACCTTTCCAGGTACTTCTGTTTCTTCTGCTTCTGCTCCCTTTGGTTCTGGTGAACCTGCACTATCTTTATCTTGCTTTGATTTGTCAAGATCAAGCAGTTTGTCATATAACATAATATAAATCAAATAATTTAAAAATGAACTCAATACAGCCAAACCATTAATTCTGCTTCTGGTGGTTTCTGCTTGTTTTTGAAACCACTGAACTAGTTTTACTATTTCAGCTGAACTTGTTCAGATTATTTGGATCACCTAGTTTCTGCAAGTACTTATCTAGCTTTGATTTTTAAGATCAAGCTTCTGGTTATCACAGTAAACATAAACTTAACACAAAACATATCACCTGTATGTCACAGTTTCATTTTCCCTCTGAAAACCCTTTTGTTTCTTCTTTTCTGGTTTTCAGATTCTGACTTTTGAATGTTCTTTGATTAGTGGGTCTGGATGAAGAAATTTGAATTCCCACCACTTCAGTAAATTCTCAAAAACTTCATCACCACCACTTCAAACTATCATAAAAATTCCATTTTTATTCACTACAAACCTTCCCAAGGTATCCCAACACTCAAGGTTTATAAAACAATGTTAAAAACTTCAATTTCTGAAAAAACACGAATCTGTATTCGACTACAGCTCCCTTGTATTCGAATACAGAAGCTAAAACAGTGAAAAATCAACATTCTGTATTCGAATACGAGGTTGTCGTAGTCGAATACAGATGCGAAGTCAGTGGCAAAAGTTGCAAAACTGTATTCGGCTACATAGGGTCGTAGTCGAATACATATGCTAAAACAGAAGCAAAATTGGAAAATCTGTATTCGACTACAGAGGGTCGTAGTCGAATACAAGTTCGAAAATCTGAAGAAAATAGAAGCTTTGCAGGCTGTATTCGAATACACACAATCCGTATTCGAATACACCTTCGAATTCAGTGAATTTTCCTAAAACTTCAACACATTTTCAAAACCTTTTCCTTTGAAAAACTAACCAAACCCTAGAATCATAATCACCAATCTTTTTAAACCTCACAACTCAGACATTTTTCATTAAACATCAACAACAGATTCTCAAGAAGAACACTTCCACCATTTTAAATCCCTTTTCTTTTGAAACCACCATTAACACCAGGTTGTTTAACAAAACGCAGCAAAACACATAATCACTAAAACCAGAAAATCACCCACAAAACAGTCTTACACAAACTAACTCAAGTATTTGGATCATCTCCATTACAACACCAACCAAATCACCATTCAAAACGCAACAGAATGATTTCTTACTCAACACAACAAACAATACATCATCAACACAACAACACAATCAGTTCCTTCACTGGAAACAGCAAGAACATCCAAAACAGTTTGATTTCCAAAAGAGAAAACAATGTTTTTCACAACATGAACCAATAATCATTCATCACACATGCATTTACAGCCCTAAATGCAAATCTAGAAAGTTGGAAGGTGCCCTTACCTTAGTTACGTTCCCTTAGCTCGTACGCTTCTGCGACAAAAGCCGACGATACTCCCGTTCGCCACTACGAAAATTAGTTCTTTAGCTCCGTAACGATCAGAGGAATGACTTTCGTACTTGAAACTTTCTGATTCGACACTCAAATTTTCCAGAACGATGACTTTTGAGTAAACTGTTTTTCTTCACCAACACTCAGAAAATTAGAAGAAGATAAAGCAGAAACTGGCGCGTAGAGGAAAGAAGAAAGAGCTTCTCACTTAAATATCTTCATAAATGCAACTGACACAGCAGAGGAAAGAGGAATTGTTTCCTTTTTTACAAATATCTACGCCACCTCACCAACTCTTATATTAAAATATCTTTTGATCCTCCAGCACTTAACCCGTTTCCATCGAAATTAGCAGAGAATATCTTAAGTAACGGTTCGATAATTTAATTACTCGAAATTAAATTAATTCATCCATTATCCAATAATTTTAATTCCACCTCCAAAACAAATATATATATATATATATTTACACAAAACATACATATATTGAATATTTAACAAATATTCCCAAATACACTTAAAATTAAATCTGAATTTAATTTTAAATGTAAGGGTCTTACATCACTACCCCCCTTAAATTAGTTTCGTCCTCGAAACTACATGTCGTTAAACAAATGAGGATGTTGTTCCCTCATCTTACTCTCTAGTTCCCAAGTCGCGTCTCCAGTAGTCGGATTCCAAATCACTTTGACTAGTGGGACTTCCTTGCTCCTCAGCTGTTTAATCTTTCTATCCTCAATTCTTACAGGTAATACTTCAAATGACAGGTTATCCTTCAGCTGAATTGTGTCTGGTTCGATCACATGAGACGGATCTGAAATGTATTTCCTTAACTACAACACGTGAAATACATCATGAATATTCGACAGCATTGGAGGTAAAGCAATCCGATAAGCCAATGGCCCAATACGTGCAGAAATCTGATATGGTCCAATAAACTTTGGAGTCAATTTTCTAGATTTAATAGCCCTGCCCACTCCAGTTGTAGGCGTGACTCTTAGAAATACATGATCGCCTTGCTGGAATTCCAAAGGTCTGCGACGCTTGTCCGCATAACTCTTTTGACGATCTTGTGAAATCTTCATTTTCTCTTGTATCCTCTTGACTTTTTCCGTAGTTTGTTCCACCATCTCAGGTCTAACAATCATACTTTCTCCGTCTTTATACCAACACAAAGGCGTTTGACACTTACGTCCACACAAAGCTTCATGTGGTGCCATTCCAATACTTGCGTGAAAGCTGTTGTTGTAGGTGAACTCAATCAATGGCAGTACATCATCCCAACTCCCTCTGTCATCCAATACACATGCCCTTAATAGATCTTCCAAGGACTGATTTGTTCTTTCTGTTTGTCCATCTGTTTGTGGATGATAAGCTGAACTCAATTTCAGTTTCGTTCCCAACGCTTCATGCAACGCTCTCCAAAAGTGAGATGTGAACTTTGGATCACGGTCCGATACAATGCTTGATGGAACTCTGTGTAATCTCACAATCTCAGCAATGTAGATCTCTGTCAGCTTATCTACCTTATAAATGGTCTTTACCGGCAAGAAATGGGCAGATTTGGTCAATCGATCCACGATTACCCAAATCGAATCATTCTTTCTTCTTGTCTTGGGTAGTCCAGTTATAAAATCCATGGAAATGCTATCCCAGTTCCATTCTGGTATATCCAAAGGCTGCAACATTCCAGCAGGTCGTTGATTATCCACCTTTGCTTTTTGACAAGTTAAACAAGCCGATACATACTCCGCTACGTCCCTCTTCATTCCTGGCCACCAGTAATTCTGTTTTAAGTCCTGGTACATCTTGGTCGCTCCAGGATGAATACTCAATTTGCTCTTATGAGCCTCTTCCAAGATCGTTCTTCTGATGTCTGCAACTTCCGGTACGCAAATCCTTCCATTACATCTCAGAATATTATCTGTTCCGACCCTGAATTCAGCTGTCTGTCCTTGCGTTATTAGGTTCCTCTTTTCTTGAATTAATGCATCATCTTGCAGATCTGCAATCTCCTCAAGTAATCCACTTGAAATGGTTATCATTCCACACTTTAAAATTCCTGGTGCAAACTCTACATTCAAGTGTAGATCTCTGAATGCTTCCCACAGCTCTTGTTGTCTGGCCATCATCATTGAGGACACTGTTACGCTTTTTCTGCTCAATGCATCAGCCACTACATTGGCTTTTCCAGGATGGTACTGTAATGAAAAATCAAAATCTTTGAGAGTCTCCATCCATCTCCTCTGACGCATGTTCAGTTCTTTCTGATCGAACAGATACTTCAAGCTCTTATGGTCGCTGAAAACCGTGAACGTGCATCCATAAAGAGAGTGTCTCCAGACCTTTAATGCAAACACTACAGCAGCAAGTTCTAGGTCATGAGTCGGATAGTTCCGTTCGTGAGCTTTCAATTGCCTTGAGGCGTAGGCGACAGCTTTCTGATGTTGCATCAAAACACAGCCCAGACCTTGGTGAGATGCATCACAATAAACCTCGTATGGTTCCTCTGGTTGTGGTAAAACCAACACTGGTGAGGTTGTCAATTTTTCCTTAAGTAACAGAAAATTCTCTTCACACTTCTCTGTCCATGCAAACGGCTGATTCTTCCTGGTGAGTTGTGTCAAAGGAGCTACAATCTTAGCAAATCCTTCAATAAATCTCCTGTAGTATCCTGCCAGTCCGACGAAACTTCTTATATCCGTGATGGTCTGAGGTTGTTTCCAAGCAAGAATTGTCTCAATCTTTGCCGGATCTTCAGCAATTCCTTCCTTTGTTATTACATGTCCCAAGAAATTCACTTTCTTTAGCCAAAACTCGCATTTCGACAGATTGGCATACAGCTGCTTTTGGCGTAATACTTCAAGAACTTGATGCAAATGCTCTCCATGTTCTTCTTCATCCTTTGAATAAATCAGAATATCGTCGATGAATACCACCACAAACTTATCCAGAAATGGGCTGAAGATCCTATTCATATAATCCATAAAAATCGCTGGTGCATTCGTAACTCCAAAGGGCATAACAAGATATTCATAATGCCTGTAACGAGTCCTGAAAGCGGTCTTTTGAATATCTCCTTCTCTTACTCGAATCTGATGATATCCTGACTTCAAATCGATCTTTGAAAACACC
This sequence comes from Cicer cuneatum, assembly GCA_037974295.1. Taxonomy (NCBI): domain Eukaryota; kingdom Viridiplantae; phylum Streptophyta; class Magnoliopsida; order Fabales; family Fabaceae; genus Cicer; species Cicer cuneatum. Next base: position 29,523,774 of record JBBPBO010000005.1, read on the forward strand.
GCTGCTCCCCTCAATTGATCCATCAAATCATCGATGCGTGGTAAAGGATAACGATTCTTAATGGTTACCTTGTTAAGTTGCCTGTAATCCACACATAAGCGTGAACTTCCATCCTTTTTCTTAACCAATAACACCGGAGCTCCCCACGGTGACACACTTGGCCTGATAAATCCCTTCTCCAACAGACCTTCAATTTGATCCTTAAGCTTGTTTAATTCCAATGGCGACATTCTATACGGCGCAATTGAAATAGGTCCAGTTCCTGGGTGTAGATCAATGAAGAATTCCACTTCTCGAATTGGGGGTAATCCTGGAATTTCTGTTGGAAATACGTCCGGATACTCTTGGACTAACACTACATCTTCTATGCTCATATCCATCTTGGTCTCCATGTTAGCCAATGATAAGAATTCCTGAGTTCCTTCTCTCAGTGATACTCCAAGCTTGTTAGCAACCAAATACCGAACGGCTGCATGTTCGGGAAAAAGAACTAATTTGCGGGCACAATCCAAGACTACATAATTATAAGACATCCAATCCATGCCGAGAATTATCTCGAGTGATTGCAGGGGTAGACAGATTAAATTAACCAAGAAATTTCTATCTTGAATTGTTACAGGACAACGTAAACATGCAGAATTTACGGTCAAAGTCTGTGCATGTGTGGAAACAATCAAATCAAAAGGCAAAGCAGACATAGATAGCTTCAAACGATTTACACAATCCATAGCAATGAAATAATGAGTTGCTCCCGAATCAAAAAGTGCAGTTAATGTGTTACCTGCAATCTGGCAGTCTTGCTGGATTTAATTAGGAGTTTGACTTCCAGCAGCAGCATCCATGTGGTAGACGCGTCCCCTAGCAATAGGACGAGTGGCCCTAGCTGTATTCACTGTTGGTTCCACCTTCGGAGCCCGACAATCCCTTGCGACGTGTCCCGGTTTTTGACAATTGAAACATACAAGATCCCTTGTGGTACAAGCTGGAGCTATATGCCCTTCCTTCCCACAGCGATAACACCGGACTCCTTGTCCCAGTTGTCTTCCAAAGTTCTGATTTCCTGGCCGATTCTGGCCTCTACTGCTGTTTTGGGGTCTGTTATATGGCTTAAACACTTGCTTTCCTTTGCTGTTTGGATAGTTCATTCGGTTGGGTCCTCCCGAATTAAAGTTCCCTCATCGGTTGGCCCTCCTATTTTTCATGTCCTCAACCTCTCTACACTTCTCCACTAGAACTTGGAAACGTTGAATTCCCAAGGGTAAAACGGAGTCTTGAATTTCATATTTCAGCCCACTTTGAAAACGATGACACATAAACTGTTCATCCACCTCTACGCGGAAAATTCTGAAATGCCTTGATAGGGATTCAAATTTGGCTGCATATTCCCCCACTGTCATGTTTCCCTGATGCAGTTTCAGAAAATCGTCACCCAATTTCGTTCTAGTGCTCATTGGGAAATATTTGTCCAAAAACTTCCTCTTGAACGACTCCCAGTTTACCTCCTCATGAGCTGGCCCCATCAGCAACCTTGTACTCCTCCACCAATACTCTGCATCCCCTAGCAGCAGATATGTAGCATAATTGACTTTTACTGCTGCCTGGCAGTTAATCATTTCAAAGATTTTCTCCATTTTCTGAATCCATTGGTCCGCTCTTTCCGGACCCTCATCACCTTTGAATTTTGGAGGATTATGACGACGAAAATCCTCTAGTCCTCTTGACTCAGCAGCACGAATTTCTCTTTCTCTTTTCTCTAAGTCACGCTGAGTCTTCGCAGCCGTCTGTGCAGCAACAGACGCAGCCATATTAATCATTGCTTCAGCCATCCTATCTTCCCGGCTGACATTGTCTCTTGCGGTGTCATCTCTCCTTGGAGGCATTGTTCCACTACAAAACCATCATCAAGTAGAAATCTCACACCTTTTAGAATAATTCCAAAATATAGCTCAACAACATCATTACTTCAGCACACCACAACTATACAAGACTTGACACTCTAACTACTTGCTCCTATGTATGATCAGATAATGACTTAAAAACAACAATTAAATCAGAGCTTTAACCCAAAACTTTAACCAAATGCTCTGATACCACTAATGTAACACCCCGAGTTTAAAACACAGCGCGAGTGTATTTTTTTTTTAAAACGAATACATAGATAAAAGAGTTTTCAGAATTACGTTTCAAGGAAATTAAAATCAATTCAAATTAAATATCATTCGACTTCGTAATCAAAAATAGTAAGGAATTTAAAACAGCAACATCACAATTAAGTCGAATGAGATATTTATGGGAATTTGATCTTTATAATATACTAAAATAATGATACATCAAAATATTTATCAGAGTGCGGAAGAGTTTTACAATAATTCCCAAAATGAATATTTACAACCATTGAGTTCAAAACCCTATACATAAGTCTACTCTGATCATACCCTAAGCTACAGTAGCATCACAATATTCACAAGTCTTTTCTTCACCCAGCTGCTCATCTCTTTGCATAGCCCACAAGTAAAGATCAAGTGAAACTAACGACGTTCCCTGTCGTTAGTATGACCATCAGGGGTACGGGTTTGAATCCCATCTGAGGGCAAAGCCCAATTTTCCACGATAATTGTAAAGGGTCACCGACCGAAAATAACAATTACCACATAGCATTTATAACAGCAATATCAAACATATTCAGGCCACATTAGAAAACAATGATGATAAATAAGGATGCTAAATTTTGAGATACATGACATTTGTACTTTGCAAAACAGCAACCAAATAAGTATGAAAATCATGATGTAAGCACAAACATCAATTCATCAGAAATTACAGATTTCCAGAAAGTACTTACTCACACAATAATTCTCAACCATCATCATAAAACCAAAACGAGACCCTCCGGTCAAACACTCCGATGCAATATGTATATGCTCATGTTCATAAATTCTTGGAATCACCAAGGTGCAGTCGCTTACAGACCAGCACAATTTAACGGCCCTCAAGACCAGGGTGCAATCGCATACTGACCTGCACTCGCAGTCACTACAGACCAGCACGTTTGACATAAACCAAGGTACAATCACTACAGATCAGTACCTAGTGCAATCACTACAGATCAGCACTCGTGCAATCACTACAGATCAGCACGTGGCTGCGCATTTTAGGGTACAGACACTACAGTCTAGTACCAGTGCAGTCGTTTATCTGACCAACACTTATATACCAAGGTACAATCACAGATTAGTACCTAGTGCAATCACTACAGATCAGCACTCGTGCAATCACTACAGATCAGCACGTGGATACGCATTACTCTATGGCCCATCGCGGTTACCACATGACTATGCCATGCATGAATATGCAGTGTTTCACTTCACTGGAAACGGTATGCAACCTCAATAAAATTCATGCATTTTCCTCATTTTTCAAAACATCTCAACACAATCAATGATTAATCATCCAAGCAAACATTACACTTTGCATTACCACAAAGTTCCACTCTTAATTATCAAAAGTTTTTTTCCCAACTGCTAAAATTCAAAATCTGTGTTTAAAACTGAGGTTTCTGGCAAAAATACGAATCTGTATTCGAATACGGAAGCCAGACAGGGCAAAATCAACACCCTGTATTCGAATACAGACTCCTTGTATTCGAATATAGAGGCTGTCACAGTACAAAAATCAAAATTTCCACCACTTCAGTAAATGCTCAAAAACTTCATCACCACCACTTCAAACTATCATAAAAATTCCATTTTTATTCACTACAAACCTTCCCAAGGTATCCCAACACTCAAGGTTTATAAAACAATGTTAAAAACTTGAATTTCTGAAAAAACACGAATCTGTATTCGACTACAGCTCCCTTGTATTCGAATACAGAAGCTAAAACAGTGAAAAATCAACATTCTGTATTCGAATACGAGGTTGTCGTAGTCGAATACAGATGCGAAGTCAGTGGCAAAAGTTGCAAAACTGTATTCGGCTACATAGGGTCGTAGTCGAATACATATGCTAAAACAGAAGCAAAATTGGAAAATCTGTATTCGACTACAGAGGGTCGTAGTCGAATACAAGTTCGAAAATCTGAAGAAAATAGAAGCTTTGCAGGCTGTATTCGAATACACACAATCCGTTTTCGAATACACCTTCGAATTCAGTGAATTTTCCTAAAACTTCAACACATTTTCAAAACCTTTTCCTTTGAAAAACTAACCAAACCCTAGAATCATAATCACCAATCTTTTTAAACCTCACAACTCAGACATTTTTCATTAAACATCAACAACAGATTCTCAAGAAGAACACTTCCACCATTTTAAATCCCTTTTCTTTTGAAACCACCATTAACACCAGGTTGTTTAACAAAACGCAGCAAAACACATAATCACTAAAACCAGAAAATCACCCACAAAACAGTCTTACACAAACTAACTCAAGTATTTGGATCATCTCCATTACAACACCAACCAAATCACCATTCAAAACGCAACAGAATGATTTCTTACTCAACACAACAAACAATACATCATCAACACAACAACACAATCAGTTCCTTCACTGGAAACAGCAAGAACATCCAAAACAGTTTGATTTCCAAAAGAGAAAACAATGTTTTTCACAACATGAACCAATAATCATTCATCACACATGCATTTACAGCCCTAAATGCAAATCTAGAAAGTTGGAAGGTGCCC
>JBBPBO010000005.1:29528750-29668951 GCA_037974295.1 Cicer cuneatum
TTCGAATACACCTTCGAATTCAGTGAATTTTCCTAAAACTTCAACACATTTTCAAAACCTTTTCCTTTGAAAAACTAACCAAACCCTAGAATCATAATCACCAATCTTTTTAAACCTCACAACTCAGACATTTTTCATTAAACATCAACAACAGATTCTCAAGAAGAACACTTCCACCATTTTAAATCCCTTTTCTTTTGAAACCACCATTAACACCAGGTTGTTTAACAAAACGCAGCAAAACACATAATCACTAAAACCAGAAAATCACCCACAAAACAGTCTTACACAAACTAACTCAAGTATTTGGATCATCTCCATTACAACACCAACCAAATCACCATTCAAAACGCAACAGAATGATTTCTTACTCAACACAACAAACAATACATCATCAACACAACAACACAATCAGTTCCTTCACTGGAAACAGCAAGAACATCCAAAACAGTTTGATTTCCAAAAGAGAAAACAATGTTTTTCACAACATGAACCAATAATCATTCATCACACATGCATTTACAGCCCTAAATGCAAATCTAGAAAGTTGGAAGGTGCCCCTACCTTAGTTACGTTCCCTTAGCTCGTACGCTTCTGCGACAAAAGCCGACGATATCCTGTTCGCCGCTACGAAAATTAGTTCTTTAGCTCCGTAATGATCAGAGGAATGACTTTCGTACTCGAAACTTTCTGATTCGACACTCAGATTTTCCAGAACGATGACTTTTGAGTAAACTGTTTTTCTTCACCAACACTCAAAAAATTAGAAGAAGATAAAGCAGAAGCTGGCGCGTAGAGGAAAGAAGAAAGAGCTTCTCACTTAAATATCTTCATAAATGCAACTGACATAGCAGAGGAAAGAGGAATTGTTTCCTTTTTTACAAATATCTACGCCACCTCACCAACTCTTATATTAAAATATCTTTTGATCCTCCAGCACTTAACCCATTTCCATCGAAATTAGCAGAGAATATCTTAATTAACGGTCCGATAATTTAATTACTCGAAATTAAATTAATTCATCCATTATCCAATAATTTTAATTCCACCTCAAAACAAATATATATATATATATATTTACACAAAACATACATATATTGAATATTTAACAAATATTCCCAAATACACTTAAAATTAAATCTGAATTTAATTTTAAATTTAAGGGTCTTACATCACTACCCCCCTTAAATTAGTTTCATCCTCGAAACTACATGTCGTTAAACAAATGAGGATGTTGTTCCCTCATCTTACTCTCTAGTTCCCAAGTCGCGTCTCCAGTAGTCGGATTCCAAATCACTTTGACTAGTGGGACTTCCTTGCTCCTCAGCTGTTTAATCTTTCTGTCCTCAATTCTTACAGGTAATACTTCAAATGACAGGTTATCCTTCAGCTGAATCGTGTCTGGTTCGATCACATGAGACGGATCTGAAATGTATTTCCTTAACTACGACATGTGAAATACATCATGAATATTGGACAGCCTTGGAGGTAAAGCAATCCGATAAGCCAATGGTCCAATACGCGCAGAAATCTGATATGGTCCAATAAACTTTGGAGTCAATTTTCTGGATTTAATAGCCCTGCCCACTCCAGTTGTAGGCGTGACTCTTAGAAATACATGATCGCCTTGCTGGAATTCCAAAGGTCTGCGACGCTTGTCCGCATAACTCTTTTGACGATGTTGTGAAATCTTCATTTTCTCTTGTATCCTCTTAATATTTTGCGTAGTTTGTTCCACCATCTCAGGTCTAACAATCATACTTTCTCCGTCTTTATACCAACACAAAGGCGTTTGACTCTTACGTCCATACAAAGCTTCATATGGTGTCATTCCAATACTTGCGTGAAAGCTGTTGTTGTAGGTGAACTCAATCAATGGCAGTACATCATCCCAACTCCCTCTGTCATCCAATACACATGCCCTTAATAGATCTTCCAAGGACTGATTTGTTCTTTCTGTTCGTCCATCTGTTTGTGGATGATAAGCTGAACTCAATTTCAGTTTCGTTCCCAACGCTTCATGCAACGCTCTCCAAAAGTGAGATGTGAACTTTGGATCACGGTCCGATACAATGCTTGATGGAACTCTATGTAATCTCACAATCTCAGCAATGTAGATCTCTGTCAGCTTATCTACCTTATAAATGGTCTTTACCGGCAAGAAATGGGCAGATTTGGTCAATCGATCCACGATTACCCAAATCGAATCATTCTTTCTTCTTGTCTTGGGTAGTCCAGTTATAAAATCCATGGAAATGCTATCCCACTTCCATTCTGGTATATCCAAAGGCTGCAACATTCCAGCAGGTCGTTGATGTTCCACCTTCGCTTTTTGACAAGTTAAACAAGCCGATACGTACTCCGCTACGTCCCTCTTCATTCCTGGCCACCAGTAATTCTGTTTTAAGTCCTGGTACATCTTGGTCGCTCCAGGATGAATACTCAATTTGCTCTTATGAGCCTCTTCCAAGATCGTTCTTCTGATGTCTGCAACTTCCGGTACGCAAATCCTTCCATTACATCTCAGAATATTATCTGTTCCGACCCTGAATTCAGCTGTCTGTCCTTGCGTTATTAGGTTCCTCTTTTCTTGAATTAATGCATCATCTTGCAGATCTGCAATCTCATCAAGTAATCCACTTGAAATGGTTATCATTCCACACTTTAAAATTCCTGGTGCAAACTCTACATTCAAGTGTAGATCTCTGAATGCTTCCCACAGCTCTTGTTGTCTGGCCATCATCATTGAGGACACTGTTACGCTTTTTCTGCTCAATGCATCAGCCACTACATTGGCTTTTCCAGGATGGTACTGTAATGAAAAATCAAAATCTTTGAGAGTCTCCATCTATCTCCTCTGACGCATGTTCAGTTCTTTCTGATCGAACAGATACTTCAAGTTCTTATGGTCGCTGAAAACCGTGAACGTGCATCCATAAAGATAGTGTCTCCAGACCTTTAATGCAAACACTACAGCAGCAAGTTCTAGGTCATGAGTCGGATAGTTCCGTTCGTGAGCTTTCCATTGCCTTGAGGCGTAGGCGACAGCTTTCTGATGTTGCATCAAAACACAGCCCAGACCTTGGTGAGATGCATCACAATTAACCTCACTGAAAACTCGAGTGTTTGCTTCTGGAAGTGTATGACTCTTTTGTCGTTTTCGATGTTGAGTATTCAGTCATGAGCCTCCTTTTATAGATGTGAATTAGCGTCTCTTCCAAGCTTAAATTCGAGCTGTATCTTGCCAGATACTCTTGCAAAAATACCTTTGCCAATCGGGCTTCACTTAAATAAAAAACATATCTTTTTAGCTCCAGATTTGCTTTCAAAAATAACTCTGGCCAATCCTATCTTTAATTAATTCTGGAGCAAATCTTTCTTCCTGCCAATAGCTTCTGAATTCCAGAAGACTTCAATTTATTTTTGTATCAAATCTTTTTTAATACTTTGATCAAATTTAATCAAATCTCCACCGATTATCATCATGATTAAATTTGAACCCTTTGATCTTCTGCTGTCGTTCATATCTGGACCATACTAAGTGATTTGTTGTGATCCTCTGATTTCGGCCAACCTTGGACCGCACTTTCTGATCTTCTGATCTCGGCCAACCTGAGCCGTATACTTAAATCTTGACCATTGATATGAACCTTTTCCCTCTGATCTGGACCAATTCTGAACTGGGTCTGGATTGAACTGAAATTAAATCTGGACAAAGGATATTTAATTCTGGACATTTACCTCTTGATCTGGATCAGGTCTGGACATCAGTTCTTCTGGTCTGGACTTAGTTTTATACTCTGAACCAAGCTATCTTCTGGTCTGGGCCAAATCTGGACCAAGTCACTTGTTCTGGACTAGTTAACTGAAGCTCTGGTTAAGTCTTGATCAAGTCTGGACTGTTTATCATTTCACTGCCAAGCTATCTTCTGGTCAGAATAGCTTTTGGACCAAGTCTGACTTATGAATCCTTCTGGTCTGGATCAACTCTCCCTCTGACAGGCTTCCTACTGGTCTGGTCTAGGTCGTTCTGGACTCTGCTTCCTTCTGATTTGGGCCAGGAAAGATATCCTCTGATGGTATTTTGACATCTTGGAGTATCCTCTGGTGCTTTCAGGATGCATCCTCTGGTACCTTCTGGATGCATTATCTGGTGACTTCTGGAGGTGTATCATCTGGTCTGATTTTATCTTCTAAATACTCATCTTCTGCCTCTGGTGACTTCAGCTTCTGCCTCTGGTGACTTCAGCTTCTGCCTCTGGTGACTTCAGCTTCTGCCTCTGATAACTTCATCTTCTGGTGGCATTTAATTTAATAATTCAAGGTACAAAATAAGATTACATGAAATGCTTTTGTAAACATCAAAATCGTAAGTACTTAGAACCAACTTGGTTCTAACAGAAATCAGAGGCACAAATCAGAGGATGATATCAGAACATATCATCACAGGATACCAGAGGCAGAATCAGATGATACCATCAGAGGGAGAAATCAGAGGCAAAAATCACACAGAAATAAGAGGATATCATCACACGCTGAAATCACAGAAATCAGAGGATACCATCACATGTAGAAATCAGAGGAAGAACTCACGCAAAAATCAAAGGGAGAAATCATACACAGAAATCAGATGGAGATATCACTTGCAGAAATCAGAGCCAGAATCCTAAAACCCAACAACAACAACATCAGTGTACAAAAAACATGTTAATTACTTGTGAATGAAAATGATAGACATGAATCAGTTTGGGAAATACAGAAGGGTGTAATTGGTATTTTCAAAATTTCTAAAACATGCAAAAAATGCAAAAACATCCTTCAGGAGGTACCTCTCACTAGGGCAAAAAAACATTTTATTCAGCAGGCCGCTCCCTGGGGAAGAGACCTCCCTCTAGTTCTAAAAAGTAGGGCAATCGTGTATATTAATTTGAAAATGGGGTATTTTGGTATTAAAAATAAAAAAAGAGGATATTCAGATAAAAAATTCGTTTTAGATATCTCCTTAGAAGCATTCGCCTCTCCTAAATCTTAACTCTAGATTCTTTTCTTTTTCCTCTATTAGAGAGTTGGTTTGAGACTATTTTTTGATCTAAAATTCTTCTTTAGATAATTTTTCCTTTATTTTATTTAAATAAGTGGTGTTTACATAAATTTAGTTTTTTTTTCTTCATATTTTTTGTTGTGATTTCCTCGTTTGAGTGCTACGCTTTTTAATTTTCTCGTCTTTGTGCAACACTTTTTCCATTTTGGTGTGATGTTCCTCTAGGTTTAGATCGATAGAATAACTTTGATAAATTATAAACTTTAATTAATGACTTTAACATGGTCAACATTATAGATTCGAAGACATACATATTCCAGACATTTTAATTTTGTCATATTTGTAGATATATTATCTTTTTACACTATAAATTTGAGTGGTGTGAGTAAGCCCATAAATTCATCATTTTATATTTTTAACAATTTTGAATTTGTATTATAACGATATATTTTATAATTTGAATCTATAAATATTATTTTTTTAATAAAAAAACACTAACGATTAACATACCAACATTTGTTAGTAAAAAAATAGTGGGTCCAATAAATTATAGGTGCTAAAAAAAGATTGTTATTAAAAGGAAATGCTGGACTAATGAACTATGTAATAATGGTAAATATAGAAGTGTGAACATTCTTGTAGAGGCTTGACTCTCCATTATGCATTAAGTGGATCCATTTCTGTTGAAAGTGGTACTTTTTTTTAGAAAGAAATTTAAGAGGAGAAAATAACGCTACAATCCAAAATAAAAAATAGTCTTTAAATTTGCTAAACACTTATAAAGATTATTTGTTTCAACTTAAGACATGTTAATGATTTTATCCACCCAAACTTTAAACTAAAATTTTCTAAACCAAGTTCTATACGCAGATCTATCCTCTAACTTTAAGATAACTATGATAACAACAAGTAGTATAAGTTAAAGTACATGCTTGGAAAAAGCAACCCTTAGATTCAAAAAATTATCAATAACTTTTTCTTTTTGTACTTTTCTTTTATTAAATATACCAGAATCACTTTTGACTTACTCACTAGCATCATTCAATTAAATATATCCATTAATCATCAACCTTTGAAAAGGCCTTAGGTGTTCCAATTCTCTTTATGATCCATCTTTTAATTAATTAAAATTTTTAGTCTAAAAAATCTTTTAATTATTTTTTAATTGCTCTAAATTGCTTTTTCAAGGTGAAATAGGAAATCCATCCACCACATCTTGGGTTACAAATAGAAAAAACCCTTTTTACATTTAAAACTATAATGCCACTGTAGATATTCAGCATTCTTTCAAGTTATGCCTTTTAACATATAATAAAAACACAATGGAAAGCTAGAACAAACAAAAAAGACAATGAAAAGCAAAATAAATTACATTTCCACAAAATTATGCACATGACACATGAAACTTTGCAGCAATCCCTTTCTTCCTATTTATTTTTCTATGTATTATTTTCCTATAATATATCGAGTAAATGTTCAAATTAATTATTGAAATTGTAAGAATATATTAATTTATCCACTTCAATTAGATATTACAAAATAATCTTATAAGTTTTAAAATTTTAATCGCATTTGTCCCTTTGTTGATATTTATAAGAACTAGAGTGACATTAAATTTATAATATCAGATATGATATCAATTTGAAACTATATAAATAATCACAATTGTTAACAAATTCGAACATAGAGACAAATATGATTAATACAAATATGATTAATATTTTGTAATTTTAAAAATAATTTTAAAATATAGATAATGTAGATGACTAAATTGATACACTCCTACAATATCACATTGGCTATGTCTAGCTTTTATTTTGAAATTATGAACAAGTACAAAGTTTTGTTTTTTATAAATCTTTTATCGGTATGAATTATTTATCAACTTTACCAATAAGTAATATCCTCCAAGTAACTTGACCACCAAATTCAAGTTATGAATGTAATTGCTCTATATTTGATGTAGGTGGAAGCCAAAGATGAATGGAATATATTTTATGCCGCTTGTTTTACATTTCTTTTGTATCAATTATCAAATAAAGCAAGAAATTCATAAGAGAAGAAGTAGCAAGGAGTGGCGGAAAAGAAAAGTGATATAATAGATGTAGAGTGTAAACTGAAAAAGAGTAGCCACTTAAATGACAATCTTTTCAAGATTCTTCCATGACCATTTTTTTTTTGTCCCCACCATAAAATCACATGAGGGGTACAGCTTATGCAAGATCAAAGAAAGATACAAATATCTTCTGGACTTTTACAAAAGCAAACAAATTTGAATTGCTTGAGTTGTGATACCTTTTTTTATGGGAAGATGTGAAAAATTAATTAAAGTTAGGATTATCTATAATTATTGATGCTTGGTATAAGGCTATACTATATTTTTTTACACAGAAACATACTATTTCGTTAAACAATACAACAAGATATCATTGTAAAGATAAGAAAACAAAATGATTAAACTTAGTCAAGATCTATATTCTATTGTTCAACCATAGTTTTTTTTTTTACAAAAACTTAAAAAACAGACAAATTAATAACTTTATATTGAAATTCTACAATTTTAAAATATATTTTGGTACAAAATATTTTTTCAACTTTTAACTCAAACTAAATATGTGTTGTATCTGTTTTGTCAAAATTAACCATAAGTTTAGTAGGTTTTCAATAAGTGAAGATGATGATAATAATGGTAGAAGTTATTTTTGACTTTGAGAACACTGCATCAAAACAGTAAAAAAACAACGTCGTATTAAAATGACGAACAAAATGCCACGTTTATATGAAATAAAAAAGAAAACACAATAAAAAATTAAATTTATATGAAAATCACTTTTTAAATAAAAGGAGAGAAAAAAATGACTACAAGAGATAATTTGACTAAAAAATAGTCTTAAACTACCCATTTGATGGATAAAAATGAAGTGAGTGAGCTAAGTTTCTAAACTAAAAAATAGTCCTACACCACTCATTTGATGGATGAAAAAGAAATAAGTGAGCTAAGTTTTTGATAGAGATGGCTAGGTTTCTCTGTGCTATTGCAGGCTGTATCGATTACATGTCACCGTAATCACATAGTTAATGATTTAACTATCAAATTTACTTTGGTGAATTAATATTGTATTTTGTATTTAATTTGATGATCTAGGTCTCATGGATGTAATAAATGTGTAATTAAATTTTTCTTAAAAAAATAATGAAGAATGAGAGAATTATTAATTAGTAAATTAAATGACATTAATGAAAATTTTATAATCGTTTTTGAAAAAAAATTGAACTTTATCACGAAATTACAAAGTTAAACTCTGATCATTGAGTTGAGACTTCATAGACAATTAACTTGATTAGTTACATGCAATTAGATATAAAAAATCAGCGGTTTAATTATACTTTTAGTCATTTTATTTTATTATGTTCATAGAAATAGTCATTTTTTTGTCCTATCAAATTTTACACTTGTTGCAATTTTAATCATAACCTATATTTTTTGCCCAAAATTAATGATATGACGAGCTAACTAACTGTTGCAGTAGAGTAAAGCAGGGCTAGAATATGATATTTGAAAGTCATTTAAGAGATAAGTAAACCACTACAGTTCGCATACAACAGAAGCTATTGCTCAATACTCTGCTTTAGATGACAATCTTAAACAGTAGGTTGCTTCTTCGATTTCCAAGAGACAAAAGATTTGCCAATAAATATGCAGTAGCTGCTTATGAATCTTCTGTTATCAAGGTGGCCCATTTAGAATCACAAAAAGCCTTCAATTGTAAACTTGAGCTTGCAGGAAAAAATAACCCAAGAGTTGGACTATTTTTTATGTATTTGATAATTCTTGTTGCTGCTTCAAAATGAATGTTTGTTGGAGAAGTCATGATCTGGTTGATGTGTTGCACAACGAATGAAATGCTTGGTCTGGTGTTGGTAAGATAAATGAGTTTTCCTACAAGATGCCTATAAGATTCTGGATTAGACAGGATAGTGTTTGTGCCCTTGCTGAGTTTATTTCCCCTTTGCATAGGAGTTGAAGCTGATTTGGATGCAAGAAGCCATGTTTCAACAAGGATGTCCAATATATATTTTCTTTGACAAACATAATTCCCTGTTTGATCTTGTGATTTCCAATCCTAAAAAATATTTTAAGAACCCAAATCTTTAATTTTGAAAGTGTTGTGTAGGAATCCTTTGACGTATATAATTTCGTCACTATCTTTGCCAACTAATATTAAATTATTTACATAAATTAGCAAAGTAATGAATGAGTTATTGTGTTTCTTCATCAAAAGAGAAGAATTAGATTTAGATGGAATATATTGTTTCGATATTAATGTAGTAGAAAGCTTGGAAAACCATTTTTTGGTTGATTGCTTCAAGCCATATATGGACTTGTGCAATTTTCCAACTTTGTTAGTATTAGAAATGGATAACCTAGGGGTAAATTCATATACACTTCCTCGTCAAGGTCTCCATGTAAAAATGCATCGTGGACATCTAATTGATGTAAGTGCCAATTCATGGAAGAAGAAATAGCAAAAAGTAATTGTATAGTTGTCAATTCAGCTATAGGTTAATATGTGTCAAAAAAATATATACCTTCAATTAATTATACCCTTTTGCCACTAAATGAGTTTTCACTACTAGAAAAACTCATTTTAGCTGCCTTGTTTAGCGTCGGCCCCTGACTCTGACGCTAGTTAGCGTCGACGTAGCCGACGCTAAATAAAATAAGGTAGACGCTAGTTTATTTTTTTATTTTAATAGTTAGCGTCAGATGGGTCGACGCTACGTTGTATGATTTTTTAAAATTAAACTTTTTAATATTATTTGAAAAATTAAAAATGAGTCACCATAATCACTTGAGCCCTCTCAACTCTAAACTCTCTTGAACCCTCTCAACTCGCACTCTCAACTCTCTTGAACCCATCAAACTCTCGATGCCGTCACCACTCTGTATACACCGCCGTGAAGCTCAACCTCTCATCGCTGTAAAGCTCAGCCACTATGAATCCTAGCTCTCAAACCCAATGTGAACCCTCGTTGTGAAGCTCAACCTCTCGCCGCCGCCATGAAGCTCATCCACTCTGAACCCTAGCTCTCGAACCCTCTCGAACCCACTGTGAACCCTCATCGTCAAGGTCAGCCACTCAAACTGTTCTCTTTTTAATCTCAGACTATCCTCTTGCAAGCAAAATCGTTGTTAAAAGTAATCTCTATCTTTGTCTCTCTTATATTTGAGGTTTAATTTGGGGTTTATGGGCATCTGAATGATTAGGGGTTTGAAACATGGTTAGATTTGGCTTGAAACAACAAAAAGGGTTTAGTTGTGAAATCAAAGTTTCAAAATTGTACTCTGTTTGAAGGTTTGAAGTTATAAGGTTTTAAGGTATTAAGTTTTAAGGTTTCAAAATCTCTCTAACTTTTAAGGTTTGAAGTGTACTCTGTTTGCTGGTTTGTGGCATGATGACTCTTCATCATATGCATGTTTTTCATTGTTTTTAGTCTTATTTATTTTCAATCATTAGTTAATTTAATGATTTATTTGATATATTTTGTTGATTCTAGTTCTTGGGTTTAATAAAATGCTTGTGTTCTTATTTCTTTGATTAAGTAGAGATTTTTTGGAGTTTTGTGTCGTTTCTTTGTTTTAGTGCAGTGCTGAATTCTGGTGAGAAATCAACATGACCTATGTGGAGTATTTCAGTGATATATGGAGTTGTAGATGTCCAATTGGAGTCAAACCAAGTGCAAATGAAAGCTAAAATCCATAGCTACAATGTTCATGAAGACCCGGAACCAAATTCGGACTCAAAATAGTAGAAATATGCAGTATACTTCAGACAGAAGATGCTGTGCGCTTGAAGCGTGCCAGCTGCGCTCGAAGCGCGTTTTGGCACCACTACTTCTGTTTTAATGCGCATGAAGCGCAAGTCTTGCGCCTGGGGCGCGTGGCGTGCTGCAAAATGCATAAAATCGAGTTTTTCTGATTTTTTAGGGATCTTTTGGTCTATTGGGAAGCTTAGAGACTTGTGCCCTAACAGAGAAAATCAGAGACAGCTGTTCTACACCATTGAAGGAGTTTTATCAAGAATCATTCATGAGTCTTTCTTGTAATTCTGCTTTAATCTTTATCTCTTTAATCTCTGTTATGAGTAACTAAACTCTATTTGTTAGGGATGAGTGAAACAAGTTGAAACCCTTATTTGTCTGATTTGATTCCTGGTTATATGAATAAATTTAGTGAATTATTCTTCTCATCTCTGTGCTTAATGCTTTTTATTGCTTGATCAACTTTAAAATGTTTTACGATTCGTATTTTGAAACGGAAGTGGACTTTACGAATGCTTGAGATGAGAAATTCATGAGATTGTAGTCTAGGGATAGATGCAGGTCATGAAACCCATTGAATTAGTTGCAGAGGCAGCACTTTAAAAAGAAAATTTTTGTACTGTAAAGCTTAATCCTAATTTTAAATCCACTAAGGAATTAGGGGTTATTTTGGAATTAAAGGTTCTGTCACTAAGACATTAGGGCAAAAATACTAAAGAAAATTTGGTAATAATTTAATAAAGGAATTCAATAACTAGGATCGAATTAGAGACCAAGGTTGGACTCGTAGTGAAACTCATCCGTGACATTTTTCTCATTATAAAAGTTCAATTCTATTATTGTTGTTATTTCAAATATTATTCTACTCAATCTAGAAAATTTTTGTTCAATTTTAGTAATTAAACGTAATTCGATAGTAAAACACAATCCTTGAGTTCGACACTCAGTACAACCGTTTTAATTATTACTTGCAATGATTCAGTACACTTGCTGAAACGCTATCAAGATTTTTAAGATTTGCAAAGTATTGTATTTGTACGTTCCAACATTGATTTATCACTTTCTTCCTCCTAGCATATCTATGCCGTTAATGTTTGCCTATGGATTAGATACATAAAGCCAAGTGTGTTTTAACAATATGTGTTACTAATTTAGACTTTTACCTAAGTTGATTTCCAATTTGGACTGGAGTGATTTAGTAATTAGTTCAATGCCTAAACCCTAAACACAGCCAAAACCACAATAAACAAAGTCAAAGTATAACACTAATAATAATAAAGGTTTGGAATAATGTTACATGTATCAACATCAATTCATAATTATCTAATCTAATAGTAACTTGGTAGCTATAGCTAATTAGCCACATAATTCAATGCGAGTAATTAAAATAAATAATAATCAACTTTTGAATCCATGAATCACATTACATGAAATATGTTGCTTCTAACATAGCTCTCAGTCTCATCTTCAGTGCTGTTGCTTTCACTGATATATGTTGACTTCGAATTCAAAGGTGTGTGACTTGATGAAGGAGTAGATAGAACTGAACCGAAATTGAAGTTCTGGTTGTTGTTATTGGAATTAAAGGTTGAGATTTCGGATATGTGAGGGTTCATAAGATCATTTTCATGATAGTCAGAACTGAAGTAATTATTATAGTTTGGTAATTGATGCACATAATAATCCTCAGTTTTATTACTTGAAGCAATTTCATTGCAATTCAAATCATCATTTAATTGAACGTGTTCATGTTGTTGTTGGAAGCCAAATTCACTGAAAAAAATGATGAGTATGAATTATCATTGGATTCAATTAAATGTGTATGAGTGAAAAGAAATGAATTATCATAAGGTGGATTCAACATGTTTGAGCGTGAAACTTGTTGGTTCTGATAGTTAGGCATATGGATTTGTACTTTGAAGCTTGTTAATTGTTAATCTCAATCAATTTAATTGTTCTTTTTTTAATTTTATTTTTAATTTTACTCATACCCTATAAGCTAGCTTTTTGATCTTGACAAACACATGCTGAAACCCTAATTTGTATTTAATCTTTACTCTTGTTGAAGTTAATCTCAATCAAGTAATTAAAGTTGAGTCTTTTTTCTAATGCTTCAATGCATTTTTCTGATTTTAACTTGGTAATGCTTCTTTGTATGATAGCACCTAACGTACTTATTACTTTGCTACATTCTTTGTACCATTTTACTCTGCGTTTTTTTTAATATTCCACTAAATACCTCTCCGAATCTTATTACTACCAGTTGAAGTTAGTATTGTTTTGTTTTAATTGTCTTTTGGCTCTTTGTGTGTGTGTGTTTTTGGAATGATATATGTTAATGTTTATATCTTTGTGGGGTTTAATATTGAGACTTGTGTTTATTTGCATCAATGGACACATCAAAGTTCGTAGATAAAATCAAGGTTGTTGCTTCTACCAATCTGGCAATGCATTTTTGTTTTGCTTGGACAAGACAAGATAAGATAACAGTATCTTCAATTACAAAATTACGTTAGCACTGATGTTAGTTTCTGGACTTTGTTTAAGTCCTTTGTGAAGGTGCAAACACGAGAAGGGGGGGTTGAATTGTGTTTGACTAACTTGAATACTTTTTCTGTTTTTGCAGTTTTATAACAAAACTTGATGTATGAATAAAACAGAGTTAGCAGCGGATATAAAGTAAATATAAAACTCAGAATTTTATATTGGTTCACCGTTAACTAGGCTACGTACAGTCCCTTCACTTTGAAGGATTTCACTAATTCAAAACCTTGAATTACAACAATACCACTGACCCTCCAAGTCAGTCTTCTCAAACAGTCTAACAATCCTAGACTTTTGAGGAATACAACACATTGACTTCTTAAGTCAAGTCTTCTCCTACCAATCTGACAACCCCAGATCGAAGAAGGAATTACAACGCCTTGAATCTAAATGCTAAGTAATCTGCTACCCTTTCCGACTCCCTAAGATTGCAGACTCTACTTCAACAACTTAGATCTAACACAAGGGAAAGAAAAACACGAGTGCTTGCTTTTGGAAAGCTGAAACTCACAATTAACCTCACTGAAAACTCTAGTGTTTGCTTCTAGAAATGTATGACTCTTTTGTGATTTTCGATGCTGAGTCTTCAGTCTTGAGCCTCCTTTTATAGATGTGAATTAGGGTATCTTCCAAGCTTAAATTCGAGCTGTATCTTGCTGGATTCTCTTGCAAAAATACCTTGACCAATCGAGTTTCTCTTAAATAAAAAACATATCTTTTTCTGCTCCAGATTGCCTTCGAAAATAACTTTGGCCAATCCTGACTTTAATTAATTCTGGAACAAATCTTTCTTCCCGCCAATAGCTTTTGAATTCCACAAGACTTCACTTTATTTTTGTATCAAATCCTTTTAATACCTTGATCAAATTTAATCACGACTCCACTAATCATGATTCAATCTGAACCACTTGATCTTCTGCTCTCGTCCACAGCTGGACCATACTAAGTGATCTGCTGTGATCCTCTGATTTCAGCCAACCTTGGACCACACTTTCTGATATTTTGATCTCGACCACTCTGGACTTGCAATCTGATCTGCTGTGATCCTATAATCTCGTCCAATGCTGGACCACACGTTCTGATCTTCTGATCTCAACCAACACGGGGCCATATACTGAAATCTTGACCATTGATATGAAACTTTTCCCTCTAATCTGAACTAATGATGAACTGGGTCTAGATTGAACTGAAATTAAATCAGGACATATGATATTTCAGTCTGGACAATTACCTTCTGATCTGGATCAGGTCGGATTAAATCTGGACATCATTTCTTCTGATCTGCTCCAGGCCTCTTTCTGGACTCTGCTTCCTTCTGATCTAGGAAAGGAAAGATATCCTCTGATGGTATTTTGACATCCTGGAGTATCCTCTATTGCTTTCAGGATGCATCCTCTGGTTTCTTCTGGATGCATTATCTGGTGACTTCTGGAGGTGCATCCTCTAGTCTGTTTTTATCCTCTGGTCTGTTTTTATCCTCTGGTAATTCATCTTTTGCCTCTTGTGACTTTATCTTCTGCCTCTAGTAACTTCATCTTCAAGTGGAATTTAATATAATAATTCAAGGTACAAAATAAGATTGCATGGAGTGCTTTTGTTAACATCAAAATCCTAAGTACTTAGAACCAACTTGGTTCCAACTCTTTGGTCTGCTGAGTTCTTGGAGAAGTGTATTCTTTAAAGCCTACACATGGCATGGTGCACTATAAGGTGATGATTTGTTAGTATTAGTATTGTATTGGCCTTGTAGTTTGGGTTTTCTTTGAAATTTATATATACAAATTCAATGCAGTATTATAATTTTTTGAAGGAAGGCACAAAGCAGAGACGTTGAAGACGAATAGCTTATCGAAACCAATTGTGTGAAAAATGAGAAATTTTTCGCCAGAAGACTTGAATATGGATGATAGAAAGATTAAATCTAACAAGTAACTAGTCTGCTTAGCAGGAGAGGTACCTTGTAGTTTCTCAAATAGAGCGTTCACAAATATCAACCAGTATTTGGTTTGATTATCAGTACAAGAAAATCATAACTATTACGTACAGTTTGTATGCTTAATCATAGGAGGATTTAATGGTCTTAGTAGCATATCTGAGATGTTGATGAAATGTTTATTTGTATTAATACTAGATGGAATTTCTTTTAAGGTTTTGCCCCCGTTAGATCATATCGTTTATGTTGGTATTTTATTGTGCTTTTGTATAGTTACTATATTGTTGCTTGTGTACTTGCTTTTGATCAAGTAGACCTCAAAATCCATATGAACTTTGGTGTATTTTTTCTTTCATTTAGCAGTAAATAAACACAAATTATATATATTGTTACTAAATTGTTGCTTCTGTACTCATAAAACAGAAATAAACACAACACTAAATGTCCAATCTGATTTGCTAGGATATTTGTGATTCTGCATGTATTTATCTTCAAAACCATTCACATCTTTTTCATTACAAGTTATATATTGATCGCCTGTTGGGAAATGAGGCATTGTTCATAAACTTTTTTGTCAAGAAACCCATGGTTAATATAATCTGGTTTGACTAAATATATGCCTAATTGCAAAAATGAACTAGAAAAAGTTGTATATAGTTTTTAAATTGTGAGTTGTTAACTGTCGTTATTCGTACAAACTATAGAAAGTAAAACTCCTATCATGCTTGTCATTCAGGTAACGAGTAAAAAGGCGGGACTTAATTAGAGTTGCATTCAACTGAAGGATAAACTTGGTGAAACAACTTCCATTTCACGAAGTAAGTAGTGCTGATTATGGTGCTTTATATGAAAGGGGCATTGTCTGATTATTTTAATTTATATTCTGGTAATGTCCATTTCTTTTGTGCTATCACACATTCACATGGTACCTAACTTATAAAGAATTAATTAGATTAAAACAAATCTAGAAATACTATAATTTATATATGGTCTTAAACAATATATGGTCTTTTCACTATGATATTAAAATCCATCAATCATGAGTTTATTTATCTCTAAATTTTTTCAAACTTATTTAGTGATTGACAAGTTAAGTTTTTGTCTTATAGTAAATGGATCGTACTTGGATGTACAATAGGGTACATGCAAATAGACGCGAATTGAAAAATGAGTATATTAGTGGTGTTAAAGATTTTGTGAAGAGGGCTTTGAAACAAACGATTTGTATATTAGAGGGAGGGATAAGGTGTCCGTGTGTAAAATGCAAGTGTATCAAGATATCTACAGCAACTACTGTTAGACTTCACTTGTACCGAGATGGATTTCAACCAGATTATTGGATTTGGACTGAACACGGAGAAGTCGGGCCAATGGTTGAAACAAGGGGTGGTTCGACTAGTAGTAGGAATGTGCATCATGACGACCAATTTAATGCGATGGATGAAATGGTGTTTGATGCTTTCAGGCCTTATCGAGATGTCCTTGATGTGAATGCTAACATGGGAAATGAGACATTTGCTGAGGATGAGTTGCCTAACGAAGATGCAAAATGGTTTTATGACAATTTGATATCCACCAACAAGCCCATCTACGAGGGGGCTACCCAATCAATATTATCAATATGTGTTCAACTTCTGGCAATTAGGTCTAATTGGCATGTTCCACAAAAAGATATAGATTTTGTTGCACAAATGCTTAAAAGTGTATGTCCAATGCAACCATGCTTGCCCGATAACTATTACCAAGCAACACAAATTGGTTTCAAAGTGAGGTTTGAAGGTTGAGAAGATTGACTATTGTAAGAAAGGATGTATGTTATATTACAAGGATGATAGCAAGTTATCTGAGTGCAAAATTTGTCATTCTCCTAGGTTCATTCCACGTAGGACTGGTGTGGGAAAGTACAAAGATGTTCCAGCAAAAAGAATGTTTTATTTCCCTATCATTCCTAGATTACAAAGATTGTATGCATCAACCGAGTCTGCACCTGAAATGAGATGGCATCACGAGAATAAAAAGAGTTCAAACATCCTTCGCCATCCATCAGATGGAAAAGCGTGGAAACATTTTGACTATGTATATCCTGACTTTGCTAGTGACCCCAGAAATGTAAGGTTGGGTCTATATGTCGATGGATTTACTCCTTAAATTCAAGCGTCTGCTTCTCCATACTCTTGTTGGCCAATTATAGTCACAACATATAATCTTCCCCCTGAAATGTGCATGACCAAACCATACTTATTTTTGACTTGTCTCATACCTGGACCTTCTAATCCCAAACAAAATATAGATGTCTACTTGCAACCATTGAGTGATGATTTGCAACAATTGTGGTCCAACGACATTTTGACCTATGATATATCCACAAAACAAAACTTCATCATGAAAGCATGCTTGATGTGGACAATTAATGATTTTCCCACCTATGATACGTTATCTGGATGGGGAACACAAGGTAAATTGGCATGTCCTCATGGTATGGAAGACACAAAAGCTTTCACTTTGAAATATGGTGGTAAGAATTGTTGGTTTGATTGTCATTGATTCTTGCCAGCTGATCACTCTTTTAGAAGAAGTAAAAGAAGTTTTACAAAAAATAAGGATGAGAAAGACAGTCAACCTTACATTTACGCAGGGCAAGATGTATGGGAGGTGGTGAGTAATTTTCCAAAAGTGATTGAAAATGGTTGGAAAAAGAAATTGAACGGGTATGGAGTGAGTCATCATTGGAAAAAAAGAAGTATTTTTTGGGATCTTCCATATTGGAAGAGTAAATTGTTAAGGCACAACCTGGATGTGATGCACATAGAGAAAAATTTATTCGATAATATATTTAATACTGTTATGAATATTAAAGGTAAAACAAAGGATAATGAAAAGTCGAGAAAAGACTTGTCTTTATTATGCTTTCGCGGGGACTTGGAGATGCAAGTCTTATCTAACGGAAAAATGGGTAAACCAAAGGCAAATTACACTTTGACAACATCAGATGCCAAGTTTGTTTGTAAATGGCTTAAAGAATTGTGATTGCCTTATGGTTATGCTTCAAACATTGCTAGGTTTGTCGATGTTGAAAAGGGTACGATACATGGGATGAAGAGCCATGACTGTCATGTTTTCATGGAATGTTTACTTCCAATTGCATTTCATTTCTAGCCAGAATTTGTTTGGAAACCATTAGTTGAGCTAAGTCGATTCTTCAAGGATCTTTGTTGCAATACACTGAAGTTGGACGACTTAGTTAAGTTGAATGATAACATTGCAGTTATCATATGCATGTTAGAAAGGATTTTTCCACCAGGTTTCTTTGACTTAATGGAGCATCTTCCAATCCATCTTGCCAATGAAACAATGTTAGGTGGTCTAGTACATTATCGGTGGATGTATCCATTTGAAAGGTAATTGTTATGGTTGATTTTCAAACGGATTACATGTTTATTATAACTTACTTAATAGACTTTTAATGATTCAATATGCAGATGTATGGGATTCTCAAAGCGCGTAGTGACAGAAAAGGCTAGGGTTGAAGGCTCCATATGCGCCGACTATATACAACGCGAGACAACTTATTTTTGTTCTCATTATTTCAACTCATTCAATTTGTTGCCAACCACAAATTTAAGTAATAATCGTCATTTAGAATGTGATGATCTTCAACCTTCACTATCCATCTTGGTGAAACGTGGTCGACCTTGTGGGAAGTTTGGAACACATTATCTAACAGATAACGAATGGAAATCTGCTTATGTACACGTCTTGATAAATTGTGAGGAAATTAAACCATATCTTGAGCAAGTGTTCATCATAACGCTTGAAACATTATATTGATGCAAATCATAATACGTATTTACTTATGAATTATGTGATTGTTGACAGCATATTCTTGGAGAATACAATCAACGAAGAAGACACATCTAGTCGTATGCATGCAGTATCTTGGAACATTTAGTTTGTTAACGGGTACACGTTTCACAATAAGGACTACAACAATAATAAAAAGACAACCAATTGTGGGGTGCATGTAAAGGGTCTAACTGAAGGACAAGGTTGCATTATTTTATTGTGAATGGTTTGACCCTATAAAAAATAGGGGTACAAAGATTCATCCACAATATCAAATTTCCCTAAAGTCCACAATATTTCCATACTAAGTAATAATAAGCAGAAAGGAATACTGAAATCCTAGCCGCCATCACCTTCACACCTCCTCTTCTTCGGTCATCCAAAGCTTGGAATTTATTTTCTTGAAAACAATTTCATGGGGGCTTAGAGCTTTGTACTAGGAAGAAAAGCAGCCAAGGTAAGGGCTTTTCCCCACAAAAATTATAGTTAGACCGTTAGTTGGATGACATGAAATTAATAATTGAGATCACTTGTTTTTTGAAAGGATTAAAATGTAGACTAATGAATTGAAATAATGAAACCTGAATCCTTTGCGTTGAGTCAATATATTAAATATACGATATTTTTTAAGAAGTAAAGTATGAATTTTTATGTTATATATGATAAAGTTTTAATTTTTATGAAAGATATGAACTAAAATATGAATTTTTACGTTATATATATGAGGTTTTAATTTTGATGATGTATGTGAGTTGGAGTTTGAATTTTCTTGTTATATATGTTAAAGTGCTAATTTTTATGGTGTGTATGATATCAAGTTTTTGATTTTTATGTGTATGTGGTGAAAGTTATAATTTTTTATGATTATTTGTCCATGATTATGTGATACTCATGATATGGATGTGTGGTTTGTGATCTTAGTGATATGTGGATAAGATGTTGATTTTTAAAAAGTGATTTTGAATGCTTATGACATGATTCTTAGTGGACTGTGTGGAAATATATCTCTTTGATTATATATCATCATGTCATGGCATATGCATCTTCATGGGAGTTGCCTTAGTGGTAGGTTTATTTTTGTCCATTGGTATAGGTGATCTTCTGTATGGAAGTTGCCTTAGTGGCATGGTTATTTTCTCCATTGGTATGAGTGATTTTTCGGTGTGGAAGTTGCCTTAGTGACAGATTTATATCCGGATCATATAGTTATAGAAGCATGCATTATACATATGTTTTTTATATACAATTTACTGGGTGCACATTTTTTTCTTTTAAATTGGGAGTTTTTACTTTTATATATTGTGTTATTCTTCTATATGTTTAGCTTTGATTTGATGTGGATGATGGAAAAAATCTGACACTTACAACAATATTTTAGGTACTAATGAGTTCAAGGAGATTCAAGAGTAGTTGATGAGTATTAACGTGCGGTGAACGTGGGGTAAAAATAGGGCTTCTCAAGACAATTTTGTAATAATAGAATTGCCGCGATATTTCGAAGTCTATTTTTAAATATTTTGTCACCAAACTTTAAAATGCACTCGAATTCTAGAAATACAGAAGTGGGTTCCCTTCCGTTAGGAAGAATTGCTTTGTCTTTGTTTTAGTTTTGAATAAATGTTTTTTAATAATATTAAATAAACGTGACTGTTACTAATTATTTAAATGGATGAATGTTAGATATTTTTAAAAAAAAAATTCTTGTAAATTTTTCTAAAACTATTTTTAAGTAACGTTGTGGATTCAAAAATCCGGGGCGTTACACTTTCATGCTTGTGCAAAAAGCAAGACAAGTGTATTATGTCCCCTATCCAAAAATGTGTAGAGATAAGCGTGGATGGTGTGTAGCAACTACCACAAAAACAAGGGGTCATGTGGAGATTGACAACATAGAGGATGAAATGTCTTATCAGTCTGATGGGATGTCAAATGTTCTACCAATTGCAGAAATTGAATCAATATCTTGTTTACGTGACAACTCACAAGTAAATGTGTTCGAAGAGATTTTTGACTGAAGATTGTAGTGAAGGGAGAAAGGATAATGATTGAAGATATTATAATAGTATTTTGTATTGTACAATATTAGAGTTTATTTTATGTATTTTGTATTGCACTGTTCATGTTGTACTTAAGCAACTTGCTGAATTATGATAAATTGTTTACATATTGTCTTGTATGAATTTTTCCTTTATGAAGTTCTTATATATTTTGTTTTATCCTTTTTTATAGTTGTTATATGGATAGTTTACAAGTTACCCTTTTTTAATTAAATGACATTTTTATTTACTCTTTTTGACTTTATGACAACAGATGAATAACAAAGGTGGCGGTGATAAAGGAAAGGTCCATCCTACTCGGTGTAAACCAAAGATGCTACGAACGGGTAAACCTAATGAGCAGCGGGATGTCATACGTCCTAAGTTGTCTACCATTAGGTCACTTTATGGATCGTTTCCAGCCCCGTCTCAACCTCATGCGTCGACTAATATTGTAGCATCTGCTAATACTGTAACACCACAATCCCACCCGACACCATATCCCATCCATGCCTCCACCCCTGAGGTATTTGTGTTTATGCCGACTCCAGGTTTAAGTCTTAAGACTATGGGTGCCTCTTCACAACATTCCCCACGTGTGACTCTGGTAGAGAATAATGTGCAACAAACTTTTAATGATCATGAGGATAGGGTTGAAATTGGGGACCACAACTAAAAAAAGAGGAGGTGGGTCACCAGAATGTTCCTCATCTCGTGTATGTGAGAGATGATAATGGAAAAGTCATTATACGACCTTATGGTAAAGGGTAAGTTACATCACTGCTTATTTTCTTCAGCATCAATCAACAAAATGCCATGAATTATACTAGAAGCATAAGTGTAGACTCATTTTATTTACTTAACACTCTGTTTCTTCAATACATTAATGAAAACTCAGTCCAAACAACGCAATTGTAGATGCCATTAGGTATGCCATACAAAAACAGTTTTGTGAGCATATCTATGGTTGGAGTGCAACCACTGACATTATTAGACAAGATTGGTTTGAAAAATTTGCGGTAAGCATTTGAATCTAATTATATGTTCAATTCGTCTTTGTAGCATATATAGGGAGAATTGTGTTATCAATTTTGTTGATAGTAGTTACTACATATATACTTTTTGTTATTCCCAAGAGAAGGTGTCGTGGGATCCTCATGATGATGATATTGTGAAACGTGTGTTTGAACAAAAGGCTGCTAAAAGACTATCTGATATGGTTATAAAGCTGAGGAAGAAAGGGACTCGACCTAGTTGGATAGGTGAGGAAGCTTGCTTTGGTCTTCAAGCATATTCGGAAGGTGCATCATTCAAGAACATCTCCAACCAAAATAAGACCAATCGAGCTTCAGCAAGAGGTGGAGCTGTCCACACCTAAGGCCGCAAGGCTCATATTGATGTTACACTTGAGCTCGTAAGTACTAAATTGACATTTACAAAATTAATTCAATTTAATGTTATGATTTCTACTTGTGAGTTGTGATCCAATAGTCTTGATTTTGTTTTAATTTAGGTCCAATAATCTTGATTTTATTTGTAGAGCAATAACCTTCAAAGAGATTTACTTCCCGATGAGTTATTTTTGACAATCTATAAGAGGAAAAATGGCGCTTGGGTTGATAGTCGCGCATAATCTACTTATGTGTGTTCTTTATTTATCTAAATTCACTACAACATTTTTCATTTTAGGCCACACTTTACTTAGCAACGGGTAAAAAATAGGCAATAGTTTTTCGGGTGTTGCCTATAATTTACTTATAGAGTACAATTTCTTAACTTTGAATGAAAAACCGTTGCATATTTTGTTATTGTCATCGATGAAGCCACAATTTTAAAAGTGTTGTTGTTTTACCACGAAGAAAAACCGTTGCCTAATTAAGTTTAATAACTACACATTTTAAGTGTGGTCTAAAGCTATAAAAAATGTGGCCTCAAGTTAGTTTAAATAATAATTAAATAATTATTGTATTTTTTTATTTTTTTATTTGTTGAAAAATTTCCTCTAGTTAATTAACTTAAACATTCCTCTAGTTGAAGAATTATAGAAACAGAAGCAACAAAGTTAAGAAACAGAACCAAGAAGAAAAAGAACCACCGTACCCTAACTATTTCCTCTTCATTCACTCACGATCGATCCCTTTTGCGCTGCGCTCGGACCCTTCAATCGGAACCTTCAACCTTCTCTATTTCCCCTATGCGCATTGCTCCAATATCAATATTCGTTCATTTTCGTGATTTGTTGTGTCTCCGTCTTCTCCGTATTCGCTCGAGGTATTCATCTTCTCCCTCTTTGCTTCTTATTTATGCTTGCTCCTATAGTAATAATTGTTTGTTCCAGATTTATGTTCATATTTTTGCTCAGATTTATGTTCAGCATTATTGGCTTCATCTATTAAAATGGTTTGATTTTGCACTGGTTGTGGTTCTATAATCTTTTTGCTTGAAATTTTATGGTGAAGGATTCTAAACTTAGTTGAAAATATGTTGAAGAAACAACCATGTGATGTTTTTCTCATGTTGGTCTTCTGCAGAGGTATATCACAGTCATATTCAAATCAAAGGGACAAGATTCTACCTAAGTTGACTAAACTTGCTATAAATAATAGAAGATTTGACGGGAGAGCTCTAGAATAACTTGCTCCGATTGCCAACCAAGTAAGATATATTGACTATAAGAAGTCATTTTGGCCTTTTCATTCATTGATGTAATATTACCTGCTGTTCTTATTTTATGGAGCCTAGAAAAGCTACTTGCTGAGTCTGTTGTAGATAGAAATGTTGAAAGAATAACAAGATGCAATTGCACTGCATATTGGCAATAAACTTAGAGAATGGGAGCAAGTTTATATTAAACTTTCATGGAGATTATATTTATGTATTATTTTGGCTTAAACATGGTGCTAAAGTCAATAGATGTATGCCTTTCTAACTAAAAGGTTTTATTTTCTATTTATATTTCTACTCATCTGAATGATTCATCTGCTGATATTTGCATATGATACTTATTATCATTATAGTTTGTTCCTAAATTGCTTCCTGTTTAGCTTTTAGGAATACATTTTCAACCTCAAACGACTTTCCATGTGTTTTTTGGCTTTTTTAAAGTTAAAGAGCTTGAGATTTTGAACTGTCTGAAACTGACTAGTATGGACAACGGACCCTATGAACTATATATGCTTTTCATGGATAAACACTGTTGTTTGCTTCATTAGCAGCATCATTATTACGTTAACCATGATAAATTTTGAGGAATGCTTCCAACAAGTTGATTCTTCAATGAATGATAAAGACATGAGGTATTCCTATTTATAACCACAACACGTGCTCCTAAATTTAAGAAAATGTGCTCCTAAACACAATTTACAATAATACCTGTTGAATTAAAAAAGGCATACAATAGAGAAGTCATAAATCTCAATTATCTCGAGAATTAATTTTAACATTTGTATATAGGGATACTTACTTTAAAAAAAATGTCATTGCTAGGATTGTAGGGGTTTGGTGGTTGATGGGGAGTAACTGGCAGGTAGTGGAAGTGTTGGCAGGCACAAAATCCATCATAATTTAATTAAAATAAATTAATTGGATATTCTTTTTGCATATCTGGCCTCCTTTGAGTATTTGCGAATACATACAGCGAAATTAGCATTTCATGTAGTATTGATGATTAAAAATTAGATTAGTCCAAAAAAAGTTGATTTAAAATTAGCCTTTCATGTTGCAGTTTATGCGGTTTTACTTTTTATCATTGATATGATATATTATGGGTTTTAAAGTTTAATTATCATGCATAAATTGGACTCATTTCAGTGCTATTTTAATTGACTGCAACATCTCTTATTTAATTATTTTTAAAACTCTCGTATTGAATGTAGCGTTTCTTTTTTACTATACTATTTAGTATTATAAATCAAATTCAATTTAAAGTTAATAATATTGTTTTTCACATGTGTCCGTGTCTAACATCGACAAATTATAAGATCATTGTTGCATTTCTCTACTTATGCTTTATTTTTGGTTTTATTTTGGTATTTTGATGCTATGTGTGTTATTTTGAAGTATGATGATTTGTTTCTAAAACACTAAAGTTGTAGCTGAAAGAATTAAATATCTGTTGTTTGTGTTTTCCTTTTAGATTGAAATAATTAAACTTCAATCTACTTGGTATTATTTTTGTTATTTAGAGTGATGGACAAAAAGTGGACTACACTTCATAGACTTAATTCAGAGTATCGGAAAGGTGTAGAATCATTTTTAGCATCAAGGCCGCACGATTTTATGTCCTTGTGCTAAGTGTAGAAATCGTTGTTGGAGAAGAAGAAAAGTCGTTCGTGATCACCTAATAGGATTTGGTTTCGTACAAGGCTACGATGTTTGGGTATACCACGGAGAGCAAATATCATTGCCTAAGGAAATTGATGCTCATGTGGAAGATCAAGAGGACTCGCGTGATGACATCAATGGCTTACTTTATGACACATTTAGGCACGTTGAAAAAGTAGAGGGTGGCAACAAGGGACCCAATGAGGATGCTAAGAAGTTTTATAATTTAATTAATGAGGCGAAGCAAGAGTTGTATCCGGATGTGAAAACTTCACTACTTTATCATTTATAATTCGACTTTACTTGTTAAAGTGTCTTCATGGGTGGAGCAATGTATCGTTCAATGGTCTTTTGGAGTTATTGAAAGAAGCCATGCCTAATATGAACATTCCCGAATCTTTTAACAAAACAAAAGCCATAATCAACGATTATGGCCTTGATTATAAAAAAATTCATGCATGTGCAAATGATTGTATGTTGTATTGGAAAGAGCATGAAAATGATGATACCTGCAACACTTGTAAAGCTTCACGATGGAAGGAATTCACTCGAGTAGATTCAGAGTTTGAGGATCCAAAGTATGATCACAAAGTTCCTGCAAAAGTTTTGAGGCACTTTCCACTGACTCCAAGACTTCAGAGACTATTTATGTGTTCGAAAACAGCCGAGTCGATGAGATGGCATGAAGAATGTCGATCAAAGGATGGTAAATTAAGGCATCCTGCTGATGGCCAAGCATGGAAGGACTTTGACATGCTTCATCCTGATTTTGCTTCTGAGAATCGTAATGTAAGGCTTGGCTTATCCAATGATGGTTTCAATCCGTTTAGAACTATGAGCATATCGCACAGTACATGGCCTGTCATGATGGTGGTGTACAATTATCCACCTTGGATGTGCATGAAATCTGAGTATACAATGTTGTTGTTATTGATTCCTGGAACACAATCACCAGGAAATGATATCGATGTGTACCTTCAACCATTGATTGAAGAGCTAAAGGAATTGTGGGAATTTGAAGTAGAAACATATGATGCCTCGAAAGATCAAACATTTCAATTGCGGGCATCTCTGTTATGGACTATTACTGACTACCCTGGGTATGCTATGTTGTCAAGAGAACCTATTTTTTGAAATACTCAACCTTAAAGGAAAGGATAGAAAACAAGCCTGAAAGCATACCAGAACCTCATTTCAAGAAATGGTTGAAATATTGGAATAACAGTAGCATCCAAGTAAGTGTGTACATACTTTACATTACTTTTAGTCACTCTTTATTGTATAGAATCTTTTATATATATATCCTACTTTAATTTTTTTCACTTACATTGTAGAACAATAGCAAGAAAAATGTTGTCAATAGGGCTAAACAGAAGTTTATGCATCGAATGGGGACGACAAATTTTGCTAGAATTCGGGCAAAAGAGGTACAATATTTATTCTTATTTATGTGTCTTTGTTATATATAAATAAAAATTTGTCCTAATAAGTTTTAATTACTCTATTTTCAATTCTTTACCAATAAAGCGTGCAAAGAAAGAAAATCGGGAGGAAGTCACTCAAGCTGAAATGTTTGTGATAACTCGTCAGCGAAGAAAAGGAAAAATTGATGAAGAAACTGATAATGCCATTGTATGTTTTTCTTTTCATTATATACTTTTAATGTCTACATTTTCAACTTTTAACATTGATTTTTTTCCTATCAGGCTAAACTTCAAGATTCAATTCAAAATTCTAGTGAGCCTCCTGACCAAGCCTTTCAATCATTGTTCGGTAAAGAAAAGCCCGGTCGAGTTCTTGGAAGAACAGCTACACCAACAATGTTAAAAAAAATGAGATTGCTAACATTAAAAAACAGTATGAAGGTGAAGTTAGTAGCATGAAGGAAAGGATGGAAGAATATGAATCATTTACAAAGAAAAGGATGGAAGCATATGAGGAACTTCTAAAATGTGTGTTGAAGCAGAAAAACCCAAGTTTAAGTGAAACTGCTCTTGATAACATGATGGGACATGTTTTAGGCATTGCAAATAGTGTGGCACTCCATTCTTCTACATCAACCCATGTTCTTGAAAAGGTATAAGTATATTAGTTTGACTTATTTAACTATGATGGCCTAAATCTTATTTTCTTTCACACAAATTCACACCACCAAAATACACCGTCATTTTCAAGCAAGGACCAAATTTAGCATGCAGATGTTAGAATGATATAACTAACTATACCTGATATGTAAAACACATTTACATTACATATTTACGCATACATACATACACATAGTCTCACATACATATTTTGATAGTGTACTTCTTCACTGTAATCAATCAGAATTACAATCAGTTTGAAATCACTCCTTTTTTTCAATTGCATACACTTAATACTACCCAATTTTGTAAACCGTAAACTTCTTAAAAAATTTTAATAAATTAAAAAATAGGGCTGATATAAAATTATTAAAAACTTTCCTCTAAATAGTTCTTACTAATACTTACTATTTTTAGGTTGGACTTGAAGATCATCACAAATATACATGAAGCTAGTGGAATGTATCGAAGACTTGGTTGTTTAATAAGACAATTGATTTTTTTGGGATGCCTAGTAATAGAGCTCATACAATATTTTGATAAGTAAATTGTTTGATTATCATGTATTGGTTTTTCTTGGATGTTTATTAATATTTATGTTTTTCTTGTAAATCGATATTGCTACTTCAATTGGTATCAGAGCCTGGTTTCTAAAGATTAAGCACCTAACAAGTGTTAGAGGAAAAGATTCAGGAAGAAGAAGTAATGTCAGAAACCAACATTTGCTTAAAGGAAAACATAGAAAATAATGAGGTAACCACCTCTGAACTCTGTCCTTTATGTGAAGAAATGGAAAAATAATTTGATAATCTTTTATGTGATTCAAAACTTGCTCAAAAATATGGTTTATTAAAAGAACAACTCCGTAAAGAAAAAGAAGAAAAAGAGAAAGCCCAAGCTATGAATGACGAACTCAGAAAGGTCATTCAAAGTTTGCAGCAAACTCATTTAAAAAACGGTTGAACAACAAAAGACTCTCAATGAGATAACCATAAAAAATCATTTTCCAAAATGTTCTGAAACTAAAGAAGAAAGTACCTCTTTAAAAATAAAAGTTCATGAATTGAAAAATGATTTAACCAACTTGGTAACAACCACTGAAACATTTCAAAAGAATATGATATCTGAAGAAAGGATATTTGACAAAGATGATTTATTTTTCAAAACTTCTCAAAAAGAAAAGATTTATGAAAACTTTTTTGTTCCTAAAAGAAAAGAGGAGAAATGCAAAACCAAATGTTCATATTGCAGTAAATTTGGACATCTGGAATTTGTATGTTATTTTAAGAAAAGAGATGAAAAAATCAAGACCAGAAGGATCTTTAAAAAAGAAGAACATTCTAGAACAAAAACAACACTTTCTCCAAGAAACTTGAAAAAGGGAGAACGTTCTCTACGTAGCTTTAAAAAGGGAGAACGTTCTAGAACACAAACAGAACTTTCTTCAGAAAGTTTGAAAAAAGGAGAACGTTATGGAATTTCATCAAAATCAATTTCAAAGACGTTTAAAACTCAGATTTTCAAACCTTCTTCAAAACCAACAACAAAGTGTTCCTCTTATTCCAAGAATGACCGCTACGAGTCAACTTGCTATTTTAAAAAGAGATCAAGTTTTAAAAAATCTTCTAAAAGAAGATATACTAACCATCAAGGACCCAAACAAATATGGGTACCAAAGTCATTACTAACTTGTGATGCAGGAACACCATCCAACAATCAAGAAAGAACATTGATACATGAACAAGGCTTGCTCAATACACATGAATGGAAAAGTATGGTGCCGCCTTTCATTACAAAATTTTTGGAGCGTCTATAACCTTTGGAAACATTAACAAATCAAAGGTACATGTATCATTTGTTGAAATAATTTTGCGTAGATTAAGGATGTTTGATATGTGAAAGATAACTTTGTAAAATGGCTTTTAAAGTTTTTTTTTAAACCCCACATGGCTGAAGTAAAACAAACATCCTCATGTTTCATTTTAAAGAAAAATTCATATGTTTTATACTTAGGTGAATCTCCAACCGAATCATGTTTTTAAGTCTTTTAAAGAAAAAATTTGTCATTTCTAGAAATGATCAAAGGAAATTTGAAATATTATTCTTCAAATAATTCTTTGATGAAAATGATATTTCGCATGATTTGTTTGTAAAAAAAAAAACTTTCAAAAAATATGAAGTTACAAGAAATTAGTTACAAGACATGAATAGAACAATTTTTAATAAATCAAGTGTTGAAAAATAATTTTGGAGTGAAGCCACAAAAATTGTTTATCATGTTCTTAATCTTGACTTTAGTAGAAAATATCTTTGACATATCTTATATCATTTTTTTATAGAAAGCAAAACATATCATACTTTGACATTTTTGAATGTCATTACTATGTTTCACATGATAAAAAAAGTATGAGCAATTTGTTTTAAAACACCATCAAAGTATATATTTTGAATGCTCTACATTCCATAAATATTATAGATTCTCAAGGCCCAAATTATAGATGATATTATGCATATTATGTTTGATGAATATGTTGATTTTTATGATGAAAGATAGGATGGTGAAGAAAAATAATTACAATGTTAAATTTGGATAAATCACAAAGTTGATAGATAATGTTCAAATATCATCCATGGAAACTCCAAAGTATGATCTTAAAGTGGAAAAACAAAAAGGATCTAAGAGAAAAATCAAATTACGCAAGAAGGTACACAACAGAACAATCTGCACGAAACCGAGATTGATAAACAATCTCCGTTTCATTCTCCACCAAAAAGCTGGAGAACAATTGGAGACCATCCTCAAACACAAATCATTGGAGATACAACTGATGGTATTAGAACAAGAATGTCATTCAAATATGCTATCAACAATAACATGACAATGATCTCCCAAATTGAAAACAAAATCAATTAAAGAAGTCATAGTTGATCAATCTTGGATTGAAGTAATGAAGGAAGAACTTCTTCAATTTGACAAGAATAAAATCTGGACTCTTGTTCTAGATCCACAAGATCAATCTATCATTGGAACAAGATGGGTATTCAAAAACAAGCTAGATGAAGAAGAATCTAAGAGAATGATCAATTTAAGAAAAAATGGTTCATACCAGAACATTCTCCACATGAGCAGAATGTTTTCCACAAGAGAAGAATGTTCTTGACAGTAAATATATTTTATCCAATAAAAACTAATGTTGCACATCATGATGATATGGTTGACAAACATCAACAATGAGCTTGAACCATTTGCTCCTATACCTACCTCACTATTAACCTTTTCTCCAGAACATCTCCTCATGATCAAATTATTAGAAGAAATAATTGGGAGGAATTTGTTACTGGTACCAAAGTTGTTGCTGCTGCTGGAGATGCAACTACAGTGGTTAACATGCCTCTGAACAACAGAAATGATATTCAAGCTCTACTAAAGAATAAGTATAATGACACATTCAAAACATCCAAACGTCTCTTAGGCTGAAATGAGTGGGTCTGCCATCAAGCATTCCAAGCTTTAAAAATCAAGCAGCAAGGTGTTGTATACGGCATAGACTTGATTATGGAGCAATCATCCTATTGGATGAACGCTTGTGCGAATAAAGGATTAAAGCATTAATTTCAAAATGGTTAAAGATACTCTTGAGAGTGTATGACAGTTTTGATTCATCATAGATAAATTGTCCACTTTGACCATCAATCAAGATGAATAAAAGAGATTGAAGAGAAGCTCCAAAATATTCAAAGATCTCTTGTCGTTGAACTAGACCACTAAAGGAGGTACACTCAATCCAAAATTCTTATGCTATTTGCATCATGATAAGAATGAATATTTTTTTATCATGTGATTGATTGGGTGTTCTTAAAATTAAAAATGCATGTTATTTTTTATGCAAGTATGACTTTAAAAGTTTTTATGCAAGTATGGCTTTAAAACTCAAAACTAATCCAAGAAGATTATGCCATGAAAGTCAAAAATTGATATGTGAACATTTTTGAAACATATTAATATATGTCTTTGCAAATGAGTCTTATTTGTTGCTTACTTCTTTTGTGAAAATTGATCTCAATTGTTTAAATTTATTTTAAACATGATAAAAATAGCTACAATCAAAAAGCCTCATGAAAGTATGCTTGAATATATGCCTTATTGTTTATTTGTGTGTTTGCAAAAAACATTGTGAAAAACATTTCTTTAATGTGAGCAAATCCTTTAACATATTTTTTTATCCATTTAAAAATTAGTTTTTGAAAAATACAAAAATTCTTAGAATAAGAATGTTTTGTAAAGAGAGAAATTATATTTGATTCATCTTATTTCACTTCCTTGTATGCGTTCATTCTCTCTAGTTTTAAAAATGAATGAATGGATCTATTTCTAACAATAAGCTTGATCATATTCAAATTGAAAGGTGATCTCTTGTGAAAGAGGATAAAGAGCAAAGTGACATTTTCCTTGTATTATGGAACTTTGAATTATTTAAAAAAATTAATTCACGGGGAGTTTTTAAAAAATATTCTTCTTCTTAAAACTCAAGTCTACTCATTGTTTTCCTTCTAAAAAATGAGAAGAATAAATATTTTTTTGACTATTTTTCAAAGTGAGTTAAAATGCTTGCATACAATTATGTCATATTATTGTTGCTATCATTATCCATATCTTGATTGGAATATTGACTACAATGATATGATCATCATACATGCTATGTTCTTTAATGCTAAATGCAAACTTGACTAGTTTGATATATGAATGCCAGTCAACCACATGATTTCCATGTGTAGTACACTCATGCTATTACTCCACTTTTTTTTACTTCTATGTCTATTCCCCAACCTTTTTGATAGATGTCAAAAGGGGGAGATAAATATATGATGGATATAGGATGATAGAAATTAATGAAGAATGTTAAGAATTAACCTCTTGCATATGTTTAGGGGGAGTTTAATTAGAATGATAAGAATTAAACTCTTGCATGTGTTTAGGGGGAGTTTAATTACATATCTAAGAACATTCTTGCATTTTATTTATATCCATCCATAAAACATATGATTTATTCAAAAGGTTTGTCATTATCAAAAAGGGGGAGATTGTTGAGGAAAAAACATTTTCGATATATGTTATAATGACAACAAACCTTTTAAAGTAAATGATTAAGTTTTATGAATGGTGGTCTACTAACGATTTCACTTAAGTTTTGTTTAAGGAACATTAATTCATAAGTGAACAAAGCAAGAAACCATTCACTTCATCAAAATGCACAAATGTGATCAATTACAATCAAAAGAAGCCATTCGAATCACAAAGAAAAAGGCCATGAATCAAGCTGCCAAAACAAGACTGAACATTCTCCAGAATGTCCAGAATTAACAGCATGTTAATGATTCAAGGAAAACCAAGAAATCAGCATAAAGAACACTTTTGACACAATCTGGAAAAACAGAAGATGTTACCCAATAACATCACCAGAATATACCTCCAGAGGATACCAGAAGATGCCTCCAGAGGATACCAGAAGTTGTCACTAGAGGATGAAGTCATTACCAGAGGATGACATCATTAGAAGATGATGACGTCACCAGAGGATGACATCACCAAAGGATACCTCAAGAAGAGGATACCAGAGGATACCTCCAGAAGACATCAGCAGAGGATACCTCCAGAAGACGATATCAGAGGATACCTCCAGAATACTATCAGAGGATACCTCCAGAATACTACCAGAGGATACCTCCAGAGGATACGTCACCAGAGGATACCTCCAGAAGACGATATCAGAGGATACCTCCAGAATACTATTAGAGGATACCTCCAGAATACTATCAGAAGATACCTCCAGAAAACGATATTAGAGGATATCTCTAGAAAATAGATTCAGAGGAATACATTCAGAGGAAGAACCAAGTCTGTTCTTGAATATCAGAATGTGCAGAATAATCAGAACAGTCTCCAGAATGATCTTCTATCAAGAATGATCATCAGTCTCTAGGAATGATCATTAGTCTCTAGAAATGATCATCAATGTCCAGAATGATACAATCATTCTCCAGCATGTTAAAAATCAAATCTCCAGCATGTTAACATTAATCTCCAACATGTTTAACATCATTTTCTAGCAGTGTATCATCAGTCTCCATATTGATAAACAATCTCCAACAGCAAACATCTTTCTCCAAGATTCTGTTTCACTTCATCAAGACTGTTTGAACCTGATTTTTATGCAAGGAAAAATCATGTTTATCTTAAACGGATTTCCAGTACATCATCATGAGATATGAAGCTTTAAAGATAGTTAATTATGATTCTAAATGTATTGTTAATTTAACCTGTGCTTTTCAGTGTGTTAATTCAAAGATATGTTTCAAAAGAATCAAAGAAAACAACATAAACAAAGGTAGAGAACATTCTTGACATATTCTGGAAAACGGAGAATGTTCGCCAGGTCGTGACAGCATAAAGACCAATCTTTCTCCATCACTTAATTAAAGTTATTGACTCTGGAAGTTACATGGATATGATCACTACATGGCAGAGAACACATAGGATCTATTCAAATCAAAGAGGACATTCAAATTGCAAAAGAAAAAGACTCTCAAACAAGCCTGTCCAGACAGTTCTGGAAATGATTGTCAAGACTGTTAAAACAATCTTGAAGTCAATTTAGTTTCCAGTATGTTCATAAATCAGTCCAGATTGATTATCAATTTCCAGGAAATCCAAAAGCTAAAGCTCCAGATTGATCATCAATCTCCAGCAACTACACTACAGTTTTCTGCAACAACATTCTGTGATCGTTTTCAATCTGTTTAAAATGATCCAAAGCTCCAGATCAAGCTATCAATATTATCAGTTATCAGAAGCATTAAAGGATCATTAATTACTATAGAAAATTTGATCAAAACGCAACACACAGTCTGAACAGAAAATAAAAATATTCAAAAGTTGGATTATTTTTATTCAGAAATAATGCCTTTGGTCAAGCCTGACAAGAGCACTACCAACGGCTCTATTTGACCATCATTAAATGCTCTCACGCTTATAAAAGGAAGGCCAAAGCTCAGGAAGAAACACAGCTTCAAGTACAGAGAAAAACATCACTCACATACATACTTGAAAATCTCCAATCACTTACAAGAATTAGTTTGGTTAAATTCGTTTTACTCTTATACATTTATACTGAATTCTTTATAAAGAATCGAATCTCAAACAAGAGTTGAGACATCTCAGATTCTAACAAAACAATCTCATCATTATTGTAAAACTCAAACTATAAGAGTTAAGTATAGTTTGGGGTAGATTGTAAGAAATCACTATCAAGGTTGGTAGGTGATTTGATTAATCTCTTTCTGGGTGGAATTAGATTAAAGTCTGTAACAAATATCAAGGTTGATCTAAGCTAGGTGGTGTATGTAACACCCCGAGTTTAAAACACAGCGTGAGTGCATTTTTTTTATAAATAAATAAGTAAAATGATTTTCCAGATTTAATTCGAACGGAATTAAAACAAAGTTTTCATAAAATAGTACGTCGTATATTAATCGATGAACGTAACAAAATAAATTCATCGTAACCTCAATAAATACTTAATTTTGGAAATTTAATAATAAACAATAAGACATTTTCAAAAGATAACAATGTCATAGCATTCCCAAAGGCAATATCAGAGTGCGGAATAAGTAGTACAACAATTTTCCCAAAATAAAAACAAAATACATTTCCAGCTCAAATCCTATACATCAAGTAGGAATGGCAATGGGTAGGGTACTATAATACCCGTGCCCGTACCCGCAGTTTAAAAAAATACCCGTACCCGTGCCCGTACCCTCGTGGGTATCAACTTTAATACCTGTACCGTTGCCCTCTGGGTACTTAAGTGCCCGTACCCATACCCATTACTCGCACTTTAACAAAAATATATCAATAAATAATTTGTGATTAAATTTAAAAAAATTCTCAAATATTTTAAATCCACATCATAAATATTACAGACCAAAATATTGTCTAACTCAAAACTTCCAAAATATATCATGATCCAACATTAGTACATTACTACAATATATCAAAACATCAAAAATAATGTTTTCTGAAAGAATATTTTATGAAGTTGCAAGTCCTCTCCGAGATATGTAAAAAAATTGATATGTGTATTATATTAGTTATTTATAATTATAAAGTCATAATTAATAATATAAAAATAACTCTTAAATATAAAATCACAATTATTTACTTCTTCATCAGAATCAAATATGTGTATAGGGACTAAAATTTATTTTTCAAATTTTTTTAATTATTATAGAACAAGATCTCCAAAATCTATTACTATTTACTAACATATTTTCATGATGATTTACTTATATGTTTATTTTTCATGAGGATCCGAAAATTATGAAATGAATTACCTAAATCCGTTGATTTGTTTGTAATAAAAATGAGAGGTAGAGAGACATGAGATAGTAGAGAGTGAGAGAAATAGTAGTTAGAGATTGGAAGGAGAGATAGAGATGCATAAGATAGTAGAGAGACATATGTCTATTTAGAAAAATCATGTATTTAAAAAATATTTTTTCAAACAAACATGTTTTCTTGAAAATCATTTTTATGTCTTTTATGGTAATTTTTTAGTTTAAAAAAATTATTTTTTTAAAATTGTATACAAACATGTTAAAAATTATTGTACAAAAAAAATCATTTTTATAATAGTAAACAAACGGGAGTTAAAAAATCATAATTTAAAAAAGGCTAAATAGCACCCGTGATCCCTTAACTTAATTTCAGTTAACATTTTAGTCATTT
This sequence comes from Cicer cuneatum, assembly GCA_037974295.1. Taxonomy (NCBI): domain Eukaryota; kingdom Viridiplantae; phylum Streptophyta; class Magnoliopsida; order Fabales; family Fabaceae; genus Cicer; species Cicer cuneatum. The sequence goes on from JBBPBO010000005.1 coordinate 29,565,163, forward strand.
ATCTTTTTTTTTTTTCCGATTTGGTCCTTTATTTTAATTTTAAGTGACAATTTGATTTTTTATGTTTTAAAATGTCAACAACGTTATCCTTTTTTTTTTTACAAGAATTCAAAAAATTCATCAAAATTTTCAACCAAAATTCATAAAATTATTTATATTCTTCAATATAATACAAATTTCATCAAATTCGAAACTCAAATCTTCAAATAAACTCATATTTCCATTTTTAACAACATCAAATAAAGAATGAAATTTAATGAAATTTTTGTATGAGTTTATTTGAAGATTTGAGTTACGAATTTGATGAAATTTGTATTATATTAAAGAATATAATTAATTTTATGGGTTTTGGTTGAAAATTTTGATGAGTTTTTTGAATTTTTGTAAAAAAAAAAGGATAATATTGTTGACATTTTAAAACATAAAAGATCAAATTGTCACTTAAAATTAAAATAAAGGACCAAATCGGGAAGAAAAAAAAGATAAATGACTAAAACGTTAATTGAAATTAAGTTAAGGGACCACGGATGTTATTTAACCTTTAAAAAATCTCTAAATTATTTAAAATAAAAATTATTTTTATTTAAGATAAAACAAACTTACATACTACTACTACTACTACTACTAATAATAATAATAATAATAATAACAATAATAACAATAATAATATTATATGTGCGGGGCGGGACGGGGTGGGTACTATAGTACCCGTACCCGCACCCATACCCGTTCAATTTTGCGGGTAATTACCCATCCCTATACCCATACCCATTATGCGGGTTTTTACCCTATCCATTATGGGTTTTTTTTTGCGGGTACCCACTGGGTCTGAGTCTAATTGCCGTCCCTAACATCAAGTCTAACTGATCATGCGCTAAAGCTACAGTAGCACGGATTTCCTCCCATCCCAAACAAGTCTCCTCCGACTCTGCCGCTCGCCTCGACGTAACCTCCTCCTCCTCCTCATCATACAGAGAGGGGTCAGTCTCTTCAGAAGTCAGATCAATAAACAGTCTCGGTCGCTTCGGCGGTGCCGGAATCTCATAACAATCATCGAAAATCCTGGACGGACCCGGAATCTCAGCTGCTACTGGCTTCGGCTCTTCATTCTTCCCTTCTACCTCAGACTCATGTACATCTCCTCCAATCATCGGGTTGGGAGTCACCACTCCTATGGTGGCCTCTGTCTCAATTCCTCTAGCGGGCTCCTCCGCATCATCAAAAATTCCGTGCGCCTCCAATACCAGACAGGAAGGCACAGGAAAATCTATACTCGCATAAGTGCGCTCCACGAAATCCTCTACTCCGTCGGTCCTGCTCGTCCTCTCCAACCACCCCGTGTAAGTCGCCCTGCTTGAGATGGGGTCAAATACCCAAGCAGTACGCGAATATCGATCAAGGAAGTCTAACGACGTTTCCGTCGTCCGGGTACCCACGGGTGGCATGGGTTTGGGGGGCATCTGAGGGCAAAGCCCAATTTCCACAATATAATAGCAAGGGTCACCGACCAATATTAACAAATAATCACATAGCATACATCTCACAGCAACTATTATATCCATGGTACAACATATGACGATGAGGAAAATAATAATGCTCATTTGAAATTTAATGACATATATGCCTTTTCAAAAATAGCAGCCAATTATTATGAAATATATGGTAAGTACAAACAACACCTCAGCAAATCACAATCATTAAATCAGAAATTCAGATTCTGTACAGTACTCACACACATCAATTTCTAACCATTCATCATATAATCAATCGTGACCCACCGGTCAATCCCTCAATGCAATATGTATATGCTCATGTATAAAATTTTCTTGGAATCACCAAGGTGCAGTCGCTCAACAGACCAGCACAAAATGTTTGACTTTAACGGCCCTCAAGACTAAGGTGCAATCGCTCAACAGATTAGCACCTAGTGCAGTGGCTCAACAGACCAGCACTCGTGCAGTCGCTCAACAGACCAGCACGTTTGACATATACCAAGGTACAATCGCTCAACAGATCAGTACCTAGTGCAGTCGCTCAACAGACCAGCACTCGTGCAATCGCTCAACAGATCAGCACGTGGTTGCGCATTTCAGGGTACAAACGCTCAACAGTCCAGTACCAGTGCAGTCGCTCAACAGACCAGCACCTATATACCAAGGTACAATCGCTCAACAGATCAGTACCTAGTGCAGTCGCTCAACAGACCAGCACTCGTGCAATCGCTCAACAGATCAGCACGTGGTTGCGCATTACTCTGTGGCCCATCGCGGGTACCACTTGACTATGCAATGCATGAATATGCAGTGTTTCACTTCTTAGGAAACAGTATGCAAAATCATAAAATTCATGCCTTTCCATCATATTTAAAAATGTCTGAGCACAATCAAGATTATCATCATCACAAACTTGACTAAACAGCTTCTCTGTATTCGAATACAGCTTCTCTGTATTCGAATACAGAAGCCAAAAACAGTGCAGAATTACACTCTGTATTCGAATACAGCCCTTTGGTATTCGAATACAGAGGCAGTCTCAGTGCACAAAACAACATCTTTCACTACATCAGTAAAGTCTTAAAAAACTTCATCACCACCACTTCAAAATATCACCAAAAGTTCCATTTTAATTCACCACAACATTCCCAATATTCCCCAAACACTCAGGGTTTACAAAACACTCTTGAAAATTTGGAATTTCTAAAAACTCGAATATGTATTCGAATACAAACCCCTTGTATTCGAATACAGAAGCATGAAACTGCAATTTTAACATTCTGTATTCAAATACAGCATGCTTGTAGTCGAATACAGAAGACCAAACCTTGAAAAATTTAGCATTTTCTCCCAGGTCATTAAAGGTTTTCAACACATCATCCTCTCCTCTTCAAAAATATTTCAAGAACTCCATTCAAAATCACTTTAACCCTTCTCAAGGTTTCCCAACACTTTAAAATTCACAAGGTAGAATTTAAAACTTGATTTTCTGGAAAATAAGAATCTGTATTTGAATACAGCTTCCTTGTATTCGAATACATAAGCTAAAAACTGAGCTTCTGGAAAAACACGAATATGTATTCGAATACAGATCTATTGTATTCGAATACAGAAGCTGAAACTAGTGAAAATCTGCATTCTGTATTCGAATACAGCATGCCTGTAATCGAATACAGATGCGAATACAGTGTTAAAATCCCACTTCTGTATTCGAATATGACATGGTCGTAGTCGAATACAGATGTTGAGTCAGAAGCAAAAATCCTTCCTCTGTATTCGAATACAGCGGCTCGTATTCGAATACAAGTTCGAAAACTTAAGTAAAACAGAAACTTGGCAGGTTGTATTCGAATACACACATGTTGTATTCGAATACACCTTCGAAAAACCAGTGAAATTTTTCCTGAGACTTCAACACATTTCAAACTGTTTCTTTTAAAAGGAAACAACCTAACATCAAAACAGATTCATCACTTTTCTAGAAACACTTTCCTCATTCAAAATCACTTTTCTTTTTAAATCATCAACATCACCAGAATCACTCAAAACAGAAACAGAATCAGAATCATCAACACCAAATCATCCAGAAACAGAAACAGAATGATCAATCATCAGAATCATCCAGATTTTCAAACCATCAAAACATCATGCAAGCATTTCAGCTTTCTCAATATCAGAATAACATGCAAGCATTTCAGTTTTCTCAAAACATCATAATAACATGCAGACATCACAGAGCAGCGAAACACCAACATAATGTATTTTTTTCATTTTAAAACCATTTTCCATACAGTTTTATGACATGCATTTTAATCATATTTAAAAATACATGCAAAATATTTTTCCACTTTTCCATATAAACAACACAACTTTAGTGCATTCAGCCCAACAACAATCATCATAGAGCTTTTAAAACATCAAAAAAATGCATTTTTCATTTCTTTCAAGCAAAAGGCAAACCAGTTTCTTTTTGTTGAAAACAGAAATGAAAACACCAGTAATGCAATGATAGTTTTGCACTTACAGCTCTAATGCAACTAGAAAGTGGAAGGTGCCCTTACCCTTGTTGCGTGTTCTGCTACTTCTCTTGTTTCTGTTGTCGTTCCCATTTTCGCGCCAAAAACCGGTGAAACTGTAGCCTACGTTTGCTGCTACGAAACTGGGTTCCTTAGCCTCGTAATGGTGTGGGGAATAACTTTTGTACTGGGGTTTTGGTGTTTTGGTGCTTGGATGTCCAAGTAATGGCACTTTGAGGAATTCCCTCTTTTTTTTCTTTTGAAATCGTGACTGGAAATGGAGGAAAACAGAATGGGAGGGAAGGGTGCTGTTACATGCAGCAGTGTTACATGCAGTATGGGCAGTGAGGAAGGAGGGATGGTGTTTTGATTTCACCATCCTTCTCACTCCTATTTATAGGCTTTTGTGGTGCCACCTCACCCAACACTTGTCTGATTTTCAGCACTTAACCAATCCCGTCGCAATTAGCCGTTAATCCGTTAATTAACTGTCCGTTAATTTAATTACTCGTAATTAAATTAATTAATCCTTAATCCAATAATTTTAATTCATCCTCCAAAATAAATATTTATATATATATATATATATATATATATATATATATATTTACTCAAAACATACATATATTTTACACATATCTCCAATACACTTAAAATTAATTCCAAAATTTTAATTAAAAATTAAGGGTCTTACACTGTAAAACCAAGAAGGTTCTTGTTTTAAACACTTAGTGGAAAATCTCACCATGGTGAGGACTGGACGTAGCCTGGGTTTGGTGAACTAGGATATATCTGTGTGTGATATCTCTTCCCTTATCTCTATTTACTTTCAGTCTGTTACTTATCAAGTTAAATAGATAAATTGAACTGTTGATTTTAACTAAACAAGAACGTTCTCTGTTTTCTGGTGAAAACCAAGAACGTTCTATGTTTTCTGTTTTCACAACCAAGATGAATCTTGAGTTATTTTCTTAAGTTTTTAACAGGAATTTTAAAAGGGCGAATTTACAATTCAAACCCCCCTTTCTTGTAAATCGATATTGCTACTTCAATTTTATGGAGACAATTTTTGTTATATATATTTAATTTTAATGAAATATAGTGCACAGACATTTTGAAATATTTTATGGAAGTTATGGGATAAAGAGCAACTCAGTATAAAAATAATACGAAACTCCTTTAAACAATGAAGTAATTACATCCAAATAAGTTCTTTTAAAATTTGGAGTGTCCTTTGCTTAAAAAATTAAATAAAAATCAATTGTTATAAAAAAATATTTTTATGTATTTTTAAGTTTTAAATATACATATCAAACCCATGATATTGGAATACAAAAGCGTATCTATCTATAGATTGGATTATATATATTCTACACTTGAAAATTGAATTTCGTACCTCTTTTAATTAGATTTGTACTTTTTTAATATGTAAAAAATTCATTTATTCTTATTTATCTCATTGTAAAATAAATGCTGCAAAATCGTACTCTTTTACCAAAATTTTCAGTAGCTAAAACTTTTTTACAAAAAATCTAGTATACAAATTAACACTACCGAAAATTTTATTTTAAAAAAACTCGTTATGCAAATTTTTTTTTAGATTGTCAAAAGATTTTGGATTTTTGAAAAATCAAAACTTTTGGTAGTATTGAGTTGTGTATTGGAAATTTCGCTCAGGAAATATCCTGTAACTATTTATTCCCTACAAAATTATGTTTTGAAATTTTCGGTATGTAATTATTTTTTTAAAGTAGAGATGGAATAAACACAATTATGTAAAGATTTATCTGAAACATTCACAAATAATCAAATTTTTGAGTCACAAGAAGTTATCATATTATGGACAAAAGAGATTGATCGAAAAAACCGAGTAGCTATTATCATTACTGGTTGTGACATAAAGAGATGGATGAAGTCAACATTAATTATTGGTTGTGATAGAGGTGAAAAATCTAAGTCAGATAAAAGTAACTCAATAGCGGTTCTCCTATTAGAGTGTGTAGGAGGTCGAACTCGAGAATGTTCTACGGTGTGTTTTGCTCATTTACTCCTCACTAAAACAATTGAATGAAAAATAAAAAAAATGGGAAAATGTAAAAGAAAATGAAAAAAACTTGACTGAAAAAATTAATTTTTTTGAAATCTCTGGTAGCTATTTTCAATTAGAAATTTTATTTATTGAATTTTTCGGTAGTTATTTTGTATACCGAAAATATCGTAAAACTAAATGTTTGGATGGAAATAACTATGGAAAAAATTTCATTTTCAAAATTTCTGGTACATAATATGACAATAGAAAAATTCAAAAATTGAAATTTCCAATTTAAAAAATTAAGAGAAAAGAGTTATTTTTTCGAATATTTTGAATTACGGGTATCCTCAATTATTAGAATTTGTTTTAAATTTCACTATTCACTTAGAAATATTTTAGTAAGTTAATGAACAAAAATTATAAATGGGAAATATTAGTATAACTAAAGGGGTACAAAAATCTAATTCTCCGTGTACATTCAAGCAACAAAGTCCATTGGATTATATATACCCCGTGAACATCTTTAACTAATAGGAGCAAGCCCACTCCTATTACTATAGATTGGATTCAAGCAAGAATGACAGACATTTGATGGTGTTAGAATAATGGCACCGGACACATGCTACCATTGCTAGAAAGTTTCTAAGGATGGCAAAGAATTATGCAGGTGATAAACCACAAACATGATGGTTGCGGGAAAGTTAAAACAACTTGTTAATTGTTTTTTTTTTTTTATTTTTAATCTATGTAATATAGTATTTTGAATTATATGGTGTGTTTTTTATGAACGCAATCAATTACGTTAATCAATTTTATGGTTTTTTTTTTCACGTGGTCATGTAATGCGTCAAAAAATTAATTTAATTTGGTTTGCGGTGACGTGAACAATTTGAAAATCAAGAAATGAGATGATTTTTTGTGCACATGATTTGAATGCAAATCTTATTATTGAGCATATTAAACTTTTAACATGAGAGGTGCATCAAATTGTATGTAAAATGATTTTGTTATGAGTATAATCAATGGTGCTCTCAACCATTGGTGTGCATAGACATAACTTATGGTTAATTGCTTTATTTCTTGTTTGAGTAGTTCCCTATTTGTGTTTATGGTTTGTTTCTGTCATACGATAGAAAACATGATGGTTGTTAAAGCGGGAAATAAGTCGCGCTGATTTGAACTTAACTAAAATCGACCCAACTGATAATTAAAATTAGTTCAACTTGAAATTCGACTCAATTTTTTAGCTCAAACATAACTCAAATCGACTAGATAATAAGAATTGGTTCAACTCGAGTTTGATACAAACATTTTTTTTATGTTTGAACTTGACTCGATTAATTAAGATTGGGAATAACTCGATTTAGCTCGTTAACTTGAATTACATAATTTAAAAATCAAAATTTTTAGATGTTTGACCTTTTAATATTTAACTTTTTAGATAAAATAATTGTCTAATTAAAAATTTTATTTTTTAGGTAAAATTAGTTATCATTATACTTCAAATAGTTATTAATTATTTGTCTATTATGAATATTTCTCGGCAAAATAAAATCAACACAAAAAATAGAATATAAAAGTCTAACTATCTCAAATATATGGATCCAATAATTGGAATAGAGAACAAGTAAATAACAATCATTGTAATATTAGTAAAAATACTAATATTTGTCAATAAATCAATTAAATATTAGTCAGTTATCTCTAGATATTAGTAAATTAAGTTGTTTACTATATATAAAAAACTCTTAATCTTTTTAAGTTAAAAACTTATTAAAAAGTAAAGCAAAAACAAAATTAAAGAACATATACGTTACTTACAAAAAAAGAAACAAAAAGGGTTAAAAAGATTCCTAAAGTTATAACAAATTCTTAATTGTTTGTAACAAACTTTCATTTGGTTATAACTAACTATGCAGATATCCTATCCTATCATCACTTTATGTTCTCCTTCGAGTTCAAGGGTTAAGAAGAAACCATTGATACTGCTTGAGCATAACTGATTGTAGCAGGGACATGAGTTACAAGTAGCTGCTTGAGTATTACTCTTTCTCTCGAAAAGTGAAGATCTAACTACACGTGCTTGGTTTGAGAATGACAAATACTTGAAGTAGAATAATATGTAACCAAAATTAGGGATTTGAAATGTGACCTTGTAATATTTTGGATAAAAAAGTAACTAACTCATGGGCACACTTGGATAAAATGCTTGGATAAAATGCTAGTTTTGAAGTAAATAATGTTCTTAAGAATAGATATGCAATGAAACTTTAAACTTAGCAATGGTGTGTGACTGACGTGTACTTAAAAATAAGAGATTAAGTTAGAGAGAATAACACATAGAATTATCGCTATTCATCCTTAAACTTGGACTACGTCCAGTCCTCATTTACACTTTGTGAGATTTTCTACTATTTTGTTATGAGAAAGTTCTCAACACATTACAATTATCTTTAGAACACAATTGGACTTAATACAACCCCTATAATCAAAGTCTCAATAGTCTTACCATCTTAGTCTAAATAGAATTTACACAATCTTTTCTCAATAATCTCAAAAGAAATACTTGTGAGTTTTTTACAATATGTAAAGTAATGTTTGAGTTCTACACTTGTGAAAACTCAAAAACAAATTTAAAAAGCATAGAAAATGTATCAGCACATTTAAAATGTATGAGCCACAAATTTAAAGTGAAGAGTTAAAGTGTGTATGATAAAAGAAATTTTTGTGAAAATTTGTAAGAACAAAAACAAGTAAATGGTAATTTGTAGCTTAGACTCGTGTCATTCAAATGTTGAAATCACTTTTATTTATAGATAAGGAAGACTTCATTTTTGCTTTAAAGAATGTTGTTTATGAAGAGTGATTTGTCTTGAGAACTTTAGATTATGCCACCTCTAAGTTGCTCATTAGCGGTTTTGAAACTTGTAAAAGTATCAACCAAAACTTTTGTACTTCATGAACTTCTTGTCTATTTGTGGCTTGCACATGGTGATAATGATCATTACATTCTTTAAAAAAATGTGGGTCAATCATTGAGTGACAAAACTTGAGTTGTTGAACTTCCATGGATTTAAATGAAATAAAAAATATTGATGACATCTTTGTTGGATTAAATAAACCATGATATATTTCTTTTGTATTGTATCATAAGAATATTTTTCATAATATTCTCCAATAATTGTTATACATAAATGACATTTTATAATGCAAGAATTTAAGGCATTTATGTTGGCTTTATCATATAAGAATGTTCTTTGTCGTCATTTTGTAGCAAAAAGAACGTTATGTTTGTTTTGAGTTATAACTATGTTCTTTTTAAAGAGTGAAAAACTTATACTCAAAAACAAAAGTTAGATCACAAGATGATATAATTTTAAAAATATAATTAAAGATATTTGTTATCTTAAAAATATTAAATTAGGATTTTGTTTCAACAATAGACAATGAGAAATATATATAGACACACACACAATTTTTTGATTTGGTTTGATATAGTTGTGCCTTTTTTTTTACCAAAGGAATTTAATATCATTTCATTTATAATAATTTGTCGGATACATGTTGAGATATCAATAAAATATAAAAACTAGCTAGAGATGCGACTACCTTTACTAATCATGAGCTACCTCATTTGCTTGTCTCATAACAAACTCAACATAAAAGTTTACAACATGGGAAGAAAAAATATGTCTACAATCAGAAAGTATATCATTAAATCATAGACATCTTTTTTTATTATTGTGAAATTGATCAACCATCCTCTTGGAGTTCATATCAAAATCAGTATTCTAAATTTGAAGGTTGTGCATACAACGTAGTTTGCTCAAGTGACCACACGCTTCACCCTCGTCAATGGAACACATATGGGAAAACCACTCGGATTTAACCAAAACAAAGATGCCACTATCATCTCGGAGTCAAATCCAATGGCAACATGATTGTGTTGCGATGAAAATGATGTATCTATGTTGCATTTGTAGTGACTCGGTGCCAGTTTTTTTTCCCAAAACTCCCTCTGTGCAGTGGTAGGTCTATTGTTGTTTGTCATGCGAGACCGGTTAGCTTGTTGCTAGTCATCTAAAGTACGTATATTACAAGTGTAGACCTGGTGTGATGTTTCAATGACGTGCTCCCAAATCTCATTCTTCTAAGTGTCAATGCTCCACAAAATACAAGCACATTGTGCTTTCTGTCTCATGTCTAGCTGATGCAAAATGTCAAAAAAACAATTCCTGCTATAGAGTTGTTCCTATTGCAAGTTGCATGTAGTTGTGGAAGAAAACCATTCTGTTGCCAACAATCTAGGCTGCTTGGACATTGAAGAAATAAATGTAAGCTATCTTCTACACCAACATCACATAATTCACATTGTTATGAGTAATTGATAGAACAAATTTGCAATTTATCATGAGTGGGAACACAATTACGATAAAGGCACCAAATGAAATTCTTAATCTTTGGCAGTGCTTTAATATGTCAAAGAAGGTATTATTTTCAAGGAACTCTAATGCAAAATTGGTATGCATTTCTAACTAAATACACATCGTTCTTTTCAAATCTCCAAATTTGACGATCCTCTCCCATCAAAATGGTACAATGGAGTGTTCATAATGTTTTGAGCATTTTCAGGGGTAAAAATATTGTGGATCAACAAAAAATTCCAAGCCTTGGAACTAATATCAAACAAATGCGCTATTGTCATGTTTTGTAAAAATGAATCCAAATTTTGCAATTTGAGACCCATCACCAAGCCAATTCTCCACCCATAAGGAAATGTTAGTCCCTTCTCCGATGCTCCATCGACTACCCTCTTGGAGTAAGTGTCTAGTACTCCAAATGCTTTTCTAAACGTAGCTGGGATTGTAGCATTGCTTAGCGCTGGTAAAATTACTCAGGAAAATATTTAACTTCGAATAGACGAGTGACAAACATTGTTAAGTTAAAAGCACTAATGCTTTTGAATCCTATACCACAATTACATTTGTGCATGGAAAGTTTATCCCATGAGAGCCACCAAATTCCTCTAGTTTGGTTACCACTTTTACCCTATAATAACAAGTTCATCATCTTCTCAATCTCATCCACATTAGTAGGAGGAAGCAGAAATATACTTGTAATATAAGATGGAATTTCTTGCAACATTGATTTGAATAAGAAATTATTTGTCATTCTAGAGAGAAATTCATTACTCTTAAGTATTAATTCTATTCCACACTATTTCTTTAATAAATCTAAACTTTTCTTTTTTTACTTCGAATAATCAGCAAAGACAAACCCAAATACTTGCTAGTTCCCATAACAACTTGAACAACCAATGTGCTAGACATGAACATTGCAACTACAAAAATTTCATATTTTGGCAAGTTAATATATTGGCCCGAGGCAGCTTCATAAATGGACAAAATAGATTTCATCACCAAAGCTTCATTGGAAGTAGCCTTGAAAAACATAAAACAATCATCTGCAAACAAAAGGTGAGGAATAATGGGTGTATTTCTACAAATTTTAGTTTCATGTAGATCTCCTTTCCTTTCAGCTTGAGTTATCAAAGCTGAGAAACCTTCAATACATATGATGAATAAACATGGAAAGAGAAGGTCCAATTGTCTAAGACCTCAACTTGGGATAATTGGACCAACAGGCTCTTGATTCACAATGATAGAGTAGTCAATAGTTTTGATAGCGTTTCAGCAAGTGTACTGAATCGTTGCAAGTAATAATTAAAAACGGTAATACCGAGTGTCGAACTCAAGGATTGCGTTTTACTATCAAATTATCTTTAATTACTGAAATTGAACAAAAAGTTTCCGAATTGATTTAGGTAATATTTAAAATAACAATTGTAATGAAATTGAACTTTTATGATGAGAAAAATGTCAGGGATGACTTTCACTTTGAGTCCAACCTTGGTTTCTAAGTTGATCCTAGTTACTGAATTCCTTTATTGAATTATTACTGAATTCTCTTTAGTATTCTTGCCCTAATGTCTTAGTGACAAAACCTTTAATTCCAAAACAACCCCTAATTCCTTAGTGGGTTTAAAATTAGGATTAAGCTTTACAGTACAAAAATTCTCTTTTTAAACTGTTGTCTCTGCAACTAATTCAATTGGTTTCATGACTTGCATCTATACCTAGACTACAATCTCATGAATTTATCATCTCAAGCATTCGTAAAGTCCACTTCCGTTTCAAATTACGAATCATAGAACATTTTAAAGTAGATCAGGCAACAAAAAGCATTAAGCACATAGATGATAAAAATAATTCAATAAATTTATTCATATAACCAGCAGTCAATTCAGACAAATAAAGCTTTCATCTTGTTCCACTCATCCCTAACAAATAGGGCTTAGTTACTCATTACAGAGATTAAAGAGACAGAGATTAAAGAAGAATTACAAGAAGGAGTCATGGATGATTCTTGATAAAACTCCTTCAATGGTGTAGAACAGCCGTCTCTGAGCGTCTCTGCTAGGGTACAAGTATCTGAGCTTCTCAATTGACAAAAAGATCCCTCAAAATTCAGAAAGACTCGGTTTTATGCATTCTTCAGCGCGCCACACGCCTCAGGCGCAAGACTTGCGCTTCAGGCGCATTAAAACAGAAGCAGTGGTGCCAAAACGCGCTTCGAGCGCAGCTGGCACGCTTCAAGCGCACATCATCTTCTGTCTGACGTATACTGCATATTTCTACTATTTTGAATCCGAATTTGGTTCTAGTGTCTTCATGAAAGTTGTAGCTATGGATCTTAGGTTTCATTTTCACTTGGTTTGACTCCAATTGGACATCTACAACTCCAGATATGGTAGAAATACTCCATGTAGGTCATGTTGATTTCTCACCAAAATTCAGCACTGCACGGAAAATAAGGAAATAACATAAAACCATAAAAAAAATATCTACTTAATAAAGGAAATACAAACATAAACATGTTGTTAAATCTAAAAACTAAAATCAACAAAATATATTAAATAACTCCTTAAATTAACTAATGATTTCCTATAAAGAAGACTAAAAACAATGACAAATATGCATATGATGAAGAGTTATCAAGTTTCAATACACAACATCACCCAATTAATCTACTGCTCTGCAAAAGCCATGACTCTCATGACATCCTGGTGATAAAGCCATTCAATTATGTCATAGGCCTTGCTAATGTCAAGCTTCAAAGCAACATCACCTAATTTACTGCCAGTTTCAGCTTTCATGTAATGGACAATATCAATAGAGGCCATAACATTATCCAAGGGGATATGTGTCATGAATCAAAGAAATATTAGTGGAATTAAGAAAATAAGGGAAAATACCTTGTTCAAGCTAGGTGCAAGAAGCTTGATAAATGTCATTACCACATAAATACCAAAAGTGTTGGTAAAACTTTGGATTAAAGCCATCGGGACAAGGACATTTATCCACCTTCATAGAAAATAAAACCTTATGAAACTCAAAAAAGGTAAAACAGAGCAAGGAAATTAGTATTATCCCTTTCCGAGACAACACGTGAAACAACACTAACTACCAACTCTCATGCACTTTCTTGTCGCTGAAATAAGGTGTGGAAATATTCACTAGCAACACGATACATATCCAATGCCTCTATAATTCGGTTGCCTTTCTCGTCCTCCAAGAAGACTACCTAATTAATCTTTCTGCAGGCTGAAGCTACAAAGTGATAAAAAAAAGGGTGTTTTAGTTTCCATTCATAAACCAAATCTTTTTAACTAGTTTCCTCCAAAAAGATATCATCCTTAACTTACAACTCATTCAATTTTCCTCTCAAGGCATCAAAATGAACAACATTACTCTCACCTCCACTTTCGCGGGTACTCTCAATCTCATTGCAACAATTACTAGTCTCTTGTTGAAGCTTATTGTAATGGAACTTACTCCAATGAGACATATCGCGAGCACAATAATCCTATTTAGCAAACACATCATCGCCATTTATAGAATTCCAGCTATGTCGAACAAGTTGATCAAACTCTAGTTCTACAAGCCAAGTATTCTCAAATTTAAATCAATGTTTCCTTCCAATAGTTTGGGGCGGCTCACACAAGAGTAAGAAGGGATATTTATCTGATTATTAGGAAACCAAATTCTCAATCCACACTTGAGAGAAATTTTGTAACCAAGCATCTTTACCCATGGCTCGGTCTTACTGTTATTCAACAGCTATGTCCGTACTCAAACTTTTGAACCAAGTAAAAGGATAGCCAACCATATGAATCTCAATTAAACCAACATCACTAACAGCTTCTTGAAAACAATTTATAAGCCAATTGGCTCTTTCCACTCTAACGTTTTTCTCTTTGTGGGAAAGAATGTCATTAAAGTCTCCGATAATACACCAAAAAAGGGGTGATAGTTCCAAAAAATGTATCAATAGATTCCAAGACCCTTTTCTTTTGCTACTATTTGAAAAGCCATAAAACCTTGTAAGTCTCAAACTCCCGCAAATAGTGCCTTCAGTTTCCATATTAAGAGAAATATTTGCAATTGTACAATTAATAGAGGTTTTCCATTACAAAGCAACATTGTTGCCCTTGTCATCACTATCCACCACAAAGCAATAGTCAATACCAAGACGAAGCTCTTGTATTTAATGGGAATGCACCAAGGTCTCATGCAAAAATATTATGTCTGGATTTTAGTTTTGAACGAGGTATTTTAAGTTAAGAACTGCACATAGGTTACGCAAACCTTGACAGCTCCATCTTACAACACTCATATGCTTTGAAAAATCTGGGGTTCATTATCTCCTGACAAGAGAATGAGAATCATCATTATTCGGCCTACCACTATGTCAATCTGTTAACAAGCTCAAACAAAAGAACTCTCACTAATAGGAAAGAAAAACTCTCACAAAGGAGAGAAGAACACCAACACTTTCACTAAGGAGAGAATTACACACTAAAGAGAGAACAATGAAGCCGTATAAAAATTGACCATAAAGTAAATAAGCACGGTGTAGTCAAAACGACAATAGCATCTTCTGTGCGATGGTGCTCTCCATGATTTAACGCTAGTTGACAGCGGAAGAAAGGTGAACCCGTTCAAGGTTGGAAATCAAATGGTTCACCTCATTAAAGTTCAATATCTTTTTGGTAAACACCTTATCTCTTCTCTTCTTTAATCCATAACTCATCTTAAAGACAAAACAACATTTGTATTAATTTTTTACACTTATTCTAAATTTTCATATTAGATATACAATTAAAAGCTAAAAAAAAAACCAATAAACCATAAAGCTAGGAAAAAAAATAGTAAATCAACAAAACTACACCATAACATTATATTTTGAACTTAAAGTATTAACTCGCATTACGTCACTTAGGAAGTCATCCTTAATATATGCATTTTCATAATTATTCTAAGATGAAGTGTACAACTATTGTGTGTAATTTTCATGTGTGTAATTATAAAAAGGAGGTTCAGATTTACTCTTTTTTCATCTTCTAGTTTTTAAATTTTTTTCTTTCTATTTTTAACTATTTTTCTGGTTAATGTTACTTTATTTGGGAGCAAGAGGTAAAATTCATTTTCAATATTTAATTATTGTAAATCAAAAGTTACAAGCACTAATAAAACAAAAGTTACAAACTTAAGTTTAATCTAAACGTTAAACACATTAAGTAAATATCGAATATTCAATATGACAATTACTTAAAATAAGTATAAAAAGTTAATACAAATATTGTTTTATATCTAAGATGTGTTACAGATTTGAGATGAGATGTTTAACAAAAGAATTGAATCTTAAAGAACTAAATTGCTATTTTTATAATAGTTTAGAAACTATTTTAAAATATTTTAATAGTTTAAGGACTCCTAATAGTCACCTAACAGATAAAATTTACTGAAAGACTAATTTAATGAATCGGATAAATAGTTTAAAGATTTTTTAATTAAAAGTGGCTGCTTCTTGAACCACTAAGAAATGAGATTAGGACCCAAAAATATACTGAAAGCTGAGGTGGAACGTCGATCATTAGATGGATTTAAGAATAGGAGGTTCCGAGGTTGTAGAAGTAGAGGGGTAGACACGTGAGGTAAAACTCTAGTAATACAAATGAGCCTTCAATTAATAGATACAATATTTATTTTTAGTTTTGGTTGATAACACGAGACACCTTATTATTTTGTTGAATATTAATTATAAACCATTATAATAACTAATCGATAATCCATCAAATATTGTGGGGTTATTGAAGGAGTGAAAACTTGATGATATTCTTTTAAGATTTAATTGTAGTTTTTGTTTTTTATTTTAAACAATTTGCAGAATTAATCTTTTATTTTAAAATCTAATAGTTTTAGTCACTCACTCGAATTTTTTAATTGAAAAATAGTAATTTGTCATATTTTAAATGATGTGACATACTATCTTATATGATATAAAATGATCTAGATATATTAATTATTTATATGTCATTAATTAAATTATAAAAATGAATAATTTCTGAAATTAAAATTGAAATTTGTAGAGTTTTATTACAAGTTCATAGGTGTTATTCATTTGACAACATTGTATCATATGCTACGTCATTTGAAATATGTCACGTCACAATTTTTTAGTTAAAAAGTTTGATGGAGGAACTAAAATTGTTAGATTTTAAAATAAAGGCTAATTTTTGCGAGTTAGTGAAAATAAGAGACTAAAACTGTAATTAATTAATTAATAATAAAAATTGTTAAATCAACTATTGTATTTTTTAATGTACTTATAATATAAAATATATGAATATTTCATGTAGACTGTAATTACGAATGACTCATGATGGGTTGAACTGTTATTTTGTTACTTTACTGAGAGGCCCATACCCTTACTTAGTGAATGTAAATTATGACTACCCCATTAGGTCAGACTAATCCTAACCACCACTTCATCAGAAAGAGGAGAATAATATTCTTACACTCTTATCTTCTAAAAAAATGCATACATTGTAATTTGTATTCTCTCAATTTACATGCTATGATTTGTATCTACTACTCTGATAAAAACTCATCACTAATTGAACAAAAATAATTTTATAAAAAAAAAGTTGAACGTAAATGATGAACTGGGTTTTAAATTAAGGTTGTGTTATGGGATGAACTCAAATTGGAGTTGCCCAAATCCATTGAAGAAATAGGCTGACTTCGAATCAACGCGATCTGATTTATAAGAGCACAAATTAAAGGTTATGGACTTAGAGCATCCTTACTTAGCGAAGGAATTTGAAGTCGGTAGACTACTTTAAGTCACTTGAACTTGCATTCCCTGCCACATGATGACATTGAAGGGGAACTGATATAGACATACCACGATAACTCTCCTACACGTTTGATCCTAGTCACATGATGGCTTTTGAGGGATTTAGAATGAGCAGTCCATCATAGCTCAACTATACTGCCATTGCTCACCATGATGGAAATATAAGCCACTAGATGGCCATAATCACATCACACCAACAAGGGCACGCGTCTTAAATTAGAGGGTGATTTGAGAATCACATACTCCTCTCTTTAATTCCATAAAAAATTTGTTCTAGACACCCTAGAGGAAGACGATATAAAAGGACACCTGATACAACAAAAGGTATATGGAATTCTAACCCTAAAAACCTCCAACTCTTACACAAAAACTTATTTGATTGTTGAAGTGTACACCACTCCAAAGTGGAGGTCAGAGTCATTATTTTTGCTGTCGCCAACAAGCTTGCACATTCTGTCTATGAGCCACAAATCCGAGTTCAAAAGTGAACAAGTTGTATTACAATTTTTTATATCTCCCCTTTATCTCTCAATCTACTCCATAATGTCTATCTATCCCTATCTACACTATTTCATGCATATCTTGCTCTTCTCTCTCTCTCTCTCTCCTTCCCTCTTATCTCTCTATCTCTCTCTAATCTCTTATGTCTCTCTACTTTCTTATGCTTTTCTCAATCTCTTCTCTCTTTTTATCTCTCCCTTTTATCTCTCTATCTACTCCCTCATGTCTAGCAATCTCTCTCTACACTATTCTCTATCTCTCTATAATCTCTTATGCCTCTCCTTACTCTCTTATGCTTCTCGTTATCTCTTATCTCTTTATCTTTCACTATCTTCTGTCTTTATCTCCCTCTTATCTCTCTGATTTCTCTTGACTATCTCTCTACATCTATTTTTCTCCTCCCTCTCCTTTATTAATAGTTGCATTTATAAACACCCCCCCCCCCTCCACACACATATATATAAAGGATATTATAGTGAAAATTATATTATTTTTTCCGGTGCATATACATATCAAGTAAGGTGCAATGCAAAATTATTTTTCTGTGTATCGACCATCAAACACAATAAAATACAAAAAATTGTACAATTTTGTATTGTCCTGTCCAATACTTCTTTTGTGGCAAGACAAACGCGCTCTAAATGAAAAACGAAACCGCCTCTTGTACAAACAAAACATGAAAGATATGTATTAAAATATTTCAACAATAAGAAAAATAGTGCTAATTACCATTATGAGCTTTCATTACTTCAGAACCACAATGACTATTGTACTTTAGAGGTTAGATTATTACATAAATAATAGAATATGAGTTATTATTATACTTTAAAAAGTAGAGTAAATCAGGACATAAGGTAGGAGAAGGATATAGTAAGCCATAGGACAGCAAAATTGGAACATATATGAATTGAATAACTTAATTTTCTTTGCCGTGAGATGAATAATCAAAATCATCAAGAGGACATTTTAAATTAGTATCTCAATTATAAAGCCAACCACTAATAGTACACCATAATTAAAGAGGGGACCAATATGAATTCCCAACAAAAACAACCAAGGTTCACAACAACAGGTACACTAACCCTAAAAAACAAGAAGAAAGAAATGGATTTTGATCTAATCTTCCTCACTGTAGTCAATAATCTCGACCGATTATGAATAAAGACAATTGAAAATTAAGTTTTTTATTTTCCAAATTAAAATTTTGTCATATGATCACTATTTTTTTAAATTTGGACTGAGTTTTAATACAATTTTTACAAAACCGACTTGTAAGATGAGATATATCTCCTACTTTTAATAAGAAAAAAAATGGATTTGATTTTATCTTCCATCACTATAGTCAATAACATCAATAGATTATCAATAGAAGTTAATTAAAATTTTAAGTTTTTGATCAGCTGAACTAAACTGTAGTCATCCGATCTCTATATCTTAAAATTCTAAGTTGAGTCTTACAAAATTGATTAGTAAGATGAGAAATATTTGTCACATATAAACAAGAAAGAAATATATTTGATTTTATTAAAAGTCGTTGTCTTTGATATTCTCGACCGTCGATGAATATGAACAATTGAGATTATGAATTTATGATGTTATCAAACTAAAATTTAGTCAACTAATCGTCATCTCTTAACATTTGGGTTGAGTTAACTCGACCCTTACAAAATATAATTTGTATAGTAAGGTAAGAGATATTTTTAGATTCTCAAACACTAATAAAAACTTAAATAAATAGAACTACAATATTAAAATTAATAATCTAGTAAATCCAAATCTAACACCAAATTACCATAGACATTGTAAAGACTAACTTAACACAGTCACATAAATCCTAAAATAAAAATAACATGAACAACAACTAACACTATCAATAATGAAAAACATAAACATTGTACTCAACACAAGCATCCCCTGATTTGATATCAAATGAGTAAGTCCTAGCTCGAGCATACCCTCTAGCAAATCTAAAAACTCCATTACCACCAATAATTGGAAGATCCCTAACCTCATCACGAGCTGAATTCCTCCCCAAGATAGTAATACCACTTCCATTATACTTTCCTTCAATAAAAGCAAAATTCATAGCCATAAACAAGCCAAGTTCATCTTGTGATGCAGATGCATACAATCCTTGAGCTTTTCCAACAAGTTTGGAACTCATTTTGGGTCCTAAAGTCAAAGGGTTGTCAAAGATGTTGATTAAACCAAAAGAAGTGGTTGTCTTTGGCTTTAACGTTGGTGGAACAACTGTAATTGAAGTGGGGTTCTTTCCACTCATGATGTCATGCCAATAGACTTTGAAATGACTTAGCTTTTCCTTCTTGTTTAGGTTTAACAACTTGGGGTCAATGGGATTAACAAAATCATAAGTGGCTTCATTTTGTGATGATGATGTTGAAGTGATGTGGCAAGAGAGGAAAAGGAAGAGGAAGAAAGTGGGGAAGTGTTGGGTTGGCATTGTGGAAGGGTTAGTGGAATTGTGCTAACTCTCCAAAAAGTAAAGTAGTGGAGGGAAGAGAGTAATGGAAGGGGAAAGAAGCGACCTATGGGTGAGAAAAGGTTTGTTTATAAGACAACGTTGAGAACACTTCCAATATATTGAACTTAATATTGAACTTAAATGTGACTTTTTTTTAAATGAATCTTAAAGTAACTCACTTATTTTTTATTTTAATGAAAAACTCATATATTTGATATGGCAGCTTTAACTCATATATTAATATTTTATTATTTGTTTTATTCAACTTGTGTCAGCAAATATTGTCTTTCGAATGTATCTTCAACAAGCAACGACACAATATATGTTGGCTGAGACTTCAATAATGCACTAAGTCAAAAATTGGTTAGTCCTATGATAGCTTGACGATCGGAAACAGTTTACATGTCGTTGGAGTTGCTCTTATAAACAGAGGAAAGTGAATGAAAAATGACAAATCGATACAACGTTATGACCAAATCAATAACTCGATGAACTCAAAAATTCAATCCAATTAATTTGATTTTTTTTCCTTTTATGTTTCCAATTTCGATCCTAATTGCACAAAATCAAACAAACGACTTTTATAAGTTCAAGTATCACAATTTCACTTCATTCAAAATTAAATATCTCAAAATTTGAAATAAACTATCATTTGTTTTTAACACACAATTTAATAGCATTATCTTAAAAAATATAATATTTATATATATTTTTTTGACAACACCTATTTTTGAATTTCTTAATTATAATATATTATTGTTCTCATTAGTGTAAAATATCTAAAGTATTTTGAAAAAACACTGATTTATTTTTTTTAAAATTTTGAAAACAAGCTTATTAATTTTTATAAATGTGAACCTATTTGATCAAGTTGATTTGGTTTGCGTTTTATGAAAAAATATTACAAAAATCAAATAAAATTTAAACAACTATTTTTATTGATTTTATTTTATTTCTAAAAAGTTGGATAAAAGCAACTTGTTACGCCCAAACAAATGAAGTAAAATTCACGTATTTGTTATATAATACAACTTCAGCTGTGTACCACATTAACGGTTCTCTTCATCTTTACGATTAAGACAACTATTAAATCAACACTAATTTGACAAAAAAGAAAAGAATAATTATAAGTTGAATTTTGAAACACAAATTTTTGCTTGTTTTTTCCAAACTGATACTTATAAAGTCTATCATTTCTGTCTATCTTTGACATTTCTATGTCGCATGTCAACTAATTTATTTTTTTTACCAAGTATATATTCTTTATTGTATGTAGAGAGGATCCAACATTTCTTTTCGCTTAAAACCAACTCTAATATATCTTGATAAAAAAATAAAGAGAAGCTTTTTTTTATTTAAATGTTAACTTTTTTGTTTTTAAGATACAAAATATTTTAATTTAGTATGCTAATTAGTGTATCTTTTTATACATAAGATTTTTTGCACCTAAACATACATAAAAATAAATATTTTTTTTAAAGCTCTAAAGCCTTTGCTTTACCAGCTCATGCCTTAAGGTGGCTTGATTGTGTGACATGTTTCTGTTTTATTTGTTTTGGCTAGTCTTTTGAAATGAGTAACATTAAACCTGCCTAAACCTAGTATCCCAACAAAGGAATCTCCATATGAATAAAACTCAATAGCAGCACTAACATCCACATTCAGATCAACCGAAGCTGAAGGAATAGGATTCCAAGAAATGAAGCGATCATATCCATGAAGAGAAAAGAAAGAGGACTAGCCGAGCCAAAAGCATGCAATGCATGATTCAAAAAGGAAGTTGTTTGAGCAAAAATTGCATAGATAACCTACTTGACATTGGTTTGAAAATAATGCTCATTATTGTTTTGATGATAACCAAGAATATTTAAGAGAACAATTTTAGAGTGCAGGCGAAGTCAAGAAGTTGTATCCTAAGTCCTTCTAGTTGAATCATTTGTTGAAGATACATTCTCAAAGTTACTCATGAAATTGGATTCTTTATTTTTAAACTAGACAACTTCTGCTAATGTATATCTGGAGAGATACTTCTTTGGATTGTCTGATCATTACAACCAAGATTTGACATTATAACATGCCATGTGCAACACGAAAAATATCATTAATAAAATGGAAGAAAGTACAAAGATTTTTTGAATAAAGAGAAAAGTCGTACATGCTCATATGTGATCTACTCGAAACGTGGTCGTACAACATTCATATTTTCACCCTAACGAAGCTATTTCTCTGAGTCATAAATAAAACATTTCTATATTGTTGTAGAAAGGGAACTCTCAAGATCTATCAAGCATTGAAAAAGAATTCAAATATTTAAAAACTCTTCACAAGCACTTTGAACAACACAACAAATCTTCTAAATCGCTAAACTCCAAGAGAAGAAAGAAAATTATGAGCCTATGTAAGTGTGCTCCAAACTTCATATTCTTTTTGTTGAATGTTATCTTATTATATTTCAAGCTTAAATATTTATGTCCTCTATATGAGAGGAAAAAATTGTTTTCTACAAACACATTGTAAACTTGTAACTTGCCCAATAGTGGCATAGTCCTCAATAACTCGGCCGTACTAAGTTGTATTAAGATAGATTGTTGAGAAGATGAAAGTATAATTGGGTTGACAAAAGTATACTCTAGTGGTTGTTGGTTCGTGAGATCGTTTTAGTGGAAAAACTTTTAGATTGAAGGAATTAGACGTAACTAACAAATTGATAATGAATCAATATATATCTCTTGAATTGATCTTATCTATCTTTACTCTTTCTATTTAATAGTTTTTATATAAAAGGATTTCTTTTTATTTAATAGTTTTTATATAAAAGGATTTCATAAAATTGAGTTTTAATTTGAGAAATGATTTTTCAAAATCCTAATTCAAATCCATTTTCTTGTATATTTTACTATCTTCAATAAAGCTCCATGACACAACTGCCACAAGAAATATTGGAAATTGGCCAGAACACACAAGAATTTTGATGGAAGTTCCTTAAGAAATCTTGGCACATCTGGTTTTTGTGACATCATTGGTAACAATATTGGTGAATGAATATTTGGTTTATCGGGTTTTGTGACATTACAACCAATTGTATGGTTAAAATGTATACCCCTTGTTATTCTCAATTGCTCATGCGGTAAATCATAGCCATATCTAAACGTATCATGCTTGGAAATCTAGTATTCAACATATGTTATGGAAAGGAAACTTTTATATTAATCATGATTGACTGGCCAAATATGACTCTAGTACGGATCAAAGCTTCTAGGTTTGGGATGCATTTTTTTTTTAAAATATTAAAGAGAAAGAGAGAAAGTAAGAGATAAGAAAAATCGATGAGAGAAATAAAGGTGCAGAGGGAGAGAATTCAAATTCAATTTGAGTTAGTTTTATATTGTCACAAGATTAAATATATAGTGTTAAGGTACACACACAAAATGAATTTTTTTTTTATACATCAACAAAAATTAAAATCAATTTTTTTTAGGTTTAAATACGTCTTTCGTTCTTGTAATTATAATTTTTTTTTATTTTAGTCCTCATAGGTGTTTTTGTTTGGTTTGCATCTTTTCAAATACAATTTCATTTTAAAATAGTCATTTTATCCAAATTTCGTTACAAAAATTGTAACGCCGTTAAACTTAAATATAATTAAAATATAATTTTTTAACCTAAACATAAACCCCTAATATAATTAAACTATAATATTTTTTAAACTAAAATTAACCCCAAATATTTCATTCTTCTTCCCTATGCGTTTGGTGGTCTTGTGACCATGCAAGACTTACTTTGTAGTTTGTCAATTTTATATTAATAAAAAAAGAGTGACGTCTCTCATTTTAATATATGATTTTATAAGAATGAGTTAAATACAATAATAAAACATAATAATTAGAAGTACGCTATCTAACATGCTTTTGTATTAGTTAAAAAATCTTTCTCAACTGATTCTTAGACTAAACATTTTTACTCGAGTTTGAATCTAAATTATTCTAGACATATTTAATTGTTTGTTTTTGACAAAAAGACATTTAAATTTTAACTAATAAAAAGTTGCACTTTGTATTAAATATATAGAGGAAATTCAATTCAGCTATGTGAGAGTTGAAAATGTCAAGCGCATGCTAGAAACATGCCACCTCTGTTACCAAGAAGAAGAAACAAAGTCTCTAGCAAAAGTCACAATATATGCAACAACCGTATCAATATCGAATAGTAAGTGGTTAGGTTAGGTTATGCATATATCTTGAGACAATACTGAAAATGTGTGAAGTGTGAACTGGGGTAAGGAAAGGTATGGACTGTGGAAATGAAATAGATTATTTATTTATTAAAGGAATAGAGTTTTTCCACAAAGGTTAATACAATAAAAAGTCTTTGTCGTAAAATAATCAAAATTTTTTGTACACTTTTGCTATCTACACTCCCTTTATTGCTACCCACACCCACCAAATTTTTTTAAAATCAAAATTCCGAAAATACCCTTATGTTTTTAAACATCTTTTTTTCCCTTCTTCACCTTCTTCCCGTTGTTCCCGTTCTTCCCCTTCTCCCGTAAACCTAATTCCCAAAAATCTTCATCAAAGTCCACACAAAAATCATCAATCTTCTTCAATCATCTTCATCTTCTTCAAACACCTTCAATCATCATCCTCATCATCTTCAACATCATCATATTGAACATCTTCATCTTCAACAAATTCTTCACTATCACATTTTCAACAAGTAAGTACAATGTGTGTTGTTGTTGTTGTTTTTTGTACACTGGTGTTGGTGTTGTTGAGTTTTAAAAGTTGCAAACCCTTAACGTGAACTGGTTTTCAAAAACCCAGAAACGTACTTGAGCACACTTGAGTGAAATTTACGTTTAAGTGAAATTTTTGTACACTGGTGTTGGTGTTGTAGAGTTTTAAAAGTAACAAACCCTTGACGTGAACTAGTTTTCAAAAACTTGACGAACTCATTCTGGATTCTTGACGTGAACACAATTGAAGAACTGATTCTAGATTATTGAAAATCGGTTCACATACGTGAACTCGGTTCACGTAAGACATGCTGGAATTTCTGGAATTTTTGTAAAATTGTGATTGTTTTGATTTTCATGATGATTTGATTTTGCAGGAATGGTGCGCACTATGTTTATCGACAAGGAGGGTCGTGTTGTACTGGATGAGGGTACTTCTAACGTGGAGGGTCGTCAAGTTAGACCAACCGTTTCCGCACGGGCTCATTGTGCTAGACAAGAGCAAAGACGATTACTGCAAGAAGAGGCACAACGGGCACATCAGGTAGAGGCAGAACATGCCCAACAGGAAGAGGCCCAAGAAGCGCAACAAGAAGAAGCACATGAAGAAGAGGAAGATGCACATGACGAACCTCCACAGGATGATGGATTTCGTGGTGGTCCGATTGACATGTCTGTCCTTAGGACATTTGGCGATCACGTGGCGACTAAACTTTGGGATGGCGTGGTAATTTTGTCAATGAAATTAAATTTTTAATATCTGTTTTTTTAATGTGTTTTAACTTATATTTGGTTTGCTTAATTTATTTCAGGATCGCGGCGAATTAAGGGTGTTCAGCAACGGTAAAAAATTAAGAGAAGTCGTGATTGAACACCAAGAGGTTGAACAACTTATTAAAATCTCCTGATTATATTCGTTGCTAACATGCAGCTACATAATGATCGACAAAGGGATCATTCCAGCCTTCATAGAGAGGTGGCATCGTGACACCAATAGCTTCCATCTTCCAATTGGGGAGATGACGATTACTCTTGACGATGTCTCCTCTCTACTGCATATTCCCATCACTGGTGCATTCTTCACTGTTAATATATTTAACAAGGATAAAGGTGCAAACATATTGACTGAGCTTCTCGGAGTCAGTGAGGCTGCTGCCTTTGCTAAATTTAATGTCACTCGGATAGCCACTGTTCGATTTAGTTGGTTATTTGAAGTATACCAACAGCGCTGTAGTGACAAGCATTGGCAGATGGCTGCGAGGGCATTTCTTTTATTTTTGGTCGGTTGCACTCTTTTCAGCGACAAGAGTGCCTTCGCAGTTAGTGTTGCCTATCTTGACTGCTTCCGAGACCTCAATGCATGTGGGGGATATGCATTGGGTGCTGCTGCTCTTGCTTACCTCTATGATAATCTTCGTGAAGCAAGCATGCATAAAACCAGAACTATTTCTAGGTATCTAACACTGTTGCAGGTAATGGTTGTTTATTGTGTTAATAATTTCTATTATTAATTATAAACTAATGAAATGTTATTATATATGTGCAAGCGTGGGTCTACGAGCATTTCCCAACATTATGTGTAGATTGTCGTAAACTCTCTCCTAGCTATGTTGAGGACTACCCTAGAGCACTTAAATGGAAGCCAAAAAGGGATAAGGGTTTGGTTCTTCCATTTAGGAAAGCTCTGGATGAGATTGACGTTCATCAGGTATGCTGGATGCCATCTCAGCAACATCGATTGAAGCGACCGTTTGAACAGGTTTCTTTATTTAGAGGATGGATACGCTGGGGCCCGAAGATGTATGCTCATCTGCCAGACAGGGTACTGCGTCAGTACGGTTATGTCCAAACCATTCCTGGCTCACCGTTAGATATAGTGGGTCAGACGACCACACCAGATGAAATGGACATAATGTTTACGCAATACGTTGTGCATGTAGTGGATGCTGGCACAATTGTACATGGACCTGCAGCTTGCTCAAACGATTACATGAATTGGTTTCGCAGAATTTCTCATCCGTACATAATTCGAAGACAACCAGTTCATGAAGATCCTGTGGTTGCAGAACCTGAACCTGATGCTGATGCTGCTGATGAATCAGTTGCGATAATGGTATATTAATTCCAATTTATTACATAAGATAATTAATTATTCATCTATTATTTTAAATAAATTATTTAATGTATTTTTTAATGCAGCGTCATGCAGTAGAAATTGCAGAAGAGCTTCTCGGTCGGCAACTTGTATTACCTGATGGCGTCACACTGGTGAATGAATTAATATTGATGATGCAAAGACAAAAGGGTGGTCGTAGAGATTGGTCTAACGTAGTACCATATCGCTGGAGAAATAGAGGAACTTAGGATTTATTTAGAGATTCAATATGTATTACTTTTCGAATATTTTTGTTATCAATATTAATTATGATACAATATTAAATATTACATTTGTAAATGTCATATATTCTGCCTCTGATATATTGTGCCTCTGATTTCCTCTGATATATTATGCCTCTGATTTTGTCTGATATTTTCTGCCTCTGATATGTTAAACAACACTTTTGAAGTTATTTCTGTTCCTAAGTTATTTTTGTTCCTAAGTTTTTTCTATTCCTAAGTTTTTTCTGTTCCTAAGTTTTTTATGTTCCTAAGTTTTTTCTATTCCTAAGTTTTTTCTGCTTCTGATTTCATTTGATTTTTCCTGCCTATGATTTCCTCTGATTTTTTCTGCTTCTGATTTCCTCTGATTTTTGTTCCTAAGTTTTTTCTGTTCCTCAGTTTTTTCTGTTCCTAAGTTTTTTCTGCTTCTGGTTTCCTCTGATTTTTTCTGCTTCTGGTTTCCTCTGATTTTTTCTGCTTCTGATTCCTCTAATTTTTTCTGCTTCTGGTTTCGTCAGATTTTTTTGCTTTTGGTTTCCTCTGATTTTTTCTGCTTCTGGTTTCCTCTGATTTTTTTTGCTTCTGGTTTCCTCTGATTTTTTCTGCTTCTGATTCTTCTGGTTCTGATTTTCCTGCCTCTGATTTTCTTGCCTCTGGTTTTTCTGCTTTTGATTTTGCTGCTTCTGATTATTCTGCCTCTGATTTTTCTGCTTCTGATTTTTCTTATTCTGATGTTCCTTCTTCTGAATCTTCTGCTTCTGATTTTTTCTGCTTCTGATTCCTCTGCTTCTGATTATTCTGCCTCTCATTTTTCTGCTTCCGATGTTACTGCTTCTGTTGTTCCTGCTTCTGATTCTTCTGCCTCTGATTTTTCTGATTCTGATGTTCCTTCTTCTGAATCTTCTGCTTCTGATTTTTCTGCATCTGATTTCTCTGCTTCTGATTTTTCTGCTTCTGATTTTTCTGCTTCTGTTTTTCCTCCCTCTGATTTTTCTGCTTCTGATTTTGCTGATTCTGATTCTTCTGCCATTGATTTTTTTGCTTCTAATTCTTATGCTTCTAATTTTTCTGATTCTTCTGCTTCTGAATCTTTTGCTTTTGAGTTTTTTGATTCTTCTGCTTCTGATTTTTCTGATTCTGCTTTTGCTGCTTCTGATTCCTCTGCTTCTGAATCTTCTGCTTCTGATTTTCCTCCCTCTGATTTTGCTGCTTATGATTTTCCTGCCTCTGATTTTTCTGCTTCTGATTCTTCTGCCTCTGATTTTCTCTCTGCTTCTGATTTTCCTTCTTATGATTCTTCTGATTCTGATTTTTTTGCATCCGATTTTCCTCCCTCTGATTCTTCTGCCTCTGATTTCCTCCTTCTAATTATTCTCCCTCTCATTTTTCTGCATCTGATTTTCCTCCCTCTGATTCTTTTGCTCTGATTTTCTCTCTCTCTGATTTTCCTCCCTCTGATTCTTCTGCTTCTGATTTTCTCTCTATCTGATTTTCCTCCCTCTGATTCTTCTGCTTCTGATTTTCTCTTTCTCTGATTTTCCTCCCTCTAAGAATAGATTAAATTTGTAAAAAAATGAAAAATCGTACGGATACTCTGATGGTATTTCTGATGATTTTTCTGCCTCTGATGGTATACTCTGATGATTTTTCTGCCTCTGATGATATTTATACATTGAAAAATAGACCACCCATCTAAAAAATTGTGCGATATAGTATCAATTAATTTTTTATTCACATGAAATTTTATAAATTTGATCATTTTACTGTGTACAACCTTTTACAGTCACAACTGGCCAAACAAAATCAACGGTCACATTCATTAATTTTTATTACAACATTATTAAGGTTAGTATAAGCTACGATAACAGAGAACCTACAAAACAGACATGATACCCTATTCCCTGTGCTATCAATCCCAAGTCAAACTCACTTGCATCAATATTAAATTCCATACGTCATCAATATTAATTAGTTTACAATAATATTATTTACACTTTCTGGAAATATCTGCAACCAATGTTGCATACGATCATTGTAAACAAACTCCCGTTGTCGTGCTTCTTGAGTGCAATTCTTTTTCCACAAATTACTTGTTGGTGGCATAGGAGAATCACGGTTCAAGTAAACCTATTGAATTTAATAATTTATTAAACTATTAAAAAAGTTGACAATTGTTAATCTATTGAACTATTTAATAATTTATTAAAACTTCTTAGAGGAAAAAATGTTTGCGATTGGTTAAGTGATAATGCAACGAAAACCAAGTTAAATTTCGAAGCAATCACATAACCAATTTATGGAAGTGTCATCCAATTATCCACAGTTGCAACTTGTTCAACATATACATTATCTATAAGATTTTGAACAAAATTAACTCCACCATATTGTACTGTAATGAGACATGAACTCTTGAAGCTCTACTATACATTGTTGACAAATGAATGCCCAAGAGTTCTCACCCAATCCAAGTAAAGCTGCAACTGCACGATATCCACAATTACCATCTGAACCGACGTCAATAATGTCATATATGAATTTATGAATTTCAACCGGCAACCATTCATTGAAGAGAAGAACTCTTGGTTGTTGAACTCTAGAGAATGATGGTCGAGGTGTCAGCTTTGTGACTGATGAACGAGGTTGCTGCACTTTAATAGACGACACAATGTTACATGCATTTGTGCCACTGCATCGAACACTTGCATCCACATACTCCCACCAAGAAGGATCACGTTTGGTTGATTTTTCTCTTTTTGATACCTTGCTTTTTCCTTTTTTTGGTGCACCGTTAGTTTTAACCTTGTTAACAGGTGGACACAAAGACGTAGTGGATGGATACACGATCTCTCGTAATTTACCTTTAAGTGAAATTTTGCCAGGTACATCAAGTTCTTCAAACCTTTTCACTATGACGTCTATTTCATGTTTCACAGATAACTCTGAATTGTTATTGGATCCATTATCATGAAAACTTAATTTACTCCACCAAACATGAATAGCTTCTAATGGAATGGAACGTGGGGCCATACTATACCTGGCTAGTTCACATGCACAAGGTAGACCATGTGTCGTCCTTATCATGCAACCACATTCAGACTTATCAATACCCATATATTTCACTCGATCATACTCTTAGGCAATGTGATCAATTGCATTTTTGGACACAATACCACGCAAATATGCGTACAATCTGTTACTATGTCGGTGCACCTTTTGAATGATGCTCCTTTCAAAGGATGTTATTATCTCGCTGTGCTGTAATATAATCATACTATTGATGTTTTCCCAAACACTGCATATATCACCAACACTATTTTGTAATATCCGTTTCAAACTCCAGTGCGCCGACTCAACCCTTTGTGTTGTGGTATTCCCAAAATGTATAGCTCTATTTGTCCACGCCGCAACAAATCTTTCCTTGTGGGGATTTAACCATTGTTCATGTACATAATCAGAAAAAATAGAATAGCTACTACAAATTCCTTCAAACATAGCCAACTTCATGTAGTATTGAGACTCATCATTACTGTATACAAGACCTTCCCATGCCTCCATCACTTGCACCTGCTTCTCTTTTGGAAAGACGGTCATCTTACACTTCGCTTTCACATTTTTGCATACATGAAACAAGCATAATAAATTGACCGCCTTTGGAAAAAAATATTCAACTGCATTCATCAAAGCAAGGTCTCTATCAGTTACGATGACTTCAACTTCTCCACTTGTAATCTGTTCTTTCACCATTTGTAGTGCCCATTCAAAATTATCAGCACGCTCAGACTGTAGGTATGCAAATCCCACACAAAATGTCATTTCAGTAGATGTAACACCAATAATCTCAAGTAATGGCCTTCGATACCTACATGTCTTATATGTGCTATCAATAACCAATATTATGTGAAAATTATCAAAGCAAGGTCTCTATCAGTTACGATGACTTCAACTTCTCCACTTGTAATCTGTTCTTTCACCATTTGTAGTGCCCATTCAAAATTATCAGCACGCTCAGACTGTAGGTATGCAAATCCCACACAAAATGTCATTTTAGTAGATGTAACACCAATAATCTCAAGTAATGGCCTTCGATACCTACATGTCTTATATGTGCTATCAATAACCAATATTATGTGAAAATTATTCACAAGAGTGATAGCGTCTGGATGGGCCCAAAAAATGTCCCTCAACTCATCTGAACCATCTACCTTCCTATATCGATAGATGTATTTGTCGCGTTCCATCAATGTCAAAAGATGTTGCATTTCTATTCTATTACCTCTAAGTGATGATCGATATGCTTGACGTGCATTGTAAACCTGGTTTATTGTCATCAAACTTTCAACATTATGATCCTTTAGTTTCATCAATATGTTTCATGGTTTTACCATGTTCTTCGTCATATCACCAAGCAAATTTTTCTCTTCACTAGTCAATCGGCCTAAGAAAGAATGACCAATTAGTTTTTTGGCCAATTCGTGGTTATGGATACCACATTTTACATGCAAATACCATCCCTCACCAACACTTGATGGTGTTCCTCTCAATCTAAATGGGCATTCACATTTTCTAGTCCAAGTACTCCTCATCGGTTTAGGATTTTTCCAAGGTCTATATTTACCGCTTCTTTCACAACCAAGAATTAATTTTGTCTTTGTTCTTGGTCGTGCAGTCACAGTTTCAGATCTAAAAATGACAACGACAACTCCATTTTCTCTTCCAACATTTCTAGCCCATTTTAATAAATCCTCCCTCGTGTCAAACATTTGTCGGTGGTAAACACATCAGTCAAATCATTCATAACCGGTTCAGCTCCTTCATTCATGGCGTCTTCAACTACGGGTTCCACACAATCATTCATTGCATCAAAATCACCATACATTTCATCAAAATCACCTTCCAAACCATCTTGAATTTCCTCTAAATGTTCGAAACCCTCATACATTTCGTCACTATGGTATCCCCCTTGATCCATTTACCTGTATAAAAAAAAACATATAAAAATTTCAGTAAAATGCAGTAATTCTACTTGATTTGAGTTCAGGTAAACTTTCGTGAACTCAGTTCACGTACTCATAAAATTTTCAAAATAATGTATTGTACGTGAATTAAATTCACTTATGTTGACGTCAACTCACTTCACGTAGGTTCACGTGAACTTGGTTCACATACGTGTTAAATTTGTAAGTATAAGTATCTTCACGTGAACTCAGTTCACGGAAGTGTTCACGTGAACTTGGTTCACGTACGTGTTAAATTTGTAAGTAAATCACTCTTCACGTGAACTTAGTTCACGGAAGTGTTAAATTTTTAAATGCATGTATCGTACGTGAACTGAGTTCACGTACGTTTACGTGAACTCGGTTCACGTACTCGTTAAAATTGTAACTTAAATGCATCGTATGTGAACACACTTCACGTACGTTAACGTGAATTGAGTTCACGTACCATGGCTTCAGATGAGTCCATGTACACATACTTTGAAGTCGTAAACTCCATTTTTATGCAACCTCAGTTAACGTATGTTTACGCAAACTGAGTTTACGTAATTTCTTCAAATTCAAAATATTTAATACGTACGTTAACGCAGTTCACGTACAATCGATCGCAAAACGTACGTTAACTGATTTCACGTAAAATTTCCAGATTTCAGAAAAATTTAACGCAAATGCAGAACTACAACATTACCTTCTTTGCACACTTTAACCACAATGAGAATATTAGATTAACGGGTTGTAAGCTATGAGTGAATGTTGTGAGTTTTGAATGATAATGAGTTTTGGTGGGTGAGCTATGGATGATTTTTAGGTTTTTTGAGGTTTATGTTTACACTGCACTTGAAGAACGGGAAGAAGAGGAAGAAGGATAAAAAGATGTTTAAAAATAGAAGGGTATTTTCAGAATTTTGATTTTTTTAAAAATTTGGTGGGTGTGGGTAGCAATAAGGGGGGTGTCGGTAGCAAAAGTGTTCTTTGTATATATAGACTCACACGTAGAGCATATAAAATGAAATGATGTATTATAATAAGATATGAGATGAATAATTATTGATCAAATCATAAAAGGTTAAGATTAAAATAAAAAATCATATGACTTTTTTAAGTGTTTCTCTGACACTTATATTACTTTAAATCATGATTATCTATGTATAGTTGCATGATATAAATTTAATCATCTCAATTTCTCATGATACAAGTCTTTTCATTTTTTTATAGGCAATTATTGTAAACTAGTAGTTAGATTAGTTTTCCTAAATTTGAACTCGATATTTTCTTCTTATAACTCTTTCGCCTTCCCTTAACCTACCAACTGAGCTATTGAAGTAAGAGATAAATCTTTTCATTTAATATGTTCCTTTTATATATATATATATATATATATATATATTAATTTTGATGAATATTCTATTATTCATTATATAAATGTTTGTAAGAAATGTGTAAATCATCAAGTTAGTCCATGACTTTGTCAAGTGCTCTAAGAAAAGTCTCTAGCTCAATCAATATTTCAAATTAGTCAATAATTGTCAATTGTTACTTAGTTAAGTCTCTCCGTCAATACATGTTTCATAACGTTCTTAACGTTGTTGACGTAGCCAGTTAAGTGACCAAGTTGGTCCTTGACTTTTGTGAATTACTCTAAAAAATATATCTATCAATATTTCAAAATAGTCTTTAACTTTATCAAACATTACTCATTTAAGGACCAACTTGATGTATTCAATGAAGAATATTCAACCAAATGTGAAGAGTGATGTTAACTTAGTAATGTTATTTCAAGGGCAACACATCAGCAACATCATCATTAGCACAACCAAGCAATGGAACACCCCACAAGGAAGCTAAGAACTTGTTTGTCAGCTCTTGCAATGTTTTCTTTTTTGATGATTTGAGGTGTGTGATGACTCTTCATCAACTCTTGTTTTTTAGACCTTGTTAATAACTTTTGTTTGAAGTTCCATTCATTGTAGTTAGTTTTATAGTTATTTGAAGAAGAAAATGAGTTTGAGTTGTCTTGAATTATCTTTGAAAGTTGACGTACTAACCCTTTCTAACTAGACAAATTCTTGGAGTTTTCTCTTTTTGTTTTGATGTTACAGGTCAATTACATTAAGGAATAGAAACTCGGGAAGTTACAGAGGGTGTTGGCACAAGGTGACCTTATATGTGCAAAACTGCCTTTTGATAGTAGCTGGATCGCAGTAAGAAGGACTAGGTGCGTATTGCACCAATCACTACATTGTAGTGCACATCCTGACACAACTTGTTGTCTCTAAGCGCAGCTGGGGAGCATCGCAGTGCATGGCGCAGCTTGATGCGCCACAATAAATGTTGTTATAGCACATTGTGCATTACAACATATTTGATTATTCATATATTTTTGTTCTTAATACTTTTATGTGATTGACCACCATAGAATTGAACCAAAATATATGTTCATGTTTCGATATTGTTATAGGAATTTGAAATATTAACACGTGTAACTTATGTGAAAACGAGTTCTACTTATCCTGCAACCCACCACTTATAAACATTTTGTCAACCTTTATCCCATCAAATATTGGATCCTTAACACACACCCCTCACAACTCACCACTTATAAGCACTCACAACTCATCACCACTTATAAACATGTTGTCAACCCTTATCTCATCAAATGTTGGCTGGTGAGGACTACCCACCACTTATAAACACTTTGTGATATCTTATCTAATCCAATGTGGAACTTTTAACAACGTTTGATGTAATTCATTATCTCATTTATTAATATCATTCAATTTACTTTTCTTCATTTATCTTTTACCAATGACTTAAATCGAGAATTGTAATATATATTAGATAGCTAATTTTTCCGCTATTTCCTTTCTCAAAAAGTTCTTGGGAAAATTTTTAAATGAGCTTAATTGATTTATTTATTTTTTCTTATTTGATTCTTGAACAGTTTGTTCATTTTTCTCCTCTTCTTTCTCAATTGAAAACTAGTTATTTCTTCATTTTCTTCTCTTTCCCTCTTAAAATTATAAGTTAGTATTATCTCTTTGTGATGATGATAATAATAATAATAATAATAATAATAATAATAATAATAAATAAAAAAACACATCAAATGATAGGCATTAAGGGTAATGTGGTTGCTAAAACCCAACACTTCTTCAATATTTTGATATAAACATTGTTTCAACATCACTAATTGTTGTCAAGTATGAAAAAGAAGGAGTCAAATGCATTATACAAATTCTCCTCTTCATTAAACTCAAGAATATATGCTATCAAAGCATTTGTTGAAGATTTTTTAAGAACACCAACAACATTTGGCGACAAAATTCATTCTTTTTAGCCAAATTGGCATTTAAAAAATGCAAGCAAAGATCTTGCATAAAAATATAGACTCTAGATTGAACATTTACCAACAAAAAAAAAGAATAAGATTGTTCTTGTTTTTAAAATAAAAATAATTCATGATTGGATTTTCAATTAGAAGTTCAAGCTAATAACTAAGTAGTTACACATGAGATTTCGTTAAAAACAGAAAAAAGAGTTAAAAGAGAAGATCTTGTATTTAGGTGTAAACTTGATTCAAATTTTAACACCTACTACAAAAAAATGGAAGAGTAATATTGCATTATAATATTTCTTGTTCTTATTTCAAACGAAGAATAAATAGTCCAAAAATGTTTTTGTCGA
Source organism: Cicer cuneatum (assembly GCA_037974295.1). Taxonomy (NCBI): domain Eukaryota; kingdom Viridiplantae; phylum Streptophyta; class Magnoliopsida; order Fabales; family Fabaceae; genus Cicer; species Cicer cuneatum. Next base: position 29,601,241 of record JBBPBO010000005.1, read on the forward strand.
TTTATTTCCAATATTTCAAAATTTTTTAGTCAATATATTTCGACATTTCATATTCTTTGTAATTAGTGTCTTTTTCGACATTTTTTTCTTGACATTTTCCAAGTTCGAAGTTTAATAGAACATTATAGCTTGAATGAGATATTATATATCTTAGTTGGTTAATTAGTTACACTAGCTAGTTAATTATTTTACACTAGTTAATTATTTATCTAATTGACTATATAAGTCTATATAACTTTAAATATAATTCATTCTCTCATTTATCAGTATTATTCAATTTACTTTTCTCTATCTATCTTTTTAATAATTATTTAAATCAAAAATTATAATTGTAATAATAATATCAAAAACGTTTTTGAGAATAACTCACAAAAGTCATCAAAAACTTAACTGATTAATGTTTCACAAAATCAAATATTATTTTAAAATATTTATAGAATCTTTGACCTTTTTAAAAACGTTTCACAAAATCAGATATTAAGTTTTTGTTTTTTTACAACAAATGAGGGATTAACTTATGATTTAATTTTATAATATCTTATTTTTCTCTCGATTATAAGGTTCACATCATTAGTCCTTTTTGGTTCACTTCCTTAATTATATATATATATGTTGTCTTTATAAACAAACCCCACAACCACCATTATTCTCATCTCTCCACTACTTTACTTTCTCTAGAGTTTAGCATCACAATCCCACTAAACCCACCACAATGTCTTCCCAAAATTCTTTCCTTTTCTTCATCTTGTTCTTCTTCCTTATAATTTCTTGCCTCACCCTCACTTCAACATCATCATCACCCCAAAAAGAAGACACTTTTGAATTTGTTCGTCCTATAGATCGAAAATTGTTAGGCATAGACAAGAAAGAAAAGCTAAGTCATTTCAAATTTTATTGGCATGACATTTTGAGTGGAAAAAACCCCACAACAATTACAATTATTCCACCAACATTGAAGCTAAACACAACAACTGCTTTTGGTTTAGTCAACATGATTGACAACCCTTTAACTATGGGACCTGAATTGAGTTCCAAACTTGTTGGAAAAGCTCAAGGGTTCTATGCATCTGCATCACAAGATGAACTTGGTTTGTTTATGGCTATGAATTTTGCTTTTATTGAAGGAAAGTATAATGGAAGTACTATTAGTATTATGGGGAGGAATCCTGCTTTTCATAAGGTTAGGGAGATGCCTGTTATTGGTGGTAGTGGACTTTTTAGATTTGCCAGAGGCTATGTTCAAGCTAATACTCATTGGTTTGATTACAAATCTAGGGATGCTTGTGTTGAGTACAATGTTTATGTTTTTCATTATTGAGTTTTTTATTATAAAAGAAATTTAAGATAACAATTTAAATTACCGAAGAGTTTAGATTTATTGAACATTTATAAAATGATTTACTTGACGAGGGTCGAATATGCAATATACGAGTCAAATGTCGGACTTTTTTTCATTATTGATTGTTAGTGGTTGTTTATGTTATGTTTTATTTTATTTTAGGATTTGGGTTTGTGTTGGCTTTTATTATGTATTGGTTCTTTTAATAAATTCGTAATCATTGTAGTCTACAATTTTGAAAGAAATCAGATGACTCAAATTTTAGTTCGGCAAATTCAATATCTCAATTGTTTGAATTTCTTATCGATTGAGTGCAAGGACGTCTCTTTGAAAAAAAAATATGTGTATTGGAAACACTCAAACTTTGTTAGCAATCTAAGAAAAAATTAATAAAAATAGAAAGAAAAAAAAGATATACCAATTGGAGTAAGTTATTATGAATACAGCGCAACAACAAATTTCACCAAGTAAAATAGTGGGTTTGAAAACCAATATTAGCATGCTTATGAGCACACATGTTGGAGTGAAACTCCATTTGTCTTGTAAGACATATTAAATTCAATCATTTAGTTCTTAATTTCTACGACACAATTTAAATTAGTAACATATTGAACGACCAACAACAAGTTACACTATATTTGATGGAAAAACCAACTTAACAATAAAAAATTCAGCACAAAATGATGTAGCAACACACAAGTAATTCAAACACAACCATCAATAGTGCCATTTGAGTTCCTAAAAATAGCACAAATATCTAAAAGGTTCAGAGTGCCTCTAGTTTGCATTTAATTCATTCACAAAGATTCTTTAACCAATTAACTTCTAAAATAACAAGAGCACATACTACAGTTGACTCTAATAACATTAATTATAATAACATTAATTATAATTCTTTCTTGTTTTTAAAATTAGTAAATATTAAAGTCAAATATTTTTTGTGGTCAAACAGTCCTAATTGATTGACGTTATAAAAGATCTATAAACTAATTCTATATAAAAACTAAATAAAAATAATATTATAATGAAGATTTTTACAGTATATTTGTAAATTGATGTGTTCTAGTATTATTAAATCAATTGATCAATAGTTGAATAAAGTGACTTTAATGAATTAGTTTGACTAGGTTATCGATTTAACACCACCAAACTTCTAAATTTTACATTTTGAATTTTTTTGGTTTGTTATGATTTTTAATTAAAATTTTTTAATTATAGAAATAAATTATGTAATAGTTGGAGCCCTAAATTACGTAGACAAATGTAATAATATAATTGATTTTGTCAATATTTAACATGTAATATATAAATGTTGATGTGGATGGTTAGTGAAAAATCAATAGTGGTTAGTGAAAAACCAATTGAACTACCGATTAAAATTTTGATAGTATGAGACAAAAAATTTGATAGTACGGACATACTTTTTTATTTTTTATTTATTAAAATAATTTTTATTTTAAGTATTGTTACATATGTATATAATAAAAATAATAAAGGAAATTATATCATGTGCTTTTAAGATGCTTGTTAATGTATTAAAGATATAAATTTTGTATTAAAATGCTTGTTAATGTATTAAAAATTATATATTTCTCTTTTTAAAAAATTGTGAATTTCTTTTTTTTTAAGATATAATTACTATTTGTAAAATTATTAACATGAGTCTTGTGTTAGCATGATCCTAATAACAATTATCATGATCTTAATAACAATGAGAACTCATAGTCAGTCATGTGATTTTTTTAATAATATTTTAACCTTAAAAATACATTAAATTTGGTCAGTGAAGTATTCACTATCCTTGAGGTATGATGTACCTCCCTTTTTTTTTAATTAATAATTAAAATATGTAATATATAATTATAATAAATTATAAATATTTAAAATAATTAATAAATTAAATAAAATGAAATAAAAAAAATAAAAAACTTTCATAAATAATAATAATAATATTAATAATTTTAATAATATTAATAATTATAGATTAAATAATAATAATAATAAATAAATAAAAAGAAAATTATAATAATAATAAACATAATAAAAAAATTAAAATAAATTAATATTTAAGATAAAAAAATTGTAATAGTAATAAACATAACAAAAAAATAAAATCATAAACATAATAATAACAACAATAATAATAATAAATTATATTAATAAAATTAAAAAAAAAATACATTAATTTGAAAGGAAAAAAATACATCAAATTGAAAGAAAAAACTACATCAATTTGAAATTAATTATTTCCATCTAAATGTCCTCCAGTTCCACATCTACGCGGTCCTAGAACTCGTCTAGCCCTTTGTACGAGTTCAGGTTGTTGTGGTTGATTCTCATTTTGATCATTATTCTCGTTATAAGTTGTATGTGGATTAGAACCACTACCACCTGCCTCCGTATAACTTTGAGTATCGATGTTATATATCGAATCAAAAACAACATAAGCCAACTCAGGTGTTGTGCAATGAGTACCAAACAAATTATAGAAAATTTCGCTATCTATCGGATGAACGAGTATTGGCAATGTTGGCACTGAAGGAACGTAGTCTTGAGTCGGTATATATGTAGATTCGTGTAGATGTGGTGGTGACGATAAAGATGGTATTTGGTGCATGGTATGCTGTTGTGGCATTGATCGAGGGGTTGAGTGAACATCAGGATACATTGAAGGTTGCAAACGTGGATCACGCAGATATCTTTCCACAGATATATATATATATATATATATATATATATATATAATTTGGTGTGATGTCTGAACTAATTCATATATTCGTTACTGTAGCATAAAAAACCTTCTATTAATTGACTGTGCAGTACGTAATTCTGACGTTCATTCCAATGTTGAATCTCATCTTTCCAAACCACCCTCCAATTTTCATCAATGTCACGCCTCATGTCGACCTCATGGTACATTTTTATGTCCTCTGGTGGTTGCGGAATTGGTTGATGGAAGCTGAACTGAAGTGCAACTCTATCTACATAATGTTTTTCGACAATATGATAACAATGAAGATAGTTACATGCCGTCCAATTGTTCATCTCTTGTTCGGGTACCTCGTGTTGGAACCCGAGATACGGCCTCCACCGAAACTGATATGTTAAAAATATGCTAAGTAAATATTAAGATATATAAAAATATATAATTAAAAAAGTTCAACCAAATGTGAATGAATATTAATATTACTTCCTGAACCACCATGTGATTGATTGTATTCTGGTAGCCTTTTATGTCGTTATGAGGAACTCTACTAAAATTTAGACCACTGGAATTAAATCTGTTGAATATATCAAACATAAAAAATATAATAATATTAGTAATATGGTAAGTAGTTAGTTTTAAAAAAAGAAAAATATATAAAAATTAATTTCAATAGTTACCTTTGGGCAAGTGGAAATATCCATGCACTGTGTGATTCTGGAGCGACACAAGACAAACGATACCATGCCTAATTTTGTAACAACAGAGCACATCCTCCAATTGACTTGACGTCGGGTTTTGTAGCAACGCATAATTCTCTATACAACATAGCTAAAACTGCCGAACCCCAACTATATTGGGATGCTTTATTTAAATCTCCTACTAGAGAAAGATATTTTAAATGTACACGGTTGTTGGATTTGCCGGGCATCAACAATTCACCAATCATACATAGAATGTATGCCCGACACGATGGTTGTTTTTGTACTTCGGATGCATCTTCACCAACACCGTCAAATGTATCTTTAAGCCATTTTAATTTAAGAAAATTACCTATGGTTGCCCCCTCAGGTGGGATAACTCCTAAATATTTTTCACAGACACTTCTAACATTCACAAAATTTGAACAAGAAACTGGAATACCAGAAACATTTAATCCTAAAAGGTAATACACGTCTTCTAAAGTTATCGTGCACTCACCTATTGGGAGATGAAATGTATGAGTTTCTGGTCTCCATCTTTCAACCATCGCGGTTATTAGGCCGACATCTATTTTGTAGTTTCCAAGTTTGATGACTTCACCAAATACCGCCTGTTGCAAATATGGTAATATTGCCACATTTGATTTTTTGTTCAAGTGACCATGACATTTCAACTTTTCCGTGGATGGTATCTGTAAATAAAAAAATATGAAAATAATATTATGAATATACTAAAAATAATATTATGAAATAAATGAAAATAATATTAATAATATATTATTATATCATAAGAAATTAATATTAATAATATATGAAATTAATATTAATAGTAAAAAAACTTACGAATGCATTAATGTACCAAAATTCAGCCCGATGATTAGTAGATAATTCCATGTGTGAAAATTTTGATTGATAATATTAAAAAAAAAATTTGAGAAGGTTGAAAAAAATTTGAGATTGAGAATGAGAATGAGATTGAGATTGAGATTGAGAAGGTTGAAGATGTGAATGAAAATGGTGAGTGTGTACCATTATATAATCGCATCCCCACCATACGATTGCCTCTGATCTTCGCATCCCCAGGATGCGCTGCATATGTGCTGCTTCTGATCACCGCATCCCCAGGATGCGCGGCCTGCATGACCCTTCTGATCATCGCATCCCCAGGATGCGCGCCCTTCTGATCTTTGCATCCCCAAGATGCGTTGGATGGCAGCTTTAATCTGCTGCTCTTGATCATCGCATCCCCACGATGTGCTATGCATCAACTTTATCTGGTTTAATCTCGGCCTTCCATCTGATAGTATCAACGGCTATGGATGATGGATCCAAGTTATTTTATTTGGACCAATCAAATTTGTCCAAGTTGTATTAAATCTTGGCCTTCAAAATACATTTGAAAGTAAAACATTTGTAAGTGATTACAATAAGGCGTTCAAAATACATTCTGGAAGCAATCTTGCTCGTATAAAGAATGTTATTAAAAAAAAGTTACAACTCGATGACAAAGTGACGATAACTGATATAGTTTATCGACACCTTGTTTTATTTGGTGAAAATACAACAAGGTTTGAACTATTGAAGGTTTGCGACGACGAAGATGTTCAGCTCAAGTTTGATGTTTATGCACAGTGGTCACAACATGGCACCATTGAGTTATATGTTAACTTTGAAGATAGTCCTCAAATATACTCAAACATTGATCAACCATCGTCCTCAAACATACCCAACCCCGACTACATCCCATCTTTTCATCAAACCAACCTTTATCAACCCAACTTATATTCTTCATCACAACACTATGAACCATCACAATATGAACCATCACAACACTATGAACCATCACAACACTATGAACCATACTCTAGCCAAGTAGAAGAAACTCATCTAGAAAGTTTTCAACTCCTTCAGGAATCTTTTCCAGTAAGTCCACAACGCGATCTTCCCCTTAGTGTGTTATATGATATCAACGAGGAAGAATTGAGTGATTATAGTGAAGATGACGAGACATACTTCTACGAATCATCTGGTGATTCTGACGATGACATTGTTGTTGACGAAGATATGGAAGCAGAATTCAATCCACCATCATACATGAAGAACATCAATTTAGATAATTAAGAGCAATCAAGTGAATTTGATGACATGTTCGTTCACGAAGACCCAGCAAAAGATGGAACTCTTGCCGTTGGAATGAAGTTTCAAAACAAGGATGAATGCGTGCATGCAATCAAACAGTACCATTTAAAATAATCGTTGAATTTTGTGGTACATAAATCAGATTTAGAAAGGTACGTTATTTGTTGTTCATCTTCAAATTGTTTGTTTAGATGTAGAGCTTCAAAACGCAAAAAGAGTGATATGTGGGTGATTGCTAAATTGAATTTGCCTCATACATGCACAAATTCCACATTGTCAAAAGATCATACGAAGCTCGATTCTAATATGATATGTGCAAGCGTAATGGAAGTTTTGAAAGTGGATCCTTCAATCAAAGTGAAGGTCATTATTGCTCAGATTCAAGCCTTACACAACTGCACAATTAGTTACAAAAAGGCTTGGATGGGAAAAAATAAGGCCATCGAAAACATTTATGGCAATTGGGAAGAGTCTTACAATCAACTCCCACAATGGTTATTGGTTATGCAAACGTTTACTCCAGGAACCAAAATTGAAATGGAAACAATCCCAGCTTATCATGAGAATAGTTTGATAAGTGGGATAAGGATATTTCATAGACTATTTTGGGCTTACCTTCCGTGCATATCTGCGTTCAAATTTTGCAAACCAATTGTACAAGTTGATGGGACTTGGTTGTACGGCAAGTACAAAGGAACTCTATTAGTAGCAGTTGAAGGTGCAAACACGAGAAGGGGGGTTGAATTGTGTTTGACTAACTTGATTACTTTTTTCTGTTTTTGCAGTTTTAAAACAAAACCTGATGTATGAATAAAACAGAGTTAGCAGCGGACGTAAAGTAAAAATAAAACACATAATTTTATACTGGTTCACCGTTAACAAGGCTACGTCCAGTCCTTTCACTTTGAAGGATTTCACTAAATCAAAACCTTGAATTACAACAATACCATTGACCCTCCAAGTCAATCTTCTCAAACAGTCTAACAATCCTAGACTTTTGAGGAATACAGCACCTTGACTTCTCAAGTCAAATCTTCTCCTACCAATCTGACAACCCCAGATTGTAGAAGGAATTACAACGCCTTGAATCTAATTGCTAAGTAATCTGCTACCCCTTCTGACTCCCTCAAATTGTAGACTCTACTTCAACAACTTAGATTTAACACAAGGGAAAGAAAAACACGAGTGCTTGCTTCTGAAAAGCTGGAACTCAAAATTAACCTCACTGAAAACTCGAGTGTTCGCTTTTGGAAGTGTATGACTCTTTTGTAATTTTCGATGCTGAATCTTCAGTCTTGAACCTCCTTTTATAGATGTGAATTACGGTCTCTTCCAAGCTTAAATTCGAGCTGTATCTTGCTGGATTCTTTTGCAAAAATACCTTGACCAATCGGGTTTCATTTAAATAAAAAAACATATCTTTTTAGCTCTAGATTTTCTTTTATAAATAACTTGGGCCAATCCTGTCTTTAATTAATTCTGGAACAAATCTTTCTTCCCGCCAATAGCTTCTGAACTCCCATACGACTTTAATTTATTTTTGTATCAAATCCTTTTAATACTTTGATCACATTTAATCAAGTCTCCATTGATTATCATCATGATTAAATCTGGACCGTTTGATCTTCTGCTCTCGTCCACATCTGGACCATACAATCTGATATGTTGTGATCCTCTAATCTTGGCCAACACTGGACTTCACTTTCTGATCTTCTGATCTCGACCACTCTGGACTTGCAATCTGATCTGCTGTGATCCTCTAATCTCGGCCAATACTGGACCACACGTTCTGATCTTCTGATCTCGGCCAATATTTGGCCATATGGTCTGATCTTCTAATCTCGGCCAACATTGGGCCATATGCTTAAATCTGGACCATTGATCTGCACATTTTCCCTCTGATCTGGACCAATTCTAAATTGGGTCTGGATTGAACTGAAATTAACTTTTGGACATAGGATATTTTAATCTGGACATTTACCTTCTGATCTGGATCAGTATCCCTCTGACTGGCTTCCTTCTGGTCTGGTCCAGGTCTCCGTCTGGACTTTACTTCCTTCTGATCTGGGCCAGGAAATATATGGTGTTTCGACATCTTGGTGTATCCTCCGGTAATTTCAGGATGCATCCTCTGGTACCTTCTGGATGCATTATCTGGTGTCTTCTAGAGGTGTATCCTCTGGTTTGATTTTATCCTCTGATAACTTATCTTCTGCCTTTGATAACTTCATCTTCTGGTGGCATTTAATATAATATTTCTAAGTACAGAATAAGGTTACATGGAGTGCTTTTGTAAACATCAAAATCCTAAGTACTTAGAACCAACTTGGTTCCAACAATCTCCCCATTTTTTATGATGACAAAACCTTAACTTATTTTGATAGCTTATGACCTGAAGTACTTGAAAATCTCCCCCTCAGACCAATCTCTCCCCCTAAGTCTGATACTAACTTTTTCTTCTCCTTTTCAACTTCTTCTCTTTTCACTCTTTCTTTTCTTCTCTTCTCCTTTTCAACTCCTTCTTTATTCTCTTTTTTTTCTCCCTTCACATTGCCTCTCCTTTTCAACTTCTTCTCTTTTCACTTTTTCTTTCTCTCTCTTTATTTCTCTCTCTCCTCATTTCCTCTCCTTTTCAACTCCTTCTCTTTCTCATCTCTTTCTTTTTCTCTCTTTATTTTTCTCTCTCCCTGTTTCTTCTCCTTTTCAACTCTTTCTCTTTTCATCTCTTTCTTTTTCGCTCCTCCTTTCTTTTTATCTCTACTTTTCTACTTATTTCTCTTTTCTCTCTCTCTCTCTCTCCCCCTTTTTGTCATCAGCCAAAAAGAGGTCCTACTATTTTTGTATTTTTGTTTTTCTCTTTACAAATTACAGAAAGTAAAAACAGAAAAATAAAAAACATACAATAAAATTACAAGAAAATTAAAAACTCCTAAGATGTCTGACTACTTGAGCTAGTTAGATATTGAGATAATGTTGAGATGCTTCTTGATGAACTCGAACCTATCTTTAGGTAGTGCTTTGGTGAAGATGTCAGCCCATTGATGATCAGTGTCCACAAACTGGATGCTTAAAGTCCCTTTTTGAACATGGTCCCTAATGAAATGGTGTTTTATTTCAATGTGTTTGGCTCTAGAGTGTAAGATAGGGTTCTTGGTTAGGTTTATGGCTGAAGTGTTATCACATAACAAAGGGATATTGGTTTCAAACATGTTGTAATCTTCAAGTTGATGTTTCATCCAGATTAACTGTGAGCTGCATCCTGCTGCTGATATATACTCATTTTCAGCTGTTGACATGGCAATTTTGCTTTGTCTTTTGCTTGACCAAGAGATCAAATTATCACCTAAGAAATGGCAGTTGCCACTTGTACTTTTCCTTTCCAGCTTGTCTCCAGCATAGTCGGAATCACAAAAACCTCTTAGTTTGTAGGTGGGGGTTTTCTTGTATAACAAAGTAAGGTTGGTGGTTCCTTTAAGGTATCTCAAAATTCGTTTGACAGCAGTTAAATGGGATTCCCTAGGGTCAACTTGAAAACAGGCACAAACACAAACACTAAACAAAATGTCAGGTCTAGAAGCAGTTAAGTGAAGAAGGGATCCAATCATACCTCTGTATGTTTTCTGGTCTACCTTTTAGCTGGTTTCATCTTTCTCAAGTGAACAGGTTGGGTGCATGGGTGTGGCCATAGGCTTACAGTCACTCATCTTGAACTTTTTGAGAAGTTCTTTAGTGTATTTAGATTGGTGAATGAGTATACCTGATTTGCCTTGGTGAATCTGAATTCCCAAGAAGAACTTAAATTCTTCCATCATGCTCATTTGGAACTCTTTCTGCATTAGGTCAGAAAACTCCTTGCACAAAGTGCCATTAGTAGATCCAAAGATGATATCATCAACATAAACTTGAATAATCAAAATATCATTTTTAATGGATTTCCTAAATAGAGTATTATCAATCTGGCCTCTATCAAATTCATTCTTAAGCAGAAAGTTACTAAGTCTGTCATACCATGCCCTTGATGCTTGTTTTAAACCATATAAAGATTTTTTAAGTTTAAAAACATGGTTTGGAAAATCAGGATTTTCAAATCCAAGGGGTTGTTTGACATAGACTTCCTCACATATATAGCCATTTAAGAATGCACTTTAAACATCCATTTGATACAACATTATATCATGATTAGCAGGAAATGATACAAGAATTCTAATTGCTTCTAACCTGGCCACTGGAGCAAAAGTCTCAGTGTAATCTATACCTTCCAGTTGATTGTATCCTTGAGCTACAAGTCTGGCTGTGTTCCTTACCACTTCACCTTTTTCATTGAGTTTATTCCTGAACACCCACTTGGTTCCAATAATGTTTTTGTTTGGTCTGGATACCAGATCCAAACATCATTCCTTTGGAATTCATTCAGCTCTTCTTGCATTGCAAGTATCCAACCTTCCTCTGCCAGAGCTTCATCAACATTGGTTGGTCTGCATTAACTTCTGGTTCTGGAAGATCTGTAACAGCTTCTGATTCTGATAAATCAACTTCTGGTTATGGTAAATCTGTAACAGCTTCTGATTCTAGTAAGTATCTAGATTTCTCTTCTGACTTATCTTGGCTGTTTTTGACTTGATCAGATTTATCTTTTGAAGATTTGTCATGTGTTGCTGACTTGCTTGTATCCTCTACCTTTCCATGTACTTTTGTTTCTTCTGCTTATGCTCCCTGCACTATCTTTATCTTGCTTTGATTTGTTAAGATCAAGCAGTTTGTCATATAACATAATGCAAATCAAATAATTTGAAAATGAACTCAATACAGCCAAACCATTAATTCTGCTTCTGGTGGTTTCTGCTTATTTTTGAAACCACTGAAATGTTGTTTCTGCTGAAAAGTTCAATTCGTGTGAATCACCTGGTTCCTCTGACAGTTTGAAAACCTCCAGAATACTTATCTAGCTTTGATTTTTTAAGATCAAGCTTCTTGTTATAACAGTAAACATAAATATCAAACAATAATAGTATCTACAGCAAGATGTAATCTGATTTTCCGATTCTGAATCTGTATGTTCTGTGATTACATGGTTTAGATGAGGGGATTTGAATTCCCTTCCAGGTTTGTAGTCTTGATGAATTTAACTGGAGTGTTTGAAGAACTCTCCTGATTCTGATTCTTCTCTTTCTGCTTTGGCTGATACACCATGTTCCTCTGGTGATTCTGGAACTTATGGTGATTCTGGTAATCGTACTGGTTCTGGTTCTGGTTCTGGTTCAGGTTCTGGTACTAATTCTGATTCTGGTTCCAGTGTCGATTCTAGTTCCAGTTCCTATGCCTCTTATACTAGTTCCAGTTCATGTACCTCTGATACTTGTTCCAGTTCTGATTCTGGTTCCAGTTCCTGTTTTGATTCGTGTGATATGTGTGATTTCTTTGATATTTCCTGTTCCTCCTATGATTCTGGTTCTGGTTCTGATGGGTATTGTGTTGACCAGTTATTCTTCTACCTGAGTGAATTGGCTTCTGTTTGGTAGATGTTGGAACATAAAACTTCTTCTGCTTGTGCATTGCCAACATCCATTGTCCAGGCACCATTGTTGGTGTCTCCTTCTGGTTGCTCAGAATATCTGCAACATAGACAATTTGATCTTTTGGTACCCAAAAATGATTAGGTCCAGGTTTGTTAGCTCTAACAACTCTATGATCTTGTTCAGATTTTACAATTGGACAAGATAATTCAGAGTGACCTTTCTTAGCACAAACAATGCATAAAACATTAGAATGAACAGTTTTATTTTCAGCAATAGTTTCTATAAAACCAAGACCTCTCTTTCTCGTGTTATTATTTCCATAAATCATAGATGCATATTTACTTCTTTCCATTCCATTAGAAATAAAGTTTTGAAAAAATTGCTCATGCATATCAGATTCACAAACAGTTTTGGAAGTGGAACAAATATCACTTTTGAGAGTTTGGATTTCAAATTTGAGTCTTGCAACTTCAGTTTTAAAATCGTTGTTTTCAGTTGCATACTCAGAATTTTGATTATTTAAAACTTGGAATTCTTTGGTCAGATTTTTCTTATCTTCCCTAAGAGTTTTCAGTTTTAAAGACATCTTATTGTTTGCATTTAAAAAGTCTTTAACAACATCAATTAATTCAGATTTAGTGAGATCAGAAAATACCTCATTTTCTTCATCTTCTGAATCTATTCCAGAGCCTGAGCTGTATCCAGAACTTGAGTTGGTATGAGCCATCAGAGCTAGAATTACTTCCTCTGATGTGCTTCCAAACTTGTCTGAATGACTGCTTCGATCATTCTTCCTTCTGCTTGCTTTCCTTCCTGAAACTGTGCCTTTATGAAGTCCAAAGGCAGACCTGATGTGTGCCATCATTGCTGTTTCTGCCTCTTCTTCATTAGACGATTCTTCTTCTAATTCTGATACATCCCAGGCTGCCATCAGACCCTTCTTTCTGAATCTGGAACTCTTCTTGTGTTGTTTGCCTTTTTCCAGATTTTGACATTCTAACTTGATATGTCCAGGTTCATTGCATCCATAATAGATGATGTTTTCTTGTCATATTCCTACTTTCCTTTGCTGTTATGTTTCTTCTTGAAGCTTATCCTCTTCCTGTTTTCCCAGATCTTAACCATCTGTTTGGTTAAGTAAGCCATATCATCACAATCATTGTCGCTAGCCTCTGATTCTGATGCTGCCCTTGCAGCTTTCTTCTGTTTCAACTTCAAGGCCATATTCTTCTTCTTCTTTGGTTCATCTGCTTCTAGTTCTATTTCATGAGACTTGAGTGAGCTGATCAGATCTTCAAGTTTTAAGTTATTCAGATCTTTGGCTTGCCGAATTGCAGTAACCATTGGTCTCCACTTGGTTGGTAAGCTTCTTAGAATCTTCTTGACATGATCTGCTGTTGTGTAGCTTTTCTTCAAGACCTTCAGTCCATATATCAGAGTCTGGAATCTATAGAACATTCCATCAATGTTTTCATCGTCTTCCATCTTAAACATCTCATACTGTTTGACCAGTATGTTAGCCCTTGCTTCTTGAACCTGCTGGCTTCCTTCATAGGTCAGAACCAGACAGTCGAATATGCTCTTTGCTATTTCTTTATTTGCGTATCTGTCAAATTCCTTGAATGTGATGGCACTGATCATGATGGTTCTGGCTTTGTGATGCAGTTTGTATGCTTTGCTCTGGTCTGGTTTCATATCTTCCATGTCCAGTTCTTTAGTTGGATCTCTTGGAACAGTAGGTGCAGTGTATCCTTTGACTACCAGCTTCCATAATTCAGGATCTTGAGATATGAAGAAACTTCTCATTCTGTCCTTCCAATACTCAAACCTTTCTCCATCAAACAGTGGTAGTCTGTTGATGTTGCCTCCCAAATCAACTTTGGATTCTGCCATGTTGAACCCCTTGGACCTTTCCTCAAACATTGTTAAGTGCTCAGCCTTGAGACCGAGCTCTGATGCCAATTGAAGGTGCAAACACGAGAAGGGGGTTGAATTGTGTTTGACTAACTTGATTACTTTTTCTGTTTTTGCAGTTTTAAAACAAAACCTGATGTATGAATAAAATAGAGTTAGCAACGGATGTAAAGTAAAAATAAAACACAAAATTTTATACTGGTTCACCGTTAACGAGGCTACGTCCAGTCCCTTCACTTTGAAGGATTTCACTAATTCAAAACCTTGAATTACAACAATACCACTGACCCTCCAAGTCAGTCTTCCCAAACAGTCTAACAATCCTAGACTTTTGAGGAATACAACACCTTGCTTATGAAAAGCTGGAACACACAATTAACCTCAGTGAAAACTCGAGTGTTCGCTTTTGGAAGTGTATGACTCTTTTGTGATTTTCGATGCTGAGTCTTCAGTCTTGAACCTCCTTTTATAGATGAGAATTAGGGTCTCTTCCAAGCTTAAATTCGAGCTGTATCTTGTTGGATTCTTTTGCAAAAATACCTTGACCAATCGGGTTTGATTTAAATAAAAAACATATCTTTTTAGCTTCAGATTTGCTTTTATAAATAACTTGGGCTAATCCTATCTTTAATTATTTCTGGAACAAATCTTTCTTCCTACCAATAGCTTATGAACTCCCACACGACTTCAATTTATTTTTGTATCAAATCCTTTTAATACTTTGATCAAATTTAATCAAGTCTCCACTGATTATCATCATGATTAAATCTGGACCGTTTGATCTTCTGCTCTCGTCCACATCTGGACCATACAATCTGATCTGCTGTGATCCTCTGATCTCGGCCAACACTGGACCACACTTTCTGATCTTCTGATATCAACCACTCTGGACTTGCAATCTGATCCGCTATGATCCTTTGATCTCGGCCAATACTGGACCACACGTTCTGATCTTCTGATCTCGGCCAATACTGGGTCATATGGTCTGATCTTCTGATCTCGGCCAACACTGGGCCATATGCTTAAATCTGGACCATTGATCTGAACATCTTCCATCTGATCTGGACCAATTCTGAACTGGGTCTGGATTGAACTGAAATTAAGTCTGGACATAGGATATTTTAATCTGGACATTTACCTTCTGATCTGGATCAGTCTCCCTCTGGCAGACTTCCTTCTGGTCTGGTCCAGGTCTCCTTCTGGACTTTGCTTCCTTCTGATCTGGGCCAGGAAAGATATCCTTTGATGGTGTTTTGACATCCTGGTGTATCCTCTGGTAATTTCAGGATGCATCCTCTGATACCTTCTAGATGCATTATCTGGTGTCTTCTGGAGGTGTATCCTCTGGTTTGATTTTATCCTCTGATAACTTATCTTCTGCCTCTGATAACTTCATATTCTGGTGGAATTTAATATAATATTTCTAAATACAAAATAAGGTTACATGGAGTGCTTTTGTAAACATCAAAATCCTAAGTACTTAGAACCAACTTGGTTCCAACAGTAGTTGCCCAAGATGGGAACGACCATGTAATTCCTATTGCCTATGCTCTTGTGGAAGGTGAGACAAAAGAGGGTTGGAGTTTCTTTTTGAGAAATTTAAGAAAACATGTCACTTCACAACCCAACATTTGTTTGATTTCGGATAAACACGAATCTATTAAGAGTGCTTACGACAATCCAAATAATGGACGACAAGATCCTCCGTCAAAGCATGTGTTCTGCGTCCGACATATTGCACAAAATTTCGCAAGGGAATTTAAGGATAATGCTTTGAAGAAAAAAGTTGTTTGCATGGGTAATAATTTCATTCTTATTTCTTATAATTAGTGTAGTTTTTAATAATTTAATTGTTAATTTTTATAATTAGTTAACAATGCATTGTCTACTATATCAATACAGGTTACTCAATTATTGAACCTACATATCGACACTACCGCAGAGAAATCGACATATTAAACCCGAAGGCTTTGAAATTATTAGATAACATACCGCGACAAGATTGGATTCAAGCATTTGATGGAGGTAGCCGTTGGGGTCAGATGATCACCAACCTTGTGGAATCAATCAACGGAGTATTAAAAGCACCGCAGAACCTTCCTATCACTGCTTTGGTCCAATCAACATATTATAAAACAGGGACACTGTTTCCAACCATGGGAAAACTATACACATCAATTTTAGCTTCTGGTCAGGTATTCACAGAAACATGCTTCAATTTTATGAAATCTGAAATAAGTAAATCCAATAGTCATAGAGTTGATAGTTTTGATCGGAGCAACCATACTTTCATGGTCCACAAGACAGTAAATCCAATAGAAGGATGACCAATTGGTCATTACAGTGTAAACCTTCCTAACAATTGGCGCGACTGTGGGAAATATCAAGCTAAACACATGCCTTGTTCACATGTGATAGCAGCATGTTCTAGTATCAAATATGATTATTAGAGCCTTATACTTGATGTGTACAAGGTGGAAACGTTACTAAAAGTGTACGACGAAACGTTCAGACCTATACCAAACAAAGGATATTGGCCAGAATATCAAGGTGTTAAGGTATGTCACAATCCTCTCATGCGGAGAGTCAAGAAAAGTCGCCCAAAAAGTAAACACATTATAACACAAATAGATACTAAAGAAAGAGTGTCAAGAAAGTGTGGATTATGTTGGGTCTCTGGTCATACTAGAAAACATTGTTCAAACGCTGCCGACACATCTACTCAAATTTGATGTATTTTTTTCCTTTCAAATTAATGTATTTTTTTTAATTTTATTAATATAATTTATTATTATTATTATTATTATTATTGTTGTTGTTGTTGTTGTTGTTGTTATGTTTATAATTTTATTTTTTTGTTATGTTTATTATTATTACAATTTTTTTATCCTAAATATTAATTTATTTTAATTTTTTTATTATGTTTATTATTATTATAATTTTCTTTTTTTATTTATTATTATTATTATTATTATTATTATTTAATCTGTAATTATTAATATTATTAATATTATTTATGAAATTATTTTATTTTTTTTATTTCATTTCATTTTATCTGATTTATTAATTATTTTAAATATTTATAATTTATTATAATTATATATTACATATTTTAATTATTAATTAAAAAAAAAAAGGAAGGTACATCATCGCACATTGGGAGTGTGATGAGCAACTGGGTTAAAAAAAAAAGTCATTCAAGTCATTGCAGACCCATGTTGCGATGAGCAACTGAGCCCAAAAAATAGGATTTTCTGGGAAATAATTTTGAAAGTAGGGCAATTAAGAAATAAAAAAAAAAGGATATTTATATACAAAATCCTGACGATGAAAGTCTTTTACACTGTCAATTAATTTTAATTATTAAATTATTAAAAATATTTGACTTTTATCGTAATTACGAGTAAAACTTTGTATATTGTATAGTAATTAATAAACTTTTTTATTTCATTGGACTCGTACGTAGTCGTAGTAGCACTTTTCTTTCTTTCCTTCCTTCCTTTGGTCGCATATGATCATACCGACAGACACGAAGAAAAAACAAACAGACACTCAAGTCTTTGTGGTGGCCAACCTGTTCTGCAATTGTTGAAATTAAAGATACTCAAGTCTCTGTGGTTGCTTTTGGAATGCGAAAATCAATTTGAATTTCGAAATTAAACACAATATGATCCGTAGTTGTTTGATGTTGAATATAAGCAATAAAAAATCTATTTTTTTTTTTAATTTAAATTTTATCTTTTTTAAAAATTCTTATGTATGACAATTTAGATAATGTAATTTTTTTTAATTATTTTAAAGATATTTTAAGAAGGTACTATTACTTAGGATCTATGTAGATTGTGTTGAGTCGTTTTTGACTCTGATACTGCACCTATCAATTTTTTAAACTCTCAAACCTATGATTTTCCTATTAAACTGAACCAAACCAATTTGATTATGAACGAGTTAAGTTCACGGGTAATAAAAAAAATATGTTTTTTATATAAAAATTGTAATTAAATTTAAATACTTAAACATCTATAAAATAATAAAATTATATTGTAATATATTATTTAATACTTAAAATACATGCAGAAACACAACAAAACACTTAAATTAATTAAATTAGCAACAAATTATCAATCACAGTCCAACAATTATATTTTAACTATACATCAATAGTAAAAAAAATAAAAATATATATGCCACATTAATAAGTTGAATTCGCGAGTTCATGAATTCAAAAAATTAAATCTAATACCTAACATAATTGAATTTTAATTAGTTACCTCGAATTAGATTCAAATTTAAATATTTGAAATCACAGTACAAGTTAAATTGGATTGAGCAAAAGAGTAGTAAATTTAATTTTAACCCCTTCTAGTACTAAATTTGAAGACTTCCTTCGAAGAAAAGAAACAATCAAACAATTATAGGCTTTGTTTGTTTGGTCACGCACGTTGCAGACAAAACCTGGAACAGTTTCTGCGCATGCGGTTGTCTGCAACACTGTACGTAGCGTGGTTTTCAAGCTCGCCACTTTGTGGATAAAATTTCTAAGGATTAAATAAATAAATTTTTAATTCCTCCAAATACATCAACTTTATTTTTAGTACTCCTAAATTTTTTATATGAATAATAGTTTCCAAATATTTTTCCATTACCAGATTTGGTCCCCCGTTAGTTTGATTTGAAGGATATTGACGTATCATTGCCACGTGGTGCATTCTAAGTGATGTAGCATTTTTACATTTATAATTATTATTTTAATTTATAAAAAATGGAAATCCCCAATTTTTCCTATTAAAACCATAGATCATTCAATTGAAGTCCAAATGAAGATTTTGTGGAGTTCCGCATTTTGAATAATAATCCTTCGAATGCCTTATTCGTTCGTTGATCGCGTGAGAGAAGGAATTTGGGACTTAGGGTTTTCAATAATTTGGGAAATAGGAGATTTCTTATTTGTGACTTAATTTGGGGAAAGAGGGATTTGTGAAATACTGATAATAACATAACAATAATAATTAAAATATAAATTTCTTGTGTTTTTTTAAAATAAAATAATAATTATAAATATAAAAATGTGAGGTAAGTTAAAATGTGTCATGCGGCAGTGACACGTTAGCGTTGGTCAAATTAACAATAATGACCAATTTTAATAAAAGAAATGTTTTGGACGAAAATTATTTGAAAAAAAACTGTAAAGTGACTAAAAACAAAAGTTCATATATTTAAAAGGACCGAAAGTATATTTAATTAAATATCTAATGTACTTTATTGAAAATTATAGGAGTTTCACTAAATTCATATAGATATAGGTTCTCTATTAAAGAATTGTGGGTAGCCAATGAAAGTTAAACATCTATCTATTGAAGATATGTTTATTAGTGACTCATAAATAAAATAAAGGATTATATAAGTTTTTGCTCCTTATAAATTTATTTTATTTATATTTTTTCTAAAGTTTTTTTTTTTAAATAATGGTGCCTCAAATATTTTCTATCATAAATATATTAATAGTTTTTTTAGTAATTTTGTAAATTAATTATTTTTTGTTAATATATTAATTACCAAGGACATTGTTCTTCGAAAATATATTATTTTTATTTTTTAGTTCACTACGTTAAAAATGGCTTTTTAAAACGCTTTTTTTAAACCATTTACAGTGCTTTTAAGCGATGTAGCATATAGTGCTGTTAAAAGATACAACAACGCTATTGAAAATAAAAAAATGCTGTAATAGGTATAAATATATAAATATATTATAATTTTAATAGTAATTTTGTAAATTATTATTTTTTGTTAATATATTAATTACCAAGGACATTGTTCCTCGAAAATATATTATTTTCTTTTTTTTAGTTTACTATACCAAAAATAGCTTTTTAAAACGTTTTTTTAAGCTCTTTACAGCGCTTTTAAGCGATGTAGCATCTAGTGCTGTTAAAAGATACAACAGCGCTATTGAAAATAAAAAGCGCTGTAATAGGTATAAATATATAGCACGGTTCTCTTATACTAGTTTTACAGCGTTTTTTCAAAAAAAACGCTGTAATAGGTACATATATATAGTGCGCTTCTCTTGGACTAGATTTAGAGCGTTTTTTTCAAAAAAGTGTTGTAATAGGTGCATATATAGCGCACTTCTCTTAGACTAGATTTACAATGTTTTTTTCAAAAAAAACGTTGTAATAGGTACATATATAGCGCACTTTTCTTAGACTAGATTTACAGTGCTTTTTTTCAAAAAGTGTTGTAATAGGTGCATATATAGCGCGCTTCTTATACTAGTTTTACAACTTATTTTTTCAAAAAAACGCTGTAATAGGTACATATATATAGCGCAGTTGTAAGCGCTGTAAAAGGCTTAGAGAAGCGTTGTAAAACGTTTAAAAAAACGCTGTAAAAAGATGAAAACATGTCTTATATGACATTTTTTTTAAAAACGCTGTCTTTAAAATGAGATTTCAATTTTTTTCCAAATTCAGATTCTTATCAACATCAAATATCAATTACATATCAAATTCAGATTCTTATCAAATTCATATTCATATCAAATTCAGATTCACATCAAATTCAGATTCATATTCACAACAACAAATATCAACAATATTAATTATAAATTCACAATATCAATTACATATATCTTCACAGCAACAAATTACAAATTCATGACAGTAGCAACAAATATAATAATATTGACAGTAGCAACAAATATAATAATATTGACAGTAGCAACAAATATAATAATATTGACAGTAGCAATATATTCACAATATCAATTTCATATTCACAACAACAAATATCATGCCAGTTCAGTAGCAATTTCCAACAATTTCTTTTTTTACCCTACTGTAACGAAAAATAAAATAAACTAGTTAGAATAATGACCAGTTCACACCAAAATGTACAATAATAGTTTACAATTTCCAGCAATGTAAAACTCACCTATTAACAAATTATATAACTTTCAGTTGGAGCACATACTAACAACAGTCTTCTTTTATTTCAATTAGATCACTTTCAGAGTATGTTAAATCGAAGTTGTTAAAGTAGTATGCGATATAATATTTGAACATAAATAAGTTAGAATCAAATATATATATATATAGGAAAATCAAAATATATTGAAAATAACGTACCATTTCTGGAATTATATTTTGATTCATATCGACAATCTTCTTCATGAATCGCAATATATAGTCTCCGCAATCTATGTTGTTAGTTTGACGCGGACACTATAAAATTAAACATGTACGCCAATAAATATTTGTGCATTGATTGTAAATGAAAATTTAAAGCCATATAATTAAGTTCTATAACAAAAATTTCAAACCTATATTGGAATCCATGTGATGTCGTTTCCCTTATGCTTCGACATTGTAACACCACTTTGAGCGCGAAAAATTTGTAAAGCACTATCAAATAACTGAGATTATTATTTAATGACCAAACACATTATTTATATATGTAAGAAATAAATGAATGTTACTTACGTGTTGAAGATATTCTTTATATCCGTTATTGTTATAATGATTGTGCAGTAGATCTAAATAGTATATAATTTCAGCGGTGGCATTGATGGCAAACAAAATCCAATGTCGCCTACAACAACAAAAATTTGGTTGGTAAATTTGTTTACACAAGTGATAAAGTATCATAAATTAAAAAAGATATAAATAAAATATCTAATTACCTTGAATTATATAGCGCAAGAAACAACTTATCCTTATCTTTATTTTCCAAAAGTATATCCACGGCATACTTTTCTACGTTAATTGGATCAAGTTTAAACATGGATAGCTTATGCGGAGATAAGAATGAAAATCTATTTGTCAGTTTGCGCACACACACCATCTTTTTGTACAAAAACCTTCAATGAAAATATAAAATTAGATTAATTACCAATAAATGTGGTAGTGATACAATTAAAATAAATTTTTATCTTAAATAAAGTATTTTACATTACCTAATATATATACTGATGACAGTAGCACCCAACTCATCTTGATTTAGAAGTTCATATATGTTTTCTTTACCAAGCAATTCTTCATAATCTTCTCCAAAAATACCTTTATCCATGTGTATGGTACGTGCATCATTGCTCTCCATATTCATTTTTGTTATCATGTCAAGACACGACCCAAATCGAGAAAGGCGTGGCTGACTTCTTTTAGGAGCAGCAACTGATTTTCCAAGATCCAGCTTTTGAATTTTGGCAGGTTTATTTTGAATTTTGGCAGATTTATTTTTTGAAACAAGTTTCTTCACCATTTCGGTAGGTTTAACTTGAATCTGAAAAAATGAGGTCGATTAGTTTGTTAGTTATTATAGTAAGCTAATCATTTCGTATACAATTGATGTATATGTCAAACCTTTTCTGGTGAAGTTACTGACTCGTTGCGAGGAGTCTTCTTATCATTCCCTTTAGATTTTGTAAGAATCTAAATAAATGTAAAATTAAAAGCGAAAAAATCAGCAAATAAACATAATCAATCATAATCATACAATTAAACATACATAGCAACTAAACATACCTCCTCTATGCCAACAAGATTTTTGGGCCATGCCACGTAAGTACCTATTGCTTCTCGCAAAAACTTCATATCTCCGTCGTTGTCGGGGATAGACAACGGTGCAAGTGGTTCTAAAGCTATCTTAGGTAAAACTGTAACATGGTTGGAATGGATGGGATTATGGTGTAATACTTCTCCCAAGGTATTGTATAATGTTCCAAGAAAAATATAGTACGCAAGATGATACACCATAAATCAATGGTTAATACATAAGTATGTGAAACAATTAAGTTGAATGAATTTCTTATTTCGTTAAGTAATTAATTACCTTTTGAATACTTTTACGACCAATGTTGCAACTACCTTTTTCACTATCTAATTGTATTTCACGTTGACAATCTGGAAGTTGCTTTTTCTTATCCTTTTTCACCAAATAGTCAACTTGCTCTGTTAGGGTTTTCAGCGCTTCTAATACTTGCTCATTAGATGGATTTGTGCACTTCTCATGTGAAAAATAGCTTTTTGGAGTCACGCCAAATCCTTTACCCCTCACACGGCCAAAATATTTAGGAACATTAAATACCTTGCCAAGTATGTCCCTGCAACTAACTTGTGTATTCTCCTATGGATTTTCAGAACATTGTTCTAAATTCTCCTAAAATACATGTAGTATTAAAAAGATTAGTTCAATATCATTTTTAAAAGACAATATTAAAAAATATTAAAGTGATAGTATACTTACACATTGTTGTATCACTTGTTGAACATTTTCATTATCAACTATTCCATCTTTATTCACAAGAGTCTCTTTCCACAAGATATGACGACCCAATGGTTGATCGGATTCCGTCTCTTGGAGATATTCGTTAAGACATAAACAAAATATTAGTTAGAAACTATAGTTTATAATCTACCACAATGTATAAAAGTGATGTTGACTTACAATTTTTTGCTCTAAACATGTTTACGCTATACACGAATTTTTGTATGGATGCATTGGATTTTTTCTCTCTCTCCTGATTTGTTGTACTTATACTCTCTCTCTCTCTCTATATATATATATATATAAAATAATGATCGTGTAAAAAAATACGATATGAATATGAATAAAACACACATGCTAATAAATTAATATTACCCAAATGCAGGGTCTGCACGTTTAGCTACAAAAGTGCTCCACTCTTCATTTGATATGTAGTGTTTGTATATTTTTGGAGCTTCAACATTCAAATTTCCATCACGATCTCTTAAGTAGCAATTTGACAAATGAGATCTAAATCCTTTGTGAATTTTTCCAACAACTCTAAGCACATAATTTTTACGCACATCTTCAACGTTAAAAGCTAAATGCAAACCAAATAAAGAAAGAGTTTGAATAAAAGTATTTCAATGGAAAAAATTATAAGTAACAAAAAAGCGGAGTAAAAAAGTTACTTGTATATCAGTCCACAATATATCTTTAGCATCTTTCAAAGCTTTGTCTCTCCAATCATCATTTGTTATTGGGATATTTTGACGAACAACAACACCAATGTAAGTTACCATCATTGAACTGTTGGGCTCAATTGGCTGGCCACTTTGATTCCATCCCACCTAATAAACTCATAGGGTAAGTGCATGCTTTCAAAAAAGATAAAAATAAAATTCTAAACAAAGGATAGTATACCTCAAATTTAATTCCACTACTTCTTGCTTTGATGACTTTTTGGATAATAGTTGTCCCACATTAAACTTCGTTTTCATAACTTTTAGTATTGACAACTTCATCATTTTGACGAGCTAAATCATTATCCATTTATCTACACATTTCACACAGTATAAGTTCAACATGCATTTTAGTCACAACAACAGATTGAATAAATACAACATGCTCTATAAGTTTAGTGACAACAAGAAATTAATAACAATACTTGTAGTTTAGGGTTACGACTTCACAGAAATACAAGTAGAAATGACTTGTGCAGCGAGAAGAGGGTGCACAGTAGGGTTTTACAAAGAGCGCTTTTAAAAAACTATATAAAAAGCGCCTTAAAATCCTTTAATGGTTCGTAGGGATAATAGTGAAAAGGGAGAATAATGAAGATAGAAAGTACGTAATGAAGATGGACAATAGGGTTCGCACTAGGGAGAAGAGTGTCAGCAGGGCTCGTATGGAGAGTGATGAAGATAGAGAGTATGTAATGAAGAGGAAAATGGAAATGTTTCACACTGCTAAGTTCGTAGGGAGAATACGTAATGAAGAAGAAAATGAAAATGTTTCTTATTATCAGTTTAGGTAATACTTTAAAAGACCCTTTTACAGCGCTTGTTCAAAAAACACTTTAAAAGACATACCCTATTACAATGCTTCCACAAAGAGCGCTTTAAAAGACTATATAAAAAGTGCCTTAAATATTCTTTTACAGCGCTTATAGACACACTATATAAAAGGCGCTATATGAGCATTTTACAGTGCTTATATAACTAGCGCTGTAAATGATTTGTAATTTAATTTTTAAAAGCCTTCTACAGCGGTTATGCACAAAAGCACTGTAAATGTTTTGAAATTTAATTTTTAAAATCCTTTTACAGCGCTTATGTTACAACGCCTATGGACAAAAGCGCTATAAAATTACAAGTTCAGTTCAAGTTAAATATGCTAAATTACAATTTAAGTTCAGTTTCTGTAAAATACATATATTTGGATTTTTTTCTCTTCCAAATAATTAGTTAAATACCTATATATATATCAATGCTAAATTACAATTTTAGTTTAGTTTATGTAAAATACCTATATTTGATTTTTTTTCTTCCAAATAATTAGTTAAATACGTATATATCAATGCTAAATTACATGATCAGTTCAGATTGGGATCAGTTCAAGTTCAAGGAAAATCAGTATAAGTAGAAAATCAAATACATGATCAGTTCAAGTTATGGCAGAAAATCAGTATAAGCAGAAAATCAGATACAGTTCGAGCTAAATGCTAAATGCTCAGTTCTGGCAGGTCAAACTAATTGCTAAGTATAAATTACATGAACTTAGTTCTGGCAGTTCAAGTTACATGAAATTAGTATAAATTACATGATGAGTTCAGATTACATGGCTTATATAAAACACATAAACACCTTAAATTTCCTTTCTTCTTTTCCTGGTGGGATTCACATTTGTTTGTCCCTTAACGATACGAAACGATGGATTAATCCAAATTCCCTCATCATGATCATCTCTAAGATATAAACCATCATCAGTTGAATCAATTTCACGTGGTTGTGATGTCACAAAGAAAAGATCATTACCAAGATCTTTAACGTTATTGTGGTCATCACTTATTTTATTGGTCGATAGGACAACGTACCATTTATGATCAGCAGGATCAGTGACATAAAACACTTGTTAAGCTTGCGACACTAAAATAAAAGGCTCATCTTTGTATCCCACCCTATTAAAATGGACAAGCAAGAAAATAACCCTAACTCATCAATCCGAACGCCATCACTTATGTAAGAAAAGACATGTAAACTCGGGCCATTTGCTAGCCACCTCAATCTCTCTGAAATTGAAGCGGGGTCTATATCAAACTTTGAGTTAATGTGATTTTTTAGCAAAGGGATAAAACTTCGATTGTGCTCTCGAGTTATCCAATTTTTATTCCTATTCATGTTCAAACTAGATAACTGATCCATGTGTATTGTAACATACGGTGTATCGTCATCATCATTGTGCAGAACATACAATTGTGCCTGCTCCCATTCTGTCCTTGATATAGTCATTACTCTCTTTCCAATTATCCATTCTCCTGTATTCTTCCTGAATGATGAGACATGGGAAGCCCTATGGATTCAACATTGGATAGATATTCAGTACAAAATTTAGCAGCTTCTTCGACAATGTACCGTTCAGCAATACAACCTTCTGGTCGACTTCTACTTTTTACGTACCCTTTTAATATTTTCATATCGTTCTATCGGATATATCCATCTCATATAAGCTAGCCAACAAAGTTGTGTCTCCTTAACAAGATGAACAGTAAGGTGAACCATTATATCAAAAAACTAGGGTGGGAAATACATTTCTAGCTCACACAAAGTAACAACAATTTCCCTCTGCAATGTCGGTAATTTCTAAGGATCGATCACTTTACTACAAATTTCCCTGAAGAAGAAACATAATTTAGTTATGGCTCGTCGAACTTTTTTAGGTAAAATGGAACGTATACCTATTGGCAGCAAATGCTCCATTAGAACATGACAATGTCTTCAAACCTTTTAACTTGAGGTCTTTCATACAAACTAAATTTTTAATGTTTGAACTATATCCTTCTAGAAATTTAACTTGGTGTAGAAATTTACATAAAACAATTTTTTCCTTTCTAGATAAAGTATGACAGCTGGTGGTAGATATGTGCGATTTCCTTTCTTTACGGGACCCAATTCATTTCTTATTCCAATATCGACCAAATCCAATCTTGCATTGATGTCATCTTTAGACTTTCCTGGAACATTGAGTAACGTACCAATAACACTATCAAAAACAATTTTTCAATATGCATCACATCGAGAAAATGTCTTATATACAACGACTTCCAATATGGCAATTCAAAGCAATTTGACTTTTTCTTCCACCCAGTTTTGACAAGGTCTCCCGCAAAAGGTTTGCCAAATTTATTGGTCAAACCTTGTACTTTTTCCAATATTTGATATCCAGTAGGTGCTAAAGGAGCAGTACCTTCCTCTGATTTTCCATTGAATGCTTATCTCCACCCACGATAATGATGACTAAAAGGTAAAAATATACGATGTCCAAGAAACATGTTCTTCTTACAATGTTTCAATCGCATCCAATCTGTACTCTCTTCACATATATGACATGCACACTGACCTTTAATTATATATCCTGATAAATTACCATATGCTGGAAAATCATTAATTGTGCCGAACAACATAACTCTCAAATTGAAACATTCTTTCTTATACCCATCATAAACTTCCACACATGTCTCCCACATATTTTTTAAATCTTCAATTAAAGGAGTCAAGTATATGTCGATATCATTCCCTGGTTGTTTGAGTCCAGAAATTAACAAAGACAACACCATAAACTTACGCTTCATACATAACCATGGAAGTGTTATAAATCAACAAAATCACAGGCCACGTGCTGTGGGATATCCTTTGAAGACCATGTGGGTTCATTCCATCAGTAGAAAGTGCAAGTCGTAAATTTCTTGACTCTCTACGAAATCAGGATACTCGTGATCAATTTTTGCCCATTGTGGAGAATCTGCAGGGTGTCGAAACTTTCCATCTCTAATTCTTTCATCTGCATGCCATGTCAAGTATTTTGAATCTTCTTCACTGCGATATATGCGCCTAAATCATGGTATTATAGGATACAACACGACTTTTGCTGGAGTAGATTCTTTCTTCTTATATCGAGAGACATTGCATTTCGGACACGCCTTTAATAATTCATATTCGTTTCGAAATAAAATACAATCGTTAGGACACGCATGAATCCTTTCGTAATTCATGCTAATAGAGCACAAAATTCATTTAGCCTCGTAGGTTCCTTTGGGAAGTTCATTATCATCTGGCAACATATCTTTTGGGAGTATTAATAATTCTGTGAAGCTTTTATCAGACCATCTATTCGTCGCTTTTAAGTTGTACAACTTTAATATCGCCAACAATCTTGTGAATTTAGTACAACCATTATATAATGGTTTCTCTGCATCACTCAACAAACTTTCAAACATTTTAGGACAATCCCGAAGATCTTCTTCAACTGCTTTTGCAATCTCCTCAACTCGGTCCCGCTCATATGTATCTGTGTCAAAATCATTTGAAGTATATGTCGCACCATTCTCAAGATTAGTGTTCCCTTTTTTTCTCACCATGTCTTATCCAACATGTATAGCTTTGATCAATTCCATTCCATACTAAATGTCCTTCCAATTCATCTGCTCTAACGCGTTTTTCAAAACAACATGTTAAACAAGGACAAATGATTCGATTTGGGTCTTTTGCATTCTTCACTGCAAAATCAACAAACTCCTTCACTCCATTTTCATACTCTTTTGACAATTGATTGAAAGACATCCATTTCCGGTCCATTTTATATGACCTATATGAATGCAGTGTTACACAAATTTATCAATCTATAACATTATACCAATCTATAGTATATATAGTCTAATAATGGAAAATGGAAACCAAGGTCCAAGGTCATGCATACAAGTCTGATTTCAAAACAGAACAAATCAAACATATTTCAAAACAGAACAAATTTTCTATGATTTATCATGTAACAATTTATCTGATTTATTAGGTAACAATTTATATGATTTATCAAGGTTATGCCAACTACTATCATGTAATATTTTATATGATTTATCGGGTAACAATTTATCAGTTTTAGAGACAACAACAAATTAAGAAATACAGTACCTGAGACAACAATCACTCAGTAGAAATGGGCGCACAGTAGAGGATGGTTCAGCGTGAAGATGGCACACAGTAGAGGAGAGGAGTGTTCGTAGGGTTCGTAGGGAGAGAACGTATTACATATGTTTTTATTTATTTATCAATAATATATAATTTGAACTGAACTTGTACTTTTATAGCGCTTTTGTCCATAAGCGCTATAAAAGGCTTTTAAAAATTAAATTTCAAAACATTTACAGTGTTTATGGCGCTTATATACAAAGCGCTCTAAAAAGCGCTGTAAACATAGTGTGGGAGCGTTATAGTTTACATCGCTTGTATACAAAGCGCTCTAAAAAGCGCTGTAAACATTATGTGAGAGCGCTATATTATATGCAAAGCGCTCTAAAAGCATTGTAAACATTATGTGAAAGCGTTATGTGACCTTGCAAAGGCTCTTTTAGAAAAAGCGTTGTAAACCCTAAACCTTATATGACCCTACAATTGCGCTTTTGTAAAAACGCTTGATAGAAAAGCGCTGTTGTATCCTATGTTAATTTTAAAATATTATACAATAGTGCTTTTAGTTATAAAGTGCTGTCAAATGCGCGCTGTAAAAAATAATTTTTGGCGTAGTGGTTCTTAACTTATTTATTGGGCACTATTTTAAAATAAATTTGATAGACAAAATTTGTGAGGATATTGTTCCTCACAAATGCTGATGGAGTTTAGCGAGCAACTTTGTGAAGACATTGTTCCCCGCAAATGTTTATGTAAAATATCTATTGAAATTGGCAAAAGTTCAATCAAATCATAATGACAGAAAATAAAGTAGTGTTCAGAAAAAGTTGTTACAAACGTATTTTTACAAGTATATTAAATTCCTCGAAAAGTTTTTCGTAAATACATTTTTGCAATTTGATGTAGTTCCTAGAACTTTTGTTCCTCACAAATTAACTCTTTTCTCATTGTGAATGTGGGTGATGGTGTGAAGTCAACTTAGGTGAGGAAATTACAAGTTTACCTTAATATGTTTTCCGATTTCTCAATTTTACCCTAATATGACTATCTATTCAAATACTCCGTCTGATTACTAACATACTAATATTCCTGAATGTATCGAGCATTTCCTTTACTCAATAAGTTAAAAATCACAACCATGAACTTTCAATATTGTATAATATTAATAAAATAAAATATACATTTATTTTAGAAAATAATTACAAAAATTTAAATTTAAATTTGGATCATACAATTGTTTAAAAGATAAATAAAATAAATTTAGTTTTGAAATTTTGTGATTATTACACTCTCTCTACCTTTTAAAATTTTCCTGCTCAAAATTTATAAGAACCTGTTCTAAAAAAGCAAGTATGATAAAAAAACTCACATCACTTGGAGACCAACATAAACTAGGATCAAAGTTGCATCCTTTTCAAAATATCATACATTCTTAGTTTAGAAAATATGCACTATATGACTATTTAATCAAAATGCAGGTATTTCTTACTTCACATGTTAAATTATGGGAAAATTTGCATTATAAAATAGTTTTCAATAAACTTTATAACATGCATTCAATAACCAATCCCCTAATGTCAAGGACCACTTAAGCATTTTCATACTTATTTCATAATCCTTATGGATGTACAATCCAAGAACCACAAGAAATATTTTACTATTTTAAAACAATTAAGTTATTGACATTCAAAAGATATTACTAAGAAGGTATTTTATACGAAGTTAGAACTCCTACGAGCTAAACATTTCCACAACTAGTCATGTAGGCATCTTATAAAATGCAAGTTCTAATTTTTCAAAATATATCACTATTGAAGAAGTTGTGGATTGTACTATACGAGGTCTTCATTTCTCACATATACAAAAGATACTCACAACAACTATTGAATGTAAAATTATGAGAGTTATCATGCAAAAATTAAAGCTAGTTTCATTTACCTCTATGGCGATATTTATCAAAGAAAGAGGATATATAATTTCTAAAACTATGTTGGTTGTCTAATGATATCCATAAAATAATAATCCGGTAATTTTAACACATAAATTTCTCTCAAATAGTTCATGATCCTACAACATTTACAACCTCCAAAGTAAATATTGTTGGAACCAAGTTGGTTCTACACTTAGAATTTTGATGTTAACAAAAGTATTTTATGTAAATAGTATTTTGACTTAGAAGAACAAATCAGAAGCTGTGCAAAATCAGAGAATGACACCACTAGAAGATACATCCAGAGGAAGCAATCAAAAGATAGAAATGCCACCAGAAGGTTCAGCCAGAAAATGCATCCAGAGGGTACCAGAGGATGCATCCTGAAGGCACTAGAGAATATAATTCCAGAGGAAATCAGAGGATCTCATCAAAGGTTAAATAACCATCAGAGGATATCTTTCCTGGCCCAGATCAGAAGGAAGCAGAGTCCAGAAGGAGACCTGGTCCAGACCAGAAGGAAGCCTGCCAGAGGGAGACTTGTTCCAGACCAGAAGGAATCATAAGTCAGTTTTGGTCCAGAATTAATCCTGACCAGAAGATAGCCTGGTCGTGTAATAAGAAACAGTCCAGACTTAATCCAAACTTGGTCCAGAGCAGAAGATAACTGATCCAGAACAAGTGACTTGGTCTAGACTTTGTCTAGACCAAAAGATAGCATGGTCCATAGTATAAAACTAAGTCCAGATTAGAAGAAATGATTGTCCAGATTCAATCCAGACTTGATCCAGATCAGAAGATAAATGTCCAGATTAAAATATCATTAGTCCAGATTTAATTCAATCCATACTCAGTCTAGAATTAGTCCAGATCAGAGGGAAAATGTTCAGATAAATGGTCCAGATTTAAACATTATGGCCCAGTGTTGGCCGAGATCAGAAGATGAGACCATATGGCCTAGTGTTGGCCGAGATCAGAAGATCAGATCATGTGGTCCAGTGTTGGCCGAAATCAGAGGATCACAGAATTGGGGCAGATCAGATTATATGGTCCATATGTGGTCGAGATCAGAAGATCGAATGGTCCAGATTTAATCATGATGAAAATCAGTGATGACTTGATTAAAAATTCGAAGAAGACTTGATTAAATTTTGATAGAAATTTGATCACAGTATTAAGGAGATTTGATTAAAAAATTACTGAAGACTTGAAGAAATTCGAATGCAATCTGAAGCTTAAAAAGATTTGGTTTGAAATTAAAAGAAACAAGATTGGTCAACAGAATTTTCAAAAGCAATCTGGAGCTAAAAAGATACATTTTTTATTTAAGTAAAACCCGATTGTCCAAGTTATTTTTGCAAGAGAATCTGGACAGATACAACTCGAATTTAAGCATGGAAGAAACCCTAATTCTCATCTATAAAAGGAGGCTCAAGGCAGAAGACTTAGTATCGAAAATCAGTAAAAGAGTCATACACTTCTAGAAGCAAACACTCGAGTTTTCAGTGAGGTTAATTGTGAGTTTCAGCTTTCCAGAAGCAAGTACTCGTGTTTTTCGTTCCCTTGTGTTAAATCTATATTGTTGAAGTAGAGTCTACAATCTGAAGAGTCAGAAGAGGTAGCAGGTGACTTAGCAATTAGATTCAAGGTGTTGTAATTCCTTCTGCAATCTGGGGTTGTCAGATTGGTAGGAGAAGACTTGACTTGAGAAGTCAATGTGTTGTGTTCCTCAAAAGTCTAGGATTATTAGACTGTTTGGGAAGACTGACTTGGAGGGTCAGTAGTACTGTTGTAATTCAAGGTTTTGAATTAGTGGAAAATCCTTCAAGTTGAAGGGACTGGATGTAGCCTAGTTAATGGTGAACTAGGATAAATCTTTGTGTTATTTTACTTTATCCGCTGCTACTCTACTTGATTATATTTCAGATTTCAAATAATTATCAAAAACAGAAAAATAATTCAAGTAGTACAAACACAATTCAAACCCCCCCTCCCCCTCAATTTTAGTTCTATTTGACTTCTTTTCTTTTGATTCAATTATCAATCTCTTTACTAAGTCTATTAACCCGTTTGGTCATTCATGATTAATATTCTTTTTCATAAATTAACCATTTGTTTAGTCATGTAAAGAATTTAAATTCAAGAAAAACATAGAACATAAAAAGGTTGAATGATTGAAAGACTAAAATTAAGTTTGGTCATCCAATAATTATAGTCGCAGTCATCCTATAGATCTACCAATTAATCGCAGTACGATCGCTAACAACTAATTGATTAAGAACATGCAAATGGTGATCAATCCTAACATGTGATTAGAGCAATAGGAAAATTTAATTGAATAATAAAAAATAATTAAAATAAAACTAGAATAGATAACTAGACATAGTAAAAAGTATCTCAATTACAAGATTCACTAACAATCTTATAAGAGAATTTAGTTTCTCATTATTGTAAAGAAAATTAAATAAAAAATAATGGTGTTCATCAAATTAAAGAGAAGAATAAAAACTTGAGAATAAAATAATGTTTACTCCAAAATTGAGACATTTTACTCCAACTCCCAGCCATCCTAAAATCTCTTCAATTATTGTGTTGTCCATTCATCTTTCCTTCCCCGGTTTCTCTTTTTATCGCCAAATTGATAGCAAGCAAGTTGCTATATTTGGGGAACAAACTTTCTTTCAATTCAAATTTCCTCTTTTAAATATGGAACAAACTTTTGTTTTTATGTTTTCAAATCTTCAACTTCCGATTCCTATTCATAATGATATATAATATTATGTTTACCTATATACACATTATTTTATTATTTGTAATATTTTTCATCTTTTCTGCATAATGAAAAGCAAATTAAATTAAAAATTTAATATGATAGCATATAATAGCTTTAAAAAGAACTCACAATAATCCTTAAAAAATGCATTAAATTTGAGTTTATCACTTTGGTCTCTTCTATTGAGCAATATGAGATTTTTTTCTATAAATCATATTCAAAAGTTTGAAAATATTGATAATGAGAATGACTAGTTAGTATAATCTTACAATCTTAAACACCAAAGTCAATATTAATTAGTAGAAATTCTTGAGAGTTGGAAATGTCTAAGCCATGTTAGAAACATGCCACCTCTCTTACCAATAAGAAGAAAAAAATGTCTCTCTCTCTCTCACATAAGTCACAATGCAACTACCGTATCGATATCAAATAAGAGTTTAGGTGATACATGCCGTAAGATATGTAAACAGTAAGCTGAGGTAAGAAAAGGTGTGGAGAATGGAATAGAGTTTTTGCCACATAGGTTAACACATTAATTAACAATTAATGAATACAATCATAGGAAAGTTCGGGTATAAATCATTTCAATTCTTTGTAGTAACAAAATTGAAACTCAACTCTCACACAAGCTACAATATTTGTACTTTAATTTATGTCCCTAGTTTAATTTCCAACTAATGACCAAAAATAAAATTCTAACATCTTACTTTCTCTCAATTACTCTTTCAAAATATTAATATCTTTTTATTTTTCATTTGACTCTTTAGTGCAAAAATTGTGAACTTAGAGTGTAAGCTTCAATATCTTTAATAGTGTTGATACACTCACACAAACATAAATAATTTAATTAACTCCAACTTGATACCATGACTAATTAATTATAACAGTTAACAATTGAATGATTGTGACTCTATAGGCACTGACACTATGGTAGCCCTTTTCATTACTCTCAATTAAAACACCCACTACAACATTTTAAGTCTACGGCAACGAAAGGAATCATATGTTGTTGTCTTGTGAATATGCAAAAACTAATAACTTGTTTGTAGAATTGTAGCTGAGATAATTTGTTCAACTGATTTGAAGAGCTCATTTTATGATCGTTATACATGTGCTGAATACATGATTTGGACAAACAAGTTCTTCATTTCTAGTGAATCATATGCCTTCACTTCAAATTTATTTTCCTTTATGAGAAGGAAAAGCTTGGCTTGGCACTGCGAAAGTTGACAAAAGGGGGAAATAAAGGTAATTTAATTTGGCTTAAAGTTCATATTCACTAATTTATTATTTTGGGCATCTATAATCCTAGCTAAATTTAGATAGTAATAATATTCATGTATGAAACATAGGTTGCACAAACTGTACATGTAGTGTTAGGGAATGGAGTTGAGTTTGAATTCAGGCTTGTATCTATACCTTCCATCATCACCATTATGTACTACTAGCAGGAAGCAGAGACTAAACAATTACAATTGCAATGTTAATAGGAAAGAGATTTTCCAACTCTCAATCATTCATTCATGATTTAGTTGTTAAATAAATTTGTTGATTTATTCATAATATTTTTGTCATTTTCTTCTAAAAATTCATGATTTAGTGTGCTCTTGAATTTTTGTTGTATTGTGGTCTCATGTAAATATTATCATAATCTTCTTGTTTTAGAGAAGTAATTGCATCTCTGTGTTATTAGTTAGGAAGATAAGTGTACAATGTAATTGATTATTGTTTATGTAATAGTTTGGTTGGTTTGTAATTGATTAATCAAGAAGGTTAGTGGTATTGTTGTAATTCAAGGTTTTGAATTAGTGAAATCCTTCAAAGTGAAGGGACTGGACGTAGCCTCGTTAACGGTGAACCAGTATAAAATTCTGTGTTTTATTTTTCTTTACATTCGTTGCTAACTCTGTTTGATTCATACATCAGGTTTTGTTATAAAACTGCAAAAACAGAAAAAGTATTCAAGTTAGTCAAACACAATTGAACCTCCCTTCTCGTGTTTGCACCTTCAATTGGCATCAGAGCTCGGTCTCAAGGCTGAGCACTTAACTAGTGTTTGAGGAAAGGTCCAAGGAGTCAAAAACATGGCAGAATCCAAAGATGATTTTGGAGGCAACATCAACATGCCACCCATGTTTGATGGAGACATGTTTGAGTATTGGAAGGACAAAATGAGAAGTTTCTTCATATCTCAAGATCCTGAACTATGGAAGCTGGTAATCAAAGGATACACTGCACCTACTGTTCCAGAAGATCCAACTAAAGAACTGGACAAGGAAGATATGAAACCAGACCAGAGCAAAGCATACAAACTGCATCACAAAGCCAGAACCATCATGATCAGTGCCATCACATTCAAGGAATTTGACAGATACACAGATAAAGAAATAGAAAAGAGCATATTCGTCAGTCTGGTTCTGACCTATGAAGGAAGCCAACAGGTTCAAGAAGCAAGGGCTAACATACTGGTTAAACAGTATGAGATGTTCAAGATGGAAGATGATGAAGACATTGATAGAATGTTCTGTAGATTCCAGACTTTGATATCTGGACTGAAGGTCTTGAAGAAAAGCTACACAACAGCAGATCATGTCAAGAAGATTCTAAGAAGCTTACCAACCAAGTGGAGACCAATGGTTACTGCAGTTCAGCAAGCCAAAGATCTAAATAACTTAAGACTTGAAGATCAGATCAGCTCACTCAAGTCTCATGAAATAGAACTAGAAGCAGATGAACCAAAGAAGAAGAAGAATCTGGCCCTGAAGTCAAAATAGAAGAAAGCTGCAAAGGAAGCACCATAATCAGAGGATAGCGAAAGTGACTATGATGATATGACTTACTTAACCAAACAGATGGTTAAGATATGGGAAAACAGGAAGAGGAGAGGCTCCAGGAAGAAACATAACAGCAAAGGAAAGGAAGAATCTGACAAGAAGAGCATAATCTATTATGGATGCAATGAACCTGGACATATCAAGTCAGAATGTCCAAATCTGCAAAAAAGGAAAACAACACAAGAAGAGTTCCAGATTCAAAAAGAAGGGTCTGATGGCAGCCTAGGATGTATCAGAATTAGAAGAAGAATCGTCTGATGAAGAAGAGGCAGAAATTGCAATGATGGCACACATCAGGTCTGCCTCTGGACTTCATAAAGGCACAGTTTAAGGAAGGAAAGTAGGCAGAAGGAAGAATGATTGGTCAAAGTTATTTTCGAAGGAAATCTGGAGCAGAAAAAGATATGTCTTTTTATTTAAGAGAAACTCGATTGGACAAGTTATTTTTGCAAGAGAATCCAGCGAGATACAGCTCGAATTTAAGCTTGGAAGAGACCCTAATCTGCCTCTATAAAAGGAGGCTCAAGGCAGAAAACATAGCATCGAAAATCAAAAAGAGTCATACACTTCCAAAAGCAAACACTCAAGTTTTCAATGAGGTTAATTGTGAGTTCCAGCTTTCCAGAAGCAAGCACTCGTGTTTTTCTTTCCCTTGTGTTAAATCTAAGTTGTTGAAGTATAGTCTACAATCTGAGGGAGTCAGAAGGGGTAGCAGATTACTTAGCAATTACATTCAAGGCGTTGTAATTCCTTCTACAATATGGGGTTGTCAGATTGGTAGGAGAAGACTTGACTTGAGAAGTCAAGGTGCTGTATTCCTCAAAAGTCTAGGATTGTTAGACTGTTTGAGATGACTTACTTGGAGGGTCAGTGGTATTGTTGTAATTCAAGGTTTTGAATTAGTGAAATCCTTCAATGTGAAGGGACTGGACGTAGCCTCGTTAACGTTGAACCAATATAAAATTTTGTGTTTTCTTTTTACTTTACATCTGCTGCTAACTCTGTTTGATTCATACATCAGGTTTTGTTATAAAACTGCAAAAACAGAAAGAGTATTCAAGTTAGTCAAACACAATTCAACCCCCCTTTCTCGTGTTTGCACCTTCAGTTTGTACTAGAACTTTGAATGTAGTTGTTCTAGTTTTTTGGCCTCGTAGTTCCAAGACGTTGATGTATACGAATCTTGTCGTTAGACTTTAAGCCATGATATGTATTGAACCACATGTGATATTAATAATTTTTCACATTTTAAGTTATTTTCTAGATAAATATTTTGAGGTGTTACACTAACTTAAAATTCTAATTCATTGGATGGGAAATCATATGGCTTAAAGTAACACATTCAACACTTTTATATAGTCAATGTGGAAATACAAAACTAAGCTTCAAAAAAACTTGTCACATTACCTTACCTTTAGTTGTTAGATTAATCAAACCGTCGAAATGCGACCAGAAAGACAACATAGGATGCAAGTAAAACATGATGTTACCTAAATTACAAGGAATGTCTAATGCATAGTTGTCAAACTCTCGAGTTAACTCTTAAACTCTTACGAGTTTACAATTCTAGACCATGAAAACGAGTCAACTCGTTTTTAAACTATATTTTGATATCTCTTATGAGTTTAAGAAAACTCTAATAAAATTATTAAACTCTCTATTTTACTAGTGTTTAACGAGTTTACGACTCTACATTAGTTTATTTTAAAATGTAAAATTTTGATAAATATTAGCAAATATTCGATAGAATTATGTATGTGTTGCAATATATATTGGTTTTAAAAAGTAGATTTATGTTTTTAAACACTACTGGATATGACGTCTAATTTTGTCACACTTTTAATTATTTATGACATTTATGATACGACACCATATAGCGCCTTTTGCATGCATGGTTCCTTCACAAAATTGGAATATTCCTTGAGGCACACCCCAACTACCATACCTCCACCTTATAAACACTACTAGAATGTGTAATCCCACCTATGTGGGACTTCTTATTTTCAATTCACATACTAGTTCTATTTGTTCTTCATTTCCATCAACAATTAAAAATTTTGTTTTAATTTAAAAAATATAATTATGTTCTTAGTGATACAATCAAAATATGTATTTTGGTGTTCTTTTATGAATTACCGATAAAATTGTAAGTGTGACGAAAAAACAACTTTATGTACAATTTTTTAGTTAATATAAGAGAGATAAGTGCATTTCAATAACTAAAGAGGTGTAAGTGTTATTTAATAAGATCTTGAAAGAAATAAATGTAATTTCTCTTTTTAATTTTTAATAAAATAAGTGAAATTACTTAAATATAATTTAAAAATTGAATATACACTAACTTCGTAAAAAAAAGTGTACATCTATAATGGTTACAATTAATAAGTAAAAGTGATTAAAACTAAATGGATTAAAATTGGAACATAAATAAGCTACACTAAAAAAAGTGTATTGCTTTTTATTACCAGTATAGATAACGTAATAAATCTATATCATACACATAGTAAAAGCTAATACAAACACAACTCTCAAAATAACCTTAACTTCCTCAACAACAACAACATTAATTAAACACAATAATTAACAATCAATAGTGAAAAACATAAACATTATACTCAACAATAGCATCCCCAGATTTAAGATCAAACCAATGAGTATTAGCTTGAACATAGCCTCTAGCAAATCTAAAAAGTCCACTACCACCAATAATAGGCATCTCTCTAACCTTATGAAACACACAATTCCTCCCCAAGATAGTAATAGTACTCCCATTATACTTTCCTTCAATAAAAGCAAAATTCATAGCCATAAACAAACCAAGTTCATCTTGTGATACCGATGCATAGAATCCTTGAGATTTTCCAACAAGTTTTGAACTCAATTGAGGTCCTAAAGTCAAAGGGTTGTCGAACATGTCGACTAAACCAAAAGCAGTTGTTGAGTTTAGCTTCGATGTTGGTGGAACAACCGCCATCGAAGTTGGGTCTTTTCCACTCACTATGTCATGCCAGTAGAATCTAAAATGACTTAATTTTTCCTTCTTGTTTAGGCCTAACAATTTGCGATCTATAGGATGAACAAATTCAAAAGTTTCTTCTTTTTGTGGTGATGATGATGCTGAAGTGAGAGTGAGGCAAGAGAGGAAAAGAAAGAAGAATATTTTGAGAAAATTTTGGGAAGGCATTGTGGTGGGGTTAGTGGAATTGTGATGCTAAAGTTGTGGAGAGAAGAGAAGTGAATAATTGAAGGAAGATGAGTGAAGCGTGGTTGAGGGGTTTGTTTATAAAAAGACTACAAATATATAGAGAGGAAAGTGAACCGAACAGAACAATTGAAATAGAATGTACGGAAAAAGTATTTCTTTTTTAATATTTAAAAAAAAAACATTAAATTTTTACGTTTAATTTTACGGGTAATGTATTTTCATTAAAACGTATTTTCAAATAATTAATGAAATGAAATTAAAAAAGATTGTGTTATTTCACGAAACCGTCCTTCATCCACCCAAACTACTCCGACCATCTCTTTTAACTGTTACAATCACCTTCGACGATGAAGTACTACTACCATAGCCACTTTGCAAAACTACCACCTTCATCCACTATAATTAAAATTATTGTAGTTAAATAAATTATAATTTTATAATATTTAAATTATTTTAAAATAATTAAATTTAAATATAATTTTTTTATTATTTTTATGTGTCAATCAATATATTTTTATATTTAGTGAATTCCTAATAACTTAAACTCAACTTAAAATTGAATTCATAATTTAAATTGAAAATTAAAACTTAAAAAACTCAAAAATAAAATTGAAAACTGCTTTTAATTTTTCAAAATTTTATATCATAAAATAAAAAACCACCCTAAACAGGTAAAGTGTAGAGTTTTAAATCTTTTATTCATGATTCAAATCTAGACTAACTTTATATTTTTTATAATTTAAAGCCTCGTTTTTTACAATCATTTTAGATTTCTAAATTTGTTAGGACCACGTAATCTCACCATCCACACTCATCACCACCATCCCCACCCACACTAAAATAAATATGTCGTCGATGGGTAAAATGAGCGTGTAGATCAGTTTCTTTCTTTTTTTTTTTAATTAATAAAATTATTTATCACAATTATACTAATATAATAATACACTCGGTTTTATGGTGGACCACATCGTGACCCATATTTAACAATTGTTCTAAACACCAATAACAATAGTGTGAGTGCATGCTTAACTTTCTAAACATAGGTGTTTTCATTGATGTCAAAATTAGGATACTTTATAATTGATGTCAATATGTATCCCTTAATAATTTATTCATGCCAAGATGTTTTTAAATCAAAGCAATTTCTTTAAATGATGATCGATCTAATTCAGATCGAGGAGGATAGTCGACTTTGTTGACGGGTAATAACTTTGAACCCGTTGAGTGGGTGGTATGTGACAAAAACTCCGACGCTCAAGTAAATATTGATTTGAGGAGAGTAGGAGGTAGTAGGATGGGAATAGTGTAACTTTGTCGGTGTTAGAGGCATTGTTTATATAGACATGAGTCCTAACGTGAAGGAGGACATGATATTGAATGGTATCATTGTAGGTAGATTTAGCGGGGTTGCCGCCTTAAGGCCATTACAACTAGGTTTAGCCATTGAGGGTCAAAAACCCTAGTTATTTGTTGTTGATTATGATACTGAGTTGGGTCAGCGGGAGAGATCGGATTGGGCTTAGGCTAGTCCAGAACAGTTGCCCCCCAAGTGTTTCAAACTAAGATTGCCGACTTGGAGGGTAAAGTTGAAGTCTTCGTCGACATAACCCCATAGAGCAACAAGTTGATGTCTAAGGTCAATTCCTTGACTAGGAAAATCAAGTTATTTCCTTGATTCAAGAGTTCCAAAGGAAAAAGAATAATGACTTCTCTATTGATATGGGAACCAAGATCGACGAGGTATTGGCATTGAAGGAGGAAGTTGAGAGGTGATGCGGTTAGAGGGTGAAGATAAGAAGACCGTTGATGGGTTGGTGGAAGTCGTAGTAAAGGCGGAGAAGAGTCTTTTGACAATGCGGTCACTCAAATATGTGCTTTGAATATTAGGATTGCACTTAACCTAGACAGACTTGATTGGGCCAAGATCTTGGTTGATGGGCAAAATGTGAAGTCAATTGCCCCAATTGTTGAAGACAATTAGTTTTTTGTAATTATCATGACCTATGTCGTGGCAACTAGCTTTGTAATCACCTCGATCTCACTGGGATCGAGTAAGCACAATGTTTATGCATCTATGTAGTTGTGTATGGAGAAATTAATTAAGTGTTTTCATTCAACTTCGCGAGTTTAGGTTTATGCTTCTGCATGTGATAACCTATAAATTATTCAAGAATTTACACTTAACTATGCGAGTTCAAGTTAGGCCTCAACATGCGATAACTTAGATGTTGTTATAAGATTTTATAATTGGACTGCACAAGTTATACACATCAGTGTATGATAACTTAGAAATTGTTATAAGAGTTTATACTAGACTGCGTGAGTTCAAATCTACGCATCACTGTGCGATAACTTAGAAATTGTTATAAGAGTTTATACTTGACTACGCAGTTCAAGTCTACAAATCAGTGTGCGATAACTTAGAAATTTTTATAAGATTTTATGCTCAATTGATCGAGTTCAAGTTTGAGTTGTGTCATGCTAGATATATGTGTTTTAACTAACTATAGTACCTTTTCAATTTGGATATGTTCCAAGTTCGAGGAAGAAGATCGATGAAAAGGTTTTCTAGGACATTGGCTTCTTTTCGGTTTCGGTAACAATATGATAAAGGCCTTCCTAGTTAGGTGATAACTTTCCATGGTCGTTGGCTTTAAGGTTTTTGTGTAGTATGAAGTCATTTTCTTCAAAGTCGCGACGAAGTACTTATTTGTTGTATCTGATGGCCACCTTTTGTTGAACGGCGAGTTCTTTCAAGGCAGATGTGTGCCTAACTTCGTCAACGAAATCAAGTTTGTTTCGTAGTTTGCTATCATTTTCTTGGGGATCTAGTGGGTATGCGGTCTTTCAACTTAATTGTCTAATTTGACGGGGATAACAGCCGCAATTCCATATGTTAGTTGGAACGGGTTTTCGCCCGTGGTGGAGTGGGGCATTGTTTGTTAAGCCCCTAAGACGGAAGGGAGTTATTTGTTGGAACCAAGTTGGTTTTACACTTAAAGTTTTCATGTTAACAAAAGTATTTTATGAGAAGAATATATTCAAAGAAGGATGTCACCCGAGGATGCCACTAGAGGATGTCACCAGAGGATAGCTCTAGAGGATGCCACCAGAGGATGTCACCAGAGGATACCTCCAGAGGATGCCACTAGAGGATGCCAGCAGAGGATCCCACTAGAGGATATCATCAGAGGCAAAAAATTAGAGGATATCATCTGAGGCAAAAATCAGAGGATATCTTCAGAGGTAGGAATCAGAGGACATCATAAGACGATACCATCCAAAGCAAACATCAAAGTATGAAAGAAGACTGGTCAAGATCCTTAGAAGATTTAATTCAAATTCGAAGAAGATCTGAAGAACATTTGGTTCAAAATTTAAAAAGGGACAAAATCAAGTTGAAGAATTTACGAAAGAAATCTGAGCAAAATACAATTCGAAATTAAACTTGGACCAAGTAAAATCCCAAATCTCATATATAAATAGAGACAACAGGCTGAAGAAGAAATCATCGAAAAATAGAAGAACTGAAGCTTACAATCCAAATTCATCGTAGAGTTCAAAGAGAGAAACACTTGTGCGAAAGAGAAATATTTTCTAAGTGTTCTTTTCTTAGAGTGTGAGAGTCATTATTACAATGAGCTTTCCAGAAGCAACTACTCAAGAGAGTCATTGTTATAATCAGCTTTCCAGAAGCAACTACTGAAGTTCTAAACCTTTGTAATCAACCTGATAGTGGTGTAAGTTCCTTCTTCAATTTGGGGCTGTCAGATTGTTAGGAGAAGACTTGGCTTGTAGGGTAAAGGTGGTGTAAGTTCCTTCTTCAATCTAGGGTTGTCAGATTGGTAGGAGAAGACTTGGCTTGTAGGGTCAAGGTGGTGTAAGTTCCTTCTTCAATCTGGGGTTGTCAGATTGGTAGGAGAAGACTTGGCTTGTAGAGTCAAGGTGTTGTTGTTCCTCAAAAGTCTAGGGCTGTCATGCTGTTTGGGAAGACTGGCTTGGAGGGTCAGGTGCTGTGTAATTCAAAGTGTTTGAATTAGTGGATTAAAGCCTTCTGAATTAAGGGACTGGATGTAGCCAAGTTAATGGTGAACCAGGATAAATCTATGTGTCCAAATACTTATGTTGTTATTATCCGTTGCTACCGAATCTGATTGCATCGTCTTCAAGTAATTTATATCAACAGTCATCAAATCAGCAAAAAGTTTTCAACTTTGGCAAACACAATTCAACCCCTCATTCTCATGTTTGCACCTTTATTATTCACTCCATTGTCCCTTAGCATTGTCCAATCTTTGTTTTAGCCCTCAAAGGATGATGCAGTTTGCTGGTTTTGCTTACCCGTTCGTTTGCGGATGCCTAACAGACGTGTAATGTTGTTTTACTGCAAGCTCTATTAGGAGCCCTTGGAATTTTCTTTTAGTGAACTATGTGTTGTTATTAGTTATGATGACTTGA
This sequence comes from Cicer cuneatum, assembly GCA_037974295.1. Classification (NCBI taxonomy): domain Eukaryota; kingdom Viridiplantae; phylum Streptophyta; class Magnoliopsida; order Fabales; family Fabaceae; genus Cicer; species Cicer cuneatum. Next base: position 29,645,681 of record JBBPBO010000005.1, read on the forward strand.
GGAATGCATATGGTTAGTATGTTTCTCTTGAAGAATCTTGTCACGCCTGCTTCCATGATCTTTGTTAGCATTTTGCTTTGATATATTTGGGGAAATAGTCAACGAGCAGTATTAGGAATTTTAGTTGTCTTGGTGCTAATGGGAAATGTCCAATTATACCCATCCACCATGAAAAGGGCGAGGATAAGGTGAGCGCAATGAGCTCATCTTGTGGCACTAAGTGGTGGTCTCCATGTCGTTCACATTTGTTGCATTTCTGGACATAGGCTTTGGCATCTTCTTTAATGGTTAGCGAGTAGTATCTAACACATAAGACTCTTTTGGCAAGGTTTTGTCCTCATAGGTAGTATATGCATATGTCTTTGAGCATTTCTTTCAGCACATAGTCGACGTCCTCACCAGTTAGACATTTCAATAAGAGGGTAAACAATCATCCCCTTCTATACAGTGTCCCTGCAATGAGTGAGTAAGAGAAAGGTCAAAGTTTTACCTTAGTAGGCTCGGTCTTGTCGAATGGGATTATTCCATTGAGGATGTACTATGTGATCCACATCATCAAATTGTTCTCGGGATTGGGTTCCATAAGCTCAGGTTTCACGATAGACTCACTTAAGTTGGCAAAATGGATGAATTCCTAATGATGGATTTATTTCCACCATTACCTTTTATGCTAGCTAGCTGTGACATGACGTCGACTCTCGTGTTTTGTTTCCGAGGGATGTCACTATTTCCTTTACTTCCGTGAGATATCTTTGCAGCGTTTGGTCTTTTGCTTGGTAATCTTCATTGATTTGGTAGACAACGAGCTTTAAATTTGTGTTCAACAAAACCTCCTTAGCACCAAATTCATGTGCCAACCGTAACCCGGTGAGGAAGACCTCATATTCTTCTTGGTGTTTAGATGTTGGGAAGAAAAGGTGTGAGAGGCTTCAATAACCAAACCTTCGTTGTTCTCATGTAGGATATCGGCTTCACTTCCCTTGGTGTTGGAGGATTCGTCGATAAAGATGGTCCATTTGGTCCTCAGTTTAGAAGACGTTGGGGGTCATTTCAGCAACAAAGTCGGCGAGGTCTTGGGACTTTATAGATTTCCTTGACTCGACGCAATATCAAACTTAGAGACTTCTACCGACGATTTCGTCATTCTTCCGACAAGGTCTGGCCAATAAAGTATTTGTCTAATCAATTGGTCTATGTTGATCATGACTGTATGAGCTAAGAAATATTGCCTTAACCTCCTGATTGTGGCAAGTAAAGCTAATATGTTTTTCTCCAACTGTTGATGTATGATTTCGAGACCCTACAAAGCCTTATTGATGAATTAAATGGGATTTCATCCTTTAATCGTTTCACAGATTTAAGTTGCGCTCAATTCTTTCAATGAAACGATTATTAATAAGTATAGTGTTTCTCATACGACTGGTCATAAAGAACTAGCAACTAGGAAATAATCTGTTTCACGTGTTAGTGTGACTTTGCAGTTGTTTTTCCACTGGAATGTTGCCTTTTTCCTTAACAACTTAAAAAAGGCGACACTCGTGTTGGGCGGATTTTGCTATGAATCTTGACAATGCTGCAAGCATGCTGCTGAGGACTTGAATTTTACTTTTGGAGTCGGGTGTTGGCATTGTCTTGAATGCTTTACATTTATCCAAGTTAGCCTTGATTCCTCGTTCAATTGGGTAGAACCTTAAGAATGTTTCGGCTCGTACTCCAGAAATGCATTTCTTGAGGTTCAGTCTCATGTTTGCTCTCGAACGTCTTTGAAGACTTTACGGAGATGGGACGCATAGGTGATCTCTTCTTCGGACTTACTATCATATCTTCCATACATACTTCTAGCATTTTTCCTATTTGGTTTTTGAATACTTTGTTTATTGTGCTCTAATAGGTGGCGTTGACGTTTTTGAGTCCGAAGGGCATTACCTTGTAGCAAAAGTTCCCCGACTCAGCCATGAAGGCTATCTTTTTGCGATCTTCAAGATGCATAGGAATTTGATTATATCCCAAATAAGCATCCATAAACAAAAGTAGTTTGAAACCATATGGGTTATCTACTAATGTATCAATAATGGGAATGGTGAATGGATTTTTGGGACACGCTTTATTAAGATCGGTATAATGGATACAAAGACACCACTTATCATTAGATTTCTTAACGAGTACAACATTGGAGAGCCAAGTGGGGTACTTGGCCTCAAAAATAAATTTTTCAGCAAGTAAATATGAAACAACCTTCTGAATGGCTTCGACCCTTATCTAGAGATTGTTTGCGCGATGCTAAGCAATGAGAAGAGCATCCGAGTGTAAATTTAGCTTATGGCAAGCGATCTCTGGATTCATGATGAGCATCTCCTTAGTAGTCCATACGAAGATGTATGTGTACTCTTTCTAGAAAATGATCAGCTATATCTTGGCTTCATTGGGTATGTCTGCTTGATCCTTATAGTGTTTCATTGAATATCTCCCACCAGAATTAGAGTAAATTCTCCAATAGATGTAGGCCTTTTGATTACCTCTCTGATAGCGGTAGGGACATTGTCTATATGCAGTTCATCGAATTTTATGTCAAGATCGGTGGTCGACAGACCAATGATAGCTATAACCTAACTTACCTTCCTTTCATCCGGCTACACATGTTTTAGGTGTATTTCTTGGTTTTTTAGGGAAACTATAAATCATTTTCTCGTCGCTTCGATGTCACCGTGGACAACGGCTTTTTCTATGAATTTTAGGGAATTTTCAAGTTTTAGGTGGGCAGTCGTGGAGACAACACCTAGTTTCGCCATGGTAGGGCGTCTAATGATGTAGTTGTAGATTTATTTCTAGTTGATCATTTGGAATTTAATCTTCACTATTTCATGGACTTTTCCTCATCGAAGATTGCGAATAGCTTGACGTATCCCCAAGGAGTGCTAGTCGACCCATTGAAACCTTGTAAATCCGACTCTACGTAAGGCACCAGTTTGTCTTTGGTGAGGCGGAGGGTGTCAAACAAGCTAGAGTACATAATGTCGCATGAACTTCCTTGGTTAATTAGGACCCTCAAAACATCAAAGTTAGCCATGTAGGTCTGCACCAGCAGTGGGATTTGGAAGTTTGGGGCTCACCATAGGAGAAGTTCATGTTGGAATATCCAATAGACATGACAAGGGTGGCAGAAAATTTTTCCCATGAGTTGAAGGCACAATTGATTGGCATCACTGTTGGTAATGCCATGTCGTGAGGAATCCCACCAGTGATGGACATAGCAATTAGGAGTTCTTGTGGAACGTCTTTGTCGACGATATCGTTAGCGTATTAATTGCAGGATGAGGGGACTCTGGTTTTCTCCACTCTAGGAACGAGTTGTGTCCTCAGATAATGTATTGCCTTAATTTTCATTTTTGGATAAGGAGTCTGATGGCATCCTTTAGGCGGATGCAATCACCGGCATTATGGTTGTTGCACTTGTGGAATCAGAAGTACTTTCTTTTATCAACTCTCGGCCTTGGAAGAACCTATTAGAGAAACTAAATCCCTTCTTCCTTGAATTTAGCATTGGCGCACTCAACCAATATGTGTTACATAGAGGCGTTGAGAAGGGTGTAAGCAAGGTACCAGCCAAGTCGACCGCCTCGGTTTGACAACTCCTTTAAAGACTTTTCATCTTCCTTACATTCAGTTGGAGGTATTCTGGATGTGTCAATGAGCGCAGTCTTGTCATCCTTATCTGATTTATCCCTTTGTACTCTTCGAGCTTAGATTTCCTCTCTTGTACTGGATGTAGGTTTGTTCCTGAGCCAGAAAGTCATTCAAAGTCTTAGGATTCTTCAACCCATTTCGTTGGTAAAGGGGCTTCCTTTGAGGAGGCCCTCCTTCATTAGGTACATCTTCATGTTGTCGCTAGCCTCTTTAACGAACACAAATTCATTGTTGAAGCGTTCCATGTTGATAATGTGTCGATCGTCTTGGACTATTTTCTAGACACCTTTTACTAAGTGCCAAATTGCTTGTATAATTCATCCCAAGAATCGATGATATTCGAGGGTAAGCTCTTAAATTGAATCCTCGTTTTTTCCTTCAACGTGAGTACAAAAAGACGAAACTTGATGGGTTCTTCTATGCTACATTAGTTGAGGATAGCCTCCACATTTTTTATGTGCTCATTGAGGTCAACTGTCAAATCGTATGAATCCATGTGAAGGGTTTCTCCAAAGTTCTTGGTATTTGGCCGTTCTTAATCCTTGCTATGAAAGATCCACAGGACTTGCGAGATGTGTGTCATTCTTAACGATCTCACGACGTTGTCGCCTGTCCCTCAGTGGGGAGTCTTACTATAACCTTATGCAGTATCCTTGCTTTGGCGACTCCTATGGGGAGGGCCTCCTACGGTATGGGATCAGCGATCTCTTATTGCGCTTTCTGGGCGGAGGGTCGTGTTGACGCCACCTTACAGAACCATCAATATATTCTGGTGTCTCTTTGTTTGTTAGCACCGTGGGGGTGGTTGGCTATCAGTTCTATACAACCTTGAGACAACGATTATGATCTTGGAGCATTTAAGATTGTTCCTGAATCATGGCAACGAGTTCTTTGAAGGTTTGTCCTCTATTTTGGGCCACTGCAAGATCAACACTCGCGTTGGGCTCGTTGTGGTTTATGAGGACGTCCTAGGATGGGGACGTTATGGCCCTATCATCCGGTTGTTGGACGGTGGTGTCGTTCGTCTTTCTGGTGTTGTGGTGCTTGTTGCCACCATCGGAGGATTATGAGTTTAGTTTTTAGTAAAACAAGGAAACCTAGATTCCCTCCACAGACCATTTAATGACCCAATCTAGTCCGAGGAGGATGGTTGGCTTCGTTGACGCGTAATAGACCTCAAACCTGTTAAGGAGGGTGGTACATGCACACAATTTGATGCTCAAGTATGTATTGATTCGATGAGAGTATGAGGTAGTTGGATGGGAATAGTGTACCTTTGTTGGTGTTAAAGACATTATTTATATAGACTTGAGTCCCACCACCGACTGGGACATGATAGAGAATGGTCATCGTACGGGCGGATTCGGCAAGATTGCCGTCTTGGGGCTCTTACAACTAGGTTTAGCCGTCGAAGGTTGAAAACCCTAGTTATCTAGCGGGGATTACCCATGTATGTAATAGGTAATTCAAAAAAAAAAATTGGTAAAACTTTAGTTCATTAATTGTGTTGCCTATATAAGTCATAACACATGTTTTTAAACTTGAACATTCATTTATTCTCTAAAGTTTTCTTCTCTCATGAATGTATTTGAAAACTTTTAAAATGCATTAATGAGATAAAATCAATTTTGAGGGTTAAAATTGTTACGTTACGCTGTAAGTAATTGGGTGTTTCAAGGGTTTTAATTGTGGGATCAATTGGTAACTTAAAGGAATTGTTGGAACCAAGTTTGTTCTTTCAATTAAAGTTTTGATGTTAACAAAAGTATTTTATGAAAATCATATTTTGACTTAGAAGAAGAATGAAAAATTAGAGGATATGAAAAATCAGAGGATGTGAAAAATCATAGGATGACGTCACCAAAAGACATCACTAGAGGACGTCAGCAGAAAATACCTCAAAAAGATACAAATCAGAAGCAAAAGATGTCATGAAAGGATGACGTCACCAGAAGATAAAAATGCCACCAGAAGATACGGCCAGAAGATATCACCAGAGGATACATCCAGAGGATATATCTAGAGGATACCAAAAGATACTTCCAGAGGATACTAGAGGATATTACCAAAGGATCCCATTAGAAGCAAGAATCAAAGGATGTCATCAAAGGCAAACATCAGAGGATATCATCAATCAGAGGATATCATCATAGGGAAGAAACAATGACATTATCAGAGAATATCACATAGTCCAGATTAAAAGGTTACACTGTCCATATCAGGAAACAGAATGGTACACATCAGATCACATGGTCCAGATCAGCAAATCATATGGTCCAGATTTAAATCATGATGTAGATCAGTGAAGACTTAATTAAAATTTGAAGAAGACTTGATTGTTTTTTGATAGAAAACTGGTCAAAGTATTAAGGAGATTTGATTCATAAATCACTGAAGACTTGAAGGAAATTCGAATGAAATCTGAAGCAAGAAGATACGGTTCAAAATTAAGGTAAAACAGGATTGGCCAATAGAATTTTCAAAGGAAATATGAGAAAGATTTATCTCGAAAATAAGCTTGGACAAAACCCATACTTCGGCTATAAAAGGAGGCTTCAGGTCGCAGCAGTAAATATCTCAAAGTAGAAGAACTCAAGCATAAAATCCAGATTCATCTTAGAGTTCAAAGAGATCGAAAAACACAAGAACTCAAGCTTCAAATTCAAAGTCATCCGAGAGTTCAATAGAAAGAAATACTTGAGTGCAAAAGCAAAATTTTCTAAGTGTTTTCGAGAGTGAAACAATGCAGCAATCAGCTTATCCAGACGCAACATTGCAGAGTTCCAAACCCTTGTAATCAAACCTATTAGAGGTATAGATTCCTTCTTCAATCATGGGTTGTCAGATTGGTAGGAGAAGACTTGACTTGTAGGGTCAAGGTGTGGAAGTTCCTTCTTCAATCTGCGGTTGTCAGATTGGTAGGAGAACACTTGACTTGTAAGGTCAAGGTGTTGTTATGGAATGTGCAACACAAGAAGGGGGGGTTGAATTGTGTTTGACAAATTTTAATTATTTTTGCTAATTAGTTGAATAATGACAATCAAAGTAAATAAGCAGCGGATAATAAAAGTTAACACCTTGAATTTATACTAGTTCACCGTTAACTAGGCTACGTCCAGTCCTTTCCTTCAGAAGGCCTTTTCACTAATTCAAACTCCTTTGAATTACAACACCACTGACCCTTCAAGGCAATCTTCCCAAACAGCCTGACAACCCCAGACTTTTGAGGAACAACAACACCTTGACTATACCAGCCAAGTTTTCTCAAACACTTTGACAACCCCAGACTTTTAAGGAACAACAATACCTTGACTATACCAGCCAAGTCTTCTCAAACAGTCTGACAACCCTAGACTTTTGAGGAACAATAACACCTTGACTATACCAGCCAAGTCAACTCAAACAGTTTGACAACTCCAAACTTTTGAGGAACTTCACAACCTTAAACCTACAAGCTAAGTCTTTTTCTAATAATCTGACAACCCCAGATTTTAGAAGAAACTTCAACACTATAGGATTTTATACAAGGGTTCGAAATTAAAACTGGATAAATACTTCTGGAAAGTTGATACTTACAATAAGATTAACTTGAAATTGAATGTTTGCTTCTGAAAAATTTATGTTGACAATCAGCCTCACACTATAAGAAAGGAACACTTAGAAAATATTTATCTTTTAAGCAAGTGTTTATCTCCTTTGAACTCTCTGAATTATGAATTTTTGCTTGAGTTCTTTTGTTTTTCGATGCTTCATTCTTCAGCATTAAGCCTCTATTTATAGTTAAAATTAGAGCTTCACTTTGATCTGTTGCTTTACTTCTGAGTGTATTTCGATTGATTCTGTTTTGAGAATATTCTGGAGTATTTTGCTTAGATTCTATTTCTAGAGTCTTTTGCTCCGATTCTGTTTTGAGCATTTTGCTCAGATTTTGTTATGAGCATACTTTTAGCTAGATTCTGTTTCTTGAGTATTTTACTCCAATTCTGTTTTGAGCATTTTGCTCAAATTCTGTTTTGAGCATACTTTTAGCTAGATTATGTTTCTTGAGTTTTTTACTCCAATTCTATTTTGATCATTTTGTTCAGATTCTGTTTTGAGCATACTTTCAGCTTCTCATTTTGTAGCTTCTGATTTTTGCCTCTAATGAGATCCTCTGGAATTATCCTCCAATGGGATCCTCTGATTGTATCCTCTAATGGGAACTTTTGATTATATCCTCTGATGGGATCTTCTTATGATATCCTCTGACAGGTTCCTCTAATGATATCCTCTGGTAATATCCTCTGATGATATCCTCTAGTGATATCCTCTTGTGATATACTCTGATCATATCCTCTAGTGATATCCTCTGATGATATCGTCTGGTGATATCCTCTGGTGATATCCTCTGACAATATCCTCTGGTGATATCCTTTGGTGACGTCATCCTCTGATTTCTGCTTCTAGTGATGTCATCTTCTGGTGACATCCTCTAGTGACGTCATCCTCTGATTTCTGCTTCTCGTGACGTCATCCTCTGATTTCTTCTTTTGGTGGCATTTTTCATTCTTCTTCTAAGTCAAATATGTTATTTTCATAAAATACTTTTGTTAACATCAAAACTTAAAGTGAAAGAACCAACTTGGTTCCAACAGTTATCATTCCTCAAAAGTCAAGGTGTTGAAGTTCCTTCTTCAATCTGGGGTTGTCAGATTGGTAGGAGAAGACTTGACATGTAGGGTCAAGGTGTTGTTATCGTTCCTCAAAAGTTTCAATCTGGGGTTGTCAGATTGGTAGGAGAAGACTTGACATGTAGGGTCAAGGTGTTGTTATCGTTCCTCAAAAGTCTGGGATTGTCAAACTGTTTGGGAAGACTGACTTGGAGGGTCAGGTGCTGTAATTCAAAGGTTTTGAATTAGTGGATTAAAGCCTTCAGGATGAACAGACTAGATGCAGCCAAGTTAATGGTGAACCAGGATAAATTGTTGTGTTCTTATGCTGTTATTATCCGCTGCTTAATCTGATTAGTTATTCACACAGTAACTTGCATCAACATTCATCAAAAACATCAAAAAGAATTCAAGTTTGGCAAACACAATTCAACCCCCCTTCTCGTGTTTGCACCTTCAGGAATGATTAGGTATAATCTTTTCACCTCAAAAGGATTTTTTTTGGGGTTTTCAACTTCAATGTTGGTCATGCTTAGATTAGAGGCTCAACTCAAGATTGGTGAAAATCAAGGGTTTGAATTGTCTAGAGAATCGAAGAGTTGGAACAGGATCAAGGTGAAGGTTTGAAGACTAGTTTGTGAGGGATCACTGTGACACCTTAAACCCCAAAATAGCATATATAATAATTTATACAAGATTTTTTTAGCAAAATTCTCAGCAGATAAGAATATTTGTTTCCAAGGAAATAAAAACTTTTATAACTAATTTTGGATATCATGTTTTAATCTAAATACACGTAATAAAAATTCAACTTTATTTCTCAATCAAAAAAGTGCAATCTCAATGAACTTGACTTAACTATAATTTGTTAATTTAATTCCAAAAACTTATTAGTACTTGATAGTGTTTTAGCAAGTGTACTGAGTCGTTGCAAGTAATAATTAAAATGGTTGTACCGAGTGTTGAACTCAAGGATTTCGTTTTACAAACGAATTATATTTATTTGCTAAAATTGAACAAAAATTTTCTGAATTGATTGAAATAATATTTGAAATAACAAAAGTAATAAAATTGAACTTTTTAAATGAGAAAAATATCAAGGATGAGTTTCACTACGAGTCCAACTTTGGTTTCTAATTTGATCCTAGTTACTAAATTCCTTTATTGAATTATTACCGAATTCTCTTTATTATTCTTGCCCTAATGTCTTAGTGACAGAACCTTTGATTCCAAAGTAATCCCTAATTCTTTAGTGGATTTAAGATTAGAATTAAGCTTTACAGTACAAACATTCTCTTATTAAACTATTGTCTCTGCAACTAATTTAATTGGTTTCATGACTTGCATCTATCCCTAGACTACAATCTCATGAATTTCGCATCTCAAGCATTCGTAAAGTCATCTTCCGTTTTAAAATGCGAATCGTAAAATATTTTAAAGTTGATCAAGCAATAAAAAGCATTAAGCACAGAGATGAAAAAAATAATTCAATAAATTTATTCATATAACCAGGAATCAAATCAGACAAATAAGGATTTCATCTTGTTTCACTCATCCCTAACAAATAGAGTTTAGTTACTCATGACAGAGATTAAAGAGATAGAGATTAAAGAAGATTTACAAGAAAGATTCATGAATGATTCTTAATAAAGCTCCTTCAATGGTGTAGAACAACTGTATATGAGTTTCTCCGCTAGGGCACAAGTCTCTAAGCTTCCCAATTGACCAAAAGATCCTTAGAAAATAGGGAAAACTCGTTTTTATACAGTCTGCAGCGGGCCACACACCTCAGGCGCGACATTTGCGCTTCAGGCGCATTTAAACAGATTAAAAAAATGCATAAATGTGCCCCAGGCGCGTCATTTGCGCTTCGGGCTTACACCATCTAAAGGTTGACGTTTACTGCATTTTGCTCCCCTTTTGAGTCCGAATTTGGTTTTGATGTCTTCATGAAAGGAGTAGCTATGGATCTTAGATTTCATTTGCACTTATATTGACTCAAATTGATTGGCCAATTATTTTTTGAAAGAAATCTGAAGCTTAAAAAGGATATGTTTTTTATTTAAATAAAGCCCAATTGGTCAAGTTATTTTTGCAAGAGAATCCAGCAAGATTCAACTCGAAATTAAACTTGGAAGAGGCCCAAAAGTATCGAAAATCACAAAAGAGTCATACACTTCCAAAGTAAACACTCAAATTTTCAGAGAGGTCAATTGTGAGTTCCAGCTTTCAAGAAGCAAGTACTCGTGTTATTTTCCTTCCATTGTGTCAAATCTAAGTTGTTGAAGTAGAGTCTACAATCTGAAGGAGTCAGAAGGGGTAGCAGGTTACTTGGCAATTAGATTCATAGTGTTGAAATTTCTTCTACAATCTGGGATTGTCAGATTGGCTAAAGACAGGTGCTATATTCCTCAAGAGTCTAGGATTGTTAGACTGTTTGAAAAGACTGACTTGGAGGGTCAGTAGAACGGTTGTAATTCAAGGTTTGAATTAGTGAAATCCTTCAAGGTGAAGGGACTGGACGTAGCCTCGTTAACGGTGAACCAGTATAAAAATTCTGTGTTTTATTTTTTACTTTATATCCGCTGCTAACTCTGTTTTTATTCATTCATCAAGTTTTGTTTTAAAAGTATAAAAACAGGAAAAGTATTCAAGTTTGTCAAACACAATTCAACCACCCCTTCTCGTGTTTGCACCTTCACTTTGATTATTTTGAACGGTTTCGACCATCTTGACTTTAATTTTCCTAGGAACATCTTTAATCTCGAGTTGAAGAGAAGACCAAGTTGTCCTTCTTGGAAATCCTTGGTATTTTCATGCCACTTCTTGGTTTTTTCTTTATAGATCTTGGTATTTTCATATGCAAAATTCTGGAACTCCTCTAACTCGTGAAGTTGAAGAATTCTAGATTTGTCTGCCTTTACCAAGTCAAAATTCAAGTACTTTGTCGCCCAAAAAGCTCGATGGTCCAACTCAAGTGGTAAATCACAAGCTTTACCATACACAATTTGATACAGTGACATACCAATGGGGTCTTGAAAAAAGTTGTTTGATAGGCCCAAAGTGCATCGTCAAGCTTCTTCGACCAACCTTTCCTTGAAGCGTTCACCGTCTTTTGAAGGATTTTTTTGATCTGTTAATTGGATACTTCAACTTGCCCACTAGTTTGTGGATGATATGGGGTTGCCACCCTATGATGAACATTATATTTTTTTAAGAACGTACTCCATCTTCCGATTAAGAAAGTGAGTGCCCTCGTCACTAATCAAAGCTCTAGGAACCCCAAAATGCGCGAAGATGTTCTCCTTGAGAAATGTGATTACCTATTGTGAATCATTGGTTGGTGTAGCAATTGCTTCAACCCACTTTGAGACATAATCCACCAACACTAGAATATAAACTTTTGCATATGAGGATCGGAATGGACCCATGAAATCAATACCCCACACATCAAACACTTCTACTTCTAACACCGGATTTTGAGGCATCTCGTCCCGTTTTGAAATGTTACTGGTACGCTGACATCGATCACACTTCTTCACATAGTTAAATGCATCTTTAAACAATGATGGCCAGAACAATCCTGATTGGAGAACCTTTGATGTCGTTTGATCCCCACTAAAATGACCCCCATAGTCAGAGTCACGACAGTGCCACAATACCTTTTCTTGCTCTTCCTCGGGTACACACCTTCCCAAAAATCCATCAACCCCTTTTTTGTATAGAAAGGGTTTATCCCATACATACAATTTGGCGTCATAGATAAACTTCTTTCGTTGTTGGTAGGTGAAATTGAATAGAATTGCCTGCCCTACCTTAAAATTTGCAATGTCAGCGAACCAAGGTGCCTCGGCAATTGTGAAGATGTGTTCATCAACGAACTGGTCTCGAATTGGTCTAGTGTCATCATCCTCTTCCACTTTCTCCAATCGAGATAGGTGGTCAGCTATAGTGTTTTCTGAACCTTTCTTATCTTGGATCTCCATGTCGAACTCTTGTAGTAACAAAATCCACCTAAGTGGCCTTGGCTTTGATTCCTGCTTAGCAAACAAATACCTCAAGGTGGCATGATTAGTGTAATCAATAACTTTCTATTCTAATAAATAAGATCAAAATTTATCAAAAGCATAAACTATAGCCAATAATTCTTTTTCAGTTGTGCCATAATTATGTTGTGCATGATTCAATACATGACTCGCGTAGTCGATTACATGCAACAACTTATCTTTTCTTTGTCCCAGGATTGCCACGATAGCAATGTCACTTGCATCACACATGATTGCAAAAGGTAATGACCAATCGGGTGCAGTGACAATAGGAGCAGTTACCAACTTATTTTTCAAGGTGTTAAAAGCATTCAAACAATCCTCATTGAATTTGAAAGGTGTGTCTTTCACAAGTAGGTTTGTAAGCGGTTTGGCAACTTTAGAAAAATCTTTTATAAACCTCTTGTAAAATCCAGCATGACCTAAAAGGCTTATAATGCCTTTTTCATTGGTGGGAGGGGGAAGTTTTTCAATAACTTCAACTTTGGCCTTGTCAACTTCGATCCCCTTATTCGAGATTCGGTGGCCTAACACAATTCCCACTCTCACCATAAAATGACATTTTTCCCAATATAGGACGAGGTTGGATTTTTCACACATTTCTAATACAAGGGATAGATTAATCAAACAATTGTCAAACGATGAACCAAAAACAGAAAAGTCATCCATAAATACTTTGATATGTCTCTCAATCATATCAGAGAATATGGACATCATGCACCTTTGAAATGTAGCGGGTGCATTACATAGCCCAAACGGCATCAGCCGATAAGCAAACACCACCTAAGGACATGTAAATGCAGTTTTCTCTTGATCCTCAGGTGCCTAACCTTTTGTATATAGAAAGAGGCATAAGACTCACACTTGCCTCAAGATCACACAAGGCATTCCCAAAAGTTCGATTCCCAATAGCGCAAGGGATAGAGAAGTTTCTAGGATCCTTGAGCTTAGGTGGTAGCTTCCTCTGTAGAATAGCATTGCACTCTTCGGTAAGCATCACTATTTCACTGCCAATTTTCCTTTTCATTGACAGAATCTCCTTCATGAACTTAGTGTATCTTGGCATCTGTTCTAGTGCTTCTACAAAAGGAATGTTAATTTGCAATTTTTTAAAAACATCAAGAAACTTATCGAATTGTTTTTCTATTTCTTCCCTTTTTAATCTTTGAGGTAATGGAAGTAGAATTTCGGGCTTTGGCAAGGCTTCCTTTTTCTGCACCACAGGTTCTTCCTTCTTTTCACGACCAATGTCCACCTCAGTTGATGTCGGGTGACTATTTCCACCCTTTTTGGCTTCAGGTGGTGTTGGTTCACTTACCTTGCCACTCCTTGTTATCACGACATTGACATTGTTGCGCGGATTTGGAACTTTGTCACTAGGCAAGTTTCCGGGCGCTCTTTGTGCTAGCTATTGAGCAATTTGACCCACTTGGGTCTCAAGATTCTTTATGGAGGCTGATTGATTTTTTTGAATGGCTCTTGACTCTTCAATGAAAACACTTGTGTTTGTTGCCAACTTCTCAATAGCAATCTCCCAAGCAGCTTTACGCGGTGGTGCTTGATTTGTTTGAGCTCCTTGTTGGCTTTGGGATCCACCATGTTGATCTTTCCATAAAAAATTTGGATGATTTCTCCAACCCAGATTGTACGTACTAGAGTATGGATTGTTTTGCTTCCCGTTATTAACCATAAAATTCACCTTTTCTGGTTTTTCTATATCATCATCCTCTGGTACTTCACAAACGTCATTTTTATGTGCTCCCCCACAAAAGTTACAACTTGTATGTTTCAATAATTTGACAGGGGCCACTTGGGGTTGTATATTTAGAGATGCCATCCCCTTTTTTATCTCAGCAGCGATAACATCTTCTATCTATTTTGAGAGTAGCTTTCCTTGAGCCAACCTGGCATCCATAACACTCAATTCCAGCATACCACTTTTTTGACCCACCACCTCTATCATACAACATCATTTCTCATTTGAGGCCATAATCTCGATAATTTTTTGTGCTTCTGATGTGGTCTTGTAATTCAAAGAACCACCTGTTGTAGCATCCAACATAATTCTAGTGCTCGGCCTCAACCCATTGCAGAATATTTGCATATGAGCAGTGTCGTCATAAGCATGATTGGGCATTTGCTAGTAAACTCTTGAACCTCTTGTAAGTGTCACGAAGGGATTCTCATTCTTTCTGTGTGTAACCAGAAATCTCTTTCCTTTTTCTAACAAACATAGCTGGGGGAAAGTATTGTTCCAAGAATTTGTCTTCAAGATCGTCCCATGTGGTGATGCTACCGGAGGGTAAAGAATTAAGCCACACCTTAGCATCATCTTTTAATGACAATGGAAATAGTCTCAACCTCTTGCCTTCTTCACTGTTAGCATCCACCTTTATTGTCTCACATAGTTCAAAGAAGTTTGTGAGATGTCTATTTGCATCTTCGTTATGTTTACCGAAAAAATGAATCTCCTTCAACTCTCCGTACAGGGCGGGACTTATTTTGAACTTGTTGACTGTAACCGGTTGGTTATGGATGGCCAACCGAGCATGGTTTCTATCACGATTCCCATACTCCCCGAGGGTATGCTTAGGTGGTGGTGGATTAACCATTTCAGCAAATATGAAGCAATCTCCTAGATCCTTCTCTTTTTTGCTGCTAACTTTCTTTCCCTTTTCCTCCTTTCTCGAATCGCCTTTCGATTTGCTTTTGCGGTCTTTTCAATTTATGGATAAAAAAGAAGCTTAGTTGAGGACTGGCCTCGCATACAAGGTTAGAAAAACCGTGAGTAAATAGAAATAAAAAAAAAGTAAATAAAAAAAATTTTAAAACTAAAGACCCAAAATTTTATTGCAGAGCAAAAAATTTCAATTAAGTAAATAAATTGTAACTTAATAGTGATATGGCAATCCCCGGCAACGTCGCCAAAAACTTCATAATATTTCAGTAAGTGTACTGAATCGTTGCAAGTAATAATTAAAACGGTTGTACCAAGTATCGAACTCAAGGATTGCATTTTACTATCGAATTATATTTATTTGCTAAAATTGAACAAAAAGTTTCTGAATTGATTGAAATAATATTTGAAATAACAAGAGTAATAAAATTGAACTTTTTAAATAAGAAATATGTCAGGGATGAGTTTCACTATGAGTCCAACCTTGGTTTCAAATTTGATCCTAGTTACTGAATTCCTTTATTGAATTATTACCGAATTCTCTTTATTATTCTTGCCCTAATGTCTTAGTGACAGATACTTAAATTCCAAAGTAACCCCTAATTCCTTAGTGGGTTTAAGATTAGAATTAAGCTTTACAGTACAAAAATTCTCTTATTAAACTATTGTCTCTGCAACTAATTTAATTGGTTTCATGACTTGCATCTAACCCTAGACTATAATCTCATTAATTTCTCATCTCAAGCATTCGTAAAGTTCACTTCCGTTTCAAAATACGAATCGTAAAACATTTTAAAGTTGATCAAGCAATAAAAAGCATTAAGCACATATATGAGAAAAATAATTCAATAAATTTATTCATATAACCAGGAATAATATCAGACAAATAAAGATTTCATCTTGTTTCACTCATCCCTAACAAATAGGGTTTAGTTATTCATGACAGATATTAAAGAAGAATTACAAGAAAGATTCATGAATGATTCTTGATAAAACTCCTTCAATGGTGTAGAACAACCGTCTATGAGTTTCTCTGCTATGGCACAAGTCTCTAAACTTCCCAACTGACCAAAAGATCCCTAAAAAATAGGGAAAACTCGTTTTTATAGATTCTGCAACGCGCCACACACCCCAAGCGCGATATTTGCGCTTCAGGCGCATTTAAACAGATTTAGAAATTCAGAAATGCGCCCCAGGCGCGTAATTTGCGCTTCGGGCGCACAGCATCTGATGGTTGACATTTACTGCATTTTCCTCCCCTATTGAGTCCGAATTTGGTTTCGGTGTCTTCATGAAAGTTGTAGCTATGGACCGTAGCTTTCATTTGAACTTAGTTGGACTCCAATTGGACATCTAAAACTCCAAATATGACAGAAATACTCCATGTAGGTCATGTTGATTTCTCACCAAAATTCAGCAATGCACTAAAACAAAGAAATAACACAACTAGAAAAAATCTCTACATAATCAAGGAAATAAGAACATAAACATTTTATTGAATCCAAAAACTAAAATCAACAAAATATATCAAATAACCCCCTAAATTAACTAATGATTGAAGATAAATAAGACTTAAAATAGTGAAAAATATGCATATGATGAAGAGTTATCGGTACTTATAAGGTTTTCATACAAAAAGTTGTTTATAATTAAATGACTAAAAGTAAAATACTAATTACAACTCTTGATTCCTGGTATCACCTATTAGAGTGTGGTCTCTCCCAAATTTGAACTTCAAGACTCATTAACCTGTAATAACTGCGAAGGAGGTGAGTTTTGAAATCTTGTTGATAGTATAATATAAATAAAAAGAACATGCAATTAATCATAAATAAAATATATCGTTACACAAACATTTTTCAAGGAAAAACATCACATTATAAAGTCAAAAACATTGAAGGAAAATCAATACATTTCACTATAATATCAAATCATCTACGAGAAATTATTATGGCACGTGATACATATTAATCACAACAAAACAATCACAAGAAAATGCAATGATATGCATGAGCTTAGATTCTACTTCACAATGTGGTACCATTCTAACTCTGAAGTACTTGGTTAGGAGGCTTGATATTATGTCACTACCCGAGTGGACAGACAATTCAAATTGACCTTGTCCTCATAGATTCCCTCAACTCAACCCGAGACACATATAAGCGACAATCGAGGTAAACGTGTGTTGCATGGTAGCTCCCGACATTTGGAGTGCTACCTCCAAGTCACCTAGGAATTCCCCACCCGAATACCTCTGAGGTCCAACAATCTTGTCGTAAGGCATAACAGCAGACCGCCACGATCATGCTTATTCAATTGTACTTCCCTGAAATCACTAGGCTTGTCAGGCCTAGGGGTGGGAATAGGTCAAGCCAGGTCAGGCTTTGAAAGGCCTGAGCCTGGCCTACGATTAATTTTTTAGGCCTAAGCCTGGCCTACGACCTATCTTTTCGGCCTGGTCTGGCCTTTTTAAAAATTTGGTCTGGCCTGAAAGCCTATTTAAAAGCCTTATTCACATTAAAATATTTAAATGTTATATTTTACATTTTTTTAAATAGGCTAAATTAGACAGTTTTATATAAGGAAAATTAATAAAATTATAATCAAATCTAATATAATAAAATAATATTAAAATAGCCTAATTGATAGACTTTAAAATAGGAAACAATAATATTAATAAATAATAATATATATATATATATATATACTTTAAAATAGGAAACTATAATATTAATAAATAATATATATATATATATATATATATATAGGTTGGCCTGTCAGGCCTAATAGACTTTTATATTAGTCTAAATCTGACCTATTTAAAAAAATAGGCTTTAAAATAGCCTGAGCCTAGCCTTGTTATTAAACAGGTCAGGCCAGGCCATAAGTCGGCCAGGTCATAGGCCCCTGTCGGACGGCCTAGCCTATTCCCATCCTTAGTCAGAGCCTACCTATATGATGACAAAATAATATTCACTTCAAAAATTCACATAAACTTCAAATACTCCCAACATCTAATTTTCACCCCTCATTAGCCTAGACTGCTCCATTAAGAGCATCATCTTTAGCAGAAGTTGGAATCATCACTATTTCATCAATTATAGAGTACTTCAATATTCTCATCACAATTTTATGACATCATTAATCATACATAATCATGATCATTATATAAACTCATCACAAATCTATAACACCACTATCATTAATTAAACATAATCATTATCATCACATAAACATATATCATACAATGCATTCATCTTTTATCATCACATCACATAAATTCATCTAATCAAACATGTGCACAGAATTTCATTCGACATCCAACATCACAATAATATCAAATACCACACAATTGTCAAAAATTCAATCAATCAACACCTTATAAACGTTTCTATTTAACATTTTAATCTCACAATTCTCATATTTTCACATTAATTAATTTATCTTTCAAAGGATTACTGTCGTACATAGCGAGCTCCGAATGATTCATTGGGAAATATGGTTTTTCCGTTCATCTCATAATATATTATACTCATGAATTCAAACGCTCTGTCAACCCTTACCTTATTTCGACGCTTTTACATGTGAATACAAGGCCACAAGCAAACAACCTTTGTTCAGAGTCCTTCTCTTTCAATTGATCTAACTTGACAGTTTATGAGTAAACTTCAAAATAAAATATGAGAACACAATCTAAAAACTCAATTTCAAAATTGGGTCAAGGAAATTTATCATAAATCAGAAAACCAATTAATGGATAATATAGCCACTTTTCATTTCGGTATTGGTTTCACTCAAATCGGACTTATGGTGAGGAAGAACAGTACAAAATAACAAATTCTATAAACGGAGAATTCAAGTATTTTAGAGAGAAATTGGAATTATTGAAAATATGAGAAATTGTGTTTAATTGACTAACTAAATGAATAAAAAAATATACTAAAATTTAAACGAAAATGGAGAAAGTTTTCTAGAACAATTATCGATCACCAGTGCCAATTTTCTTCCCTTTCTATCCAGTTGAGTACCATAGCCGTGCCTCCTCTATCTGTCCACCATGTCTTTCTCATACATTCTTTCCTTTCACTTTTCAACTAATTTTTTATTTATTTTTTAATTAAGTTTTACTCTTTTATATGGGCCTAATTCATAAAACACATTTATTCTTTTTTATTTTAAATTCAAACCAACAATTATCAAAACTAATTTTTTAACATATTTTTTTTAAACACAACCTCATTAATAAAAATTACTAATATTTTATACAATAAAGTAATTAAAGAAATTAATCTTTTAAAATAAATTAATAATCAAAACTCTCATATTCGAAATAATATCTATAATTATTACTATAATATTTTTCAAATAATCACGTAAAAATACTACTATCTTTTTATAATAGTCAAAATGATAAAATAAATAAATAAATATAACATCAACAATTTATATTAATTACTAAATCACAATAAATACGCAAAAAAGCATCATATCATAACAACTATATAAAAATAAAGGAAATCAAATACAATATTACTATTATCCCAAGATAATTATTTATAAAATAAATAACTAAAATATGAGATACTTAGAAATAATTAAAATATAAATATGTGCATACTTAACTACGAAAACACATATACATGTAAAATCGCTTAAAATTTGTTCTTTAAAATATGTATACTAAAATACTATTATTTTTAGAAAAATATATAAAATATATAAAATAATAAAATATAATATTTGTTATTTATATTATTTATTTAGTCAAATATGTACAAGATTAGCATATCTTAGAAACCACACATATAAAGAAAATTAATCATAAAATTAATCAATATATATTCTAAAATAAATTTAACATCAAATTAGTTATTTAAAATTCTATTTCATTAATAAAATAATTTATTATAAAATTTAGGGTGTTACAATCACAAACTAGGGTTATTGGTTATCAACATCAACATTAAAGACTTTGAAGAATTAAGAGTGCTAAGTTTTTAAGCTAAAGGAATTTTCTTATAATTATTTCAACAAACACTTCGTTTACAAATTAATAAAGGAAGAAAATTTCTCATCTTTTATGAGAGAAGTGGATGTAGGTCATAAGCGAGGACAAAGTGACTGAACCAATATAAACTTTGGTGTTATTTCTCTTTCACTTACTTTAAAATATTTGTCGCGTCCGGTTTGTCCGCGAAAAATGAGTCGCCACCAAATTTATTTTATTTTTTTAAAAAAAGGAAAAATTAGATAAAACCTAAAATAATGTTTTTGAACAAAAAAATGGATTCGGAAGTCCATTACGAGTAGAGAAAGTAATATTACCCTACATCGTTCGTTAAAACGGTTACCCTATAATTAATTGTACACAAATTGTTTATTTACTTAATTATTTATTTTACCCCCTAAAAGAATAATAAAAAGGAAAATAAATTATTTACATTAATAAAAGAAAGAAATTTTTTTTTATTTATAATTTGGTTTGACAAGGAGAAAACCTTGCTCCTACGTATCCCTAGGTGCAATAGGAAAATCAAAACACACGTAGTTCTTGGGTAGAAAATATTTATGTGTTATTCGATTTTATTATTACTCTATTTGACTATTGTTTTATTATAGTTATTATTATATACGTATCCAGAAATAAAAATGTAATAATGATAATAGTAATAATAATAATAATAATAACAAAAAAAATGTGAGATGTCTATTTGCAAATTATATATTTTTATTTTTGTATTTTTTGATTTTTTAAGTAAAGAAAAATTGATTTTTTTTTAGAAAAACAACGGTAATGCGGTGGTTTATGCACGAAACAGATGGACACGACGGTGAAGCAGCCTATTAAAGAATTTGCTTATGCGTTGTCGGATTTGTCGCGGCACAAAGGCCCCTAAGTGATGTGGCGCGGCGAGCGAGGATGAATTTCATCCGGCGGCGGCGACTATTAATTCTAAAAAGAGAAAAAAAAAACTATTTATTCGTTGTTATGATAGTTCAGAAAATATTTCACAAATATTTCCACTACACTTTAAAACTTGTTGTATCTATTCACCCTCCCTCAAGATACCGGGCCATAGAGATTAACAAATAGGGCGCTATATTTTTAAGTAGAAGCATCTTCATTTCCACAACTCAAACAATTATTCAGTGCATGTTTAATTTCATTATAGTGGAGTCAAAGTCAATTTTAGAAGTGTAAAATTGTTTTTGTTCTGGTTAGAATTATCCTGTAGAAATGATTTTGCATCTAAAATTGATTCTCATTTGAAATTAGAAGGCTTAAATGCACTTTTCGTTTTTCTATTTTCTCCAAATTTAACTTTTAGTCCCATCATTTTTAAAATTTATTTTTAGTCCTCATATTAACTAATTCTTAAAATTATTTATCTCCGTCATTTTTAATGATGTGACACTCTTATTAGTGACATGACATTTAAATTTAAATCAAATATTTTTTATGTCATTATTATTATAATTAATTTTATTTATATATTAAAATATTAAAAATAATTTTATTTTATTTTAGCAATATACTAGTAAAATACCCGTGTTTCTACATAGGTACCATGTCATTACTATATTTTTCTCTCAGGTAGTAATTAAATAAAATCAACTATAAAAAATTAATCTATTATTTATACTATAGATAAAAGGATTTAGTTCATTAGAGCTAATAATGACAAATAAAATTGAAATTGATAATGAGTTATAGTGTTTTATGTTTGGGCATTTTCAAGTAAAATGTATTTGATTAATAGTACAACAAATATTGCAATTAATATTTTGTTTTTATTTATTTGATAAACCATTATGTGAATTTTGTGTTATGTTACAATGGGTTGAAGTTTGTTTTACTTGGTGATTGGTTTATAAGCATCAATTATTTATAGTGTCTTTAGTATGTATTAAAAAAAACAATTTTTAGAACAAACCACTTAAGGAAAATAAAAGCTTAACGTATGAGTTTATTTTTAGCAAAAATGACAACAAAAAAAACAAAACTAAATTACATTTTAAAAGAATGCAATACAAATAAACGAAAAAGAAAACATTAGATAAGGATGAGAAAATCGAAAGCTTACTGCTGAATATGGTTTGCTGGTCTGGTTTTACCAAGTTCAGATTCTCTGCTCCTCTTTTTTCTATTATTCTCTCTTTCCTTTTTCTTTTTTTTTTCTCCTCCTCATTTTCCTACTCATGCTGTACACTATTTATAGACTTTCTGGGTGTAGGTTACAAAAGACAAGGAAATAATTGTGGATTGATTATCAATTACTATTCATCAATTTGTTTTCAGTTTCTTTTCATTCAAATGGTCACCATTATGCTGATTTTTTTATTACTATTCATCAATTTGTTTTCGGTTTTTCTTTTCATTCAAATGGTCACCATTATGCTGATTTTTATTACCATCAATCCATTTCTTTTCAGTTTCTTTTCCTTCAATTGATCACCATTATACTAATTTTTATTATCATCAATCAATTTCTTTTCAGTTTTCTTTTTATTCGATTATGTACTTTTTTGTTGTTTTAGAAAAGAGTTAACGCCTGAACATGAATCAGAGACAAATAAGTACAAGAAACACACATGATTGTATAAAGTTTATAGTCTAATTATTTATTTTTATTTTTATTTATTGTATTTTTCTCATTTTTTTATATATAATATTATATTTTTTTACATAAAAATGTCTAAATAAAACGGAAAAAATTATGTGTCAACAGCTGCCCCTCTTTACTTAGAATTTACTTGAGAATTAAAGTAAAGATAAGTAAAGATGACGACTCTAATTTTGTCCGGAAAGAACTTTTGTAGAAAGGTGCAAGTCGTCTTCCCAGCTTCCACATGCGGGTCGTTTTCTCGGCTTTGGGTGCGAGTCGTATTCCCGGCTTAAACATGCGGGTCATTTTCTCGGCTTTGGGTGAGAGTCGTTTTCCCGGCTTCAACATACGGGTCGTTTTCTCGGCTTTGGGTGCGAGTCATTTTCCCGGCTTCAACATGCGAGTCGTTTTCTCGGCTTTGGGTGCGAGTCGTTTTCCCGGCTTTAACATGCGGGTTGTTTTCTCGGCTTTGGGTGCAAGTCGTTTTCCCAGCTTTAACATGCAGGTCGTTTTCTCGGCTTTGGGTGCAAGTCGTTTACCCGGCTTTAACATGTGGGTCGTTTTCACGGCTTTGGGTGCGAGTCGTTTTCCCGGCTTTAACATGCAGG
>JBBPBO010000005.1:29669823-29918904 GCA_037974295.1 Cicer cuneatum
CCCAGCTTCAACATGCGGGTCGTTTTCTCGGCTTTGGGTGCGAGTCGTTTTCCCGACTATAACATGCGGGTCGTTTTCTCGGCTTTGGACGCGAGTCGTTTTCTCGGCTTTAACATGCGGGTTGTTTTCTCGGCTTTGGGTGCGAGTCGTTTTTCCTGGCTTCAACATGCGGGTCGTTTTCTCGGCTTTTAATTTATGAAATTTCATGAATGAATGAATGAATGTGTTTGTTTTTATTAATTTTTTTATTGGACACTATCATTCAAATCATGGATGAGAAGGGCACTTATACGTTTTTCTTGAACCTGATTTTTTTTATTTCTCTTTTGTCTTCTTTATTTTTTTTTTGAAGAATTTTTGTTTTGATCTTAAGCTAGATCTCATGTTGTCGTATGTCTTGTACCCTAAAAAAAAAAAACTCTACTATGACTTTATCGCAATTCATTATATCGAGGTATGGTATATGTTTTACTTTCCAGTACATGATAACCATAAGATGCATTTGGGATAGAGGGTTAAATTACAAAGATGATAAAAGTATCTATCAATATATTCAGGTTCAATATTCGTCATAAAAAATAATATACATAAGATAAAACAAAAGAATGGGTGGAAGACCTGACTTGGTTACTAGTAATTCAAAGGTAGACTGTACTAGCTTCTCGTGCCATAGTTCGATCCATATTGTTGATCTTGTATTCTTTGTTTTTGTTGTTGTTGTTGTTGTTTTTCTTCTTCTCCTAGATTTCCTTTTCAGATTTTCAACCCAGCAGGTATTTATTACTATTTTTTGTACCCTTATTTTTGCATAGGTTGTCCTTTTAGGTTTTCAACCCAGCAGATATTTTATTATTTTTTTTGTACCATAGTTTTTGCCTAGGTTGCCCTTTCAGGTTTTCAACCTAGCAGGTATTTTATTATTATTATTTTTTGTACCCTAGTTTTTGCCTAGGTTCCCCTTTCAGGTTTTCAACCTAGTGAGTATTTTATTATTTTTTTTTTATACCCTAATTTTTGTCTAGATTGCCCTTTCAAGTTTTCAACCTAGCGGGTATTTTATTATTATTATTGTTTTTGTACCCTAACTTTTGCCTAGGTTGCCCTTTCAGGTTTTCAACCTAGCGGGTATTTTATTATTATTTTTTTTGTACCTTAACTTTTGCCTAGGTTTCCCTTTCAGGTTTTTCAACCTAGCGGGTATTTTATTATTATTTTTTTGTACCCTAAGTTTTGCCTCGGTTGCCCTTTCAGGTTTTCAACCTAGCGGGTATTTCATTCAAGTATAATACTTTTTTACAGCGTCTGAGTTTACAGGGAGGACTAAATCTTTTCCGTCCATATTCGTGAGGATCAAAGCTGCACCTGAGAAAGCTTTCTTTATGACATACGGGCCCTCATAGTTAGGGGTCCATTTTCCACGGTAATCCTTTTGAATGGGTAAGATCTTTTTTAGCACCAAGTCTCCTTCCCGGAATTCTCGAGGATGCACTTTTCTCTCGTACGCTCTTTTTAGTCTTTTCTGGTATAATTGACCATGGCATAAGGCCGCCAACCTTTTTTCTTCAATTAAATTCAATTGATCGAAACGGGTTTGCACCCATTCTGACTCCTCTAGTTTGGCTTCCATTAATACTCTTAGCGAAGGGATTTCTACTTCAATGGGTAGCACAGCCTCCATCCCATATACTAGGGAAAAAGGGGTTGCCCCACTTGAAGTGCGTATCGAAGTACGATACCCGTGTAGTGCAAACGGAAACATCTCATGCCAATCTTTATATGTTACAACCATTTTCTGAATAATTTTTTTGATGTTTTTATTTGCTACTTCAACTGCGCCATTCATTTTCGGTCGGTACGGGGATGGGTTGTGGTGTTGAATTTTAAAGGTGGCACACAATTCATCCATCATTTTGTTATTCAGATTTGTGGCATTGTCAGTAATGATCGTGCTTGGTAGGCCATAACGGCATATTAACTCCCTTTTATGAATTTGACCACCACATTTTTGGTTACGTTGGCGTACGAAGCGGCCTCTACCCATTTGGTAAAGTAATCGATTGCCACCAAGATGAAGCGATGTCCATTTGATGCTTTCGGTTCGATCATTCCGATGACGTCTATGCCCCACATTGAGAACGGCCAGGGCGCTATAAGGGTGTTCAGGGGCATTGGTGGGGCGTGGATATTGTCAGCATATATTTGACACTTATGGCATTTCTTTACATAATTAAAACAATCTTTTTCTAGTGTGAGCTAGTAATACCCGGCCCGAAGAATCTTTCTAGACATGGCATGTCCATTCATATGGATCCCATAAGAGCCATCGTGAACATCTTGTAGAATTTCTTTTGCCTCATCGACATCAACGCATCTGAGGAGTACCATATCATGATTCCTTTTATACCAAATATTTTTGTTCAAGAAAAAGCTCGCGGTTAACCGTCTTAGAGTTCTTTTCTCATTCTCTGATATTCTAGGAAGATATTCTCTATTTATAAGATAATGTTTGACGTCGTGATACCAAGGTTTCCCGTTACGTGGCATTAGGCAGGATGATCTCGACTCTCCATTTTAATGGATGGGATTTCATCGTTTTTACTTATTTGGGACATCGAGGATAAAGTAGCCAAAGCATCCGCCAATTGATTGTTTTCTCGAGGGATACGGTGAAAGGTTATTTTGTCAAATTGTAAAGACAATTCCTTTATGTAAGTAAAGTAAGGTATTAGCTTCTTATCTCGAGTTTCCCATTCCTAGTTAAGCTAATTAATGACTAAGGATGAATCTCCATATACTTCCAGTACTCTTGCTTTTGATTCCAAAGCAGCCAAAATTCCCATGGCACAAGCCTCATATTCTGCAATATTATTGGTACAATCAAAACACAAGCGTGATGTGATAGGTATAAACCTTTTTTTTGGGAGATATTAAAACAACCCCAATCCCATGCCCCATTATGTTTGAGGCCCCATCGAACAACAGGGTTGATTTTCCATTATCGCACTCTTCAAACAAAACCATGATACCTTCGTCAGGGAATTCGCATTGCATTGACTGATAGTCATCAACAGGTTGATTAGCTAGATAATCTGCCAAGGCACTCCCTTTGATGGCTTTCTGAGTAACATAGGTAATATCATATTTTGATAACATCACCTGCCAGCGAGCAATTCGCCCTATGAGGGCAGGCTTTTCAAAAATGTACTTGATTGGATCCATCTTAGATATCAAGTAAGTCGTATCGCAAAGCATATATTGCCTTAAGCGATGGGCCGCCCAGGCTAAGGCACAACAAGTACGTTCTAACATTGTATATGTCGTTTCAACATCGGTAAATTTTTTACTCAAATAGTAAATGGCATGCTCTTTTTTTCCTGTTTCATCGTGTTGCCCTAACACACATCCCATGGACCCGTCGAGGACTGTAAGACACATAATCAAGGGTCGGCCAGGAACTGGGGGAACTAGAATTGGAGGCTTTTGCAAATACTTTTGGATTTTCTCAAATGCGTTTTGATTTTTCCGTAAAAGTTTAAAGATCAGTTCACAAGTGGCAGTTAGTTGTGATATGAATCTTGAAATGTAATTTAGTCACCCAAGAAAACCATGAACTTCCCTTTCTGTACTCGGGGGAGGCATTTCTGAAATGGCCCGAATCTTATATGGGTCGACCTCTATTCCTTTATGACTAACCACAAATCCCAATAATTTGCCTGACCTCACGCCGAAAGTACACTTGGCGGGATTAAGCTTTAGCTTAAACTTTCAAGTCGTACAACGAGTGTTCTGCTTTCACCATGTTGACCTAAAAGGCATAAGGAGAAGAAGAGAATGAATTCAACATTCAAATTCTCTCTTCAACCGCCATTTAAGAAATTAAATGGTAAAAAAGAGAGCCATTGTGCAAATGCAAAGCCGGCGCGGCGAAGCGATGGGATTGTCACCAGTCACCACCGCATTAGAGACAGAACACCCACAATGGTGACATGTTAACCCACCACCCTAGGGGAGCTAATAACCGCCATGGAAAGCCCCCAAATACAAGAAACAAAACAGGAAAACAAAATAAACCCAAAATGAAGATACAAGGATTCTCGAGGAAAGAAGAACGACTTACTAGAAAGTTATGAGAACGTTGAACTCGAAAATGATCCTCAAAGAAACTGAAACAATTGAAGTCACACAAACTGAAGCTTTTGTTTTGTAAACACGAGGAAAGGAAAATAGGAAGGGAGGGTCACGAAAATGCATAGTCCCTCTATCAATTGCGAATATCGTACAGACACCTTCCACGATGAAGGTGTTTCTCCATATCGGAAAACTTCTCTTAATGACTTCTTAATCATTGCCTCGACTTCTCGACAAAGACTTGGGGGACAAAATATTAACCCATCTCAAGCTTCTAACCCAACCCAAAATATTAGTCCATCTCAGGCAATTAGGATTTTCTACCCCAACGACCAGACCTAGTAGTTACAACCTTAAAACGCCACTTTACCAAATCCATCTGCAAAAATGGTTATTCATTGCCGCTGTTTGCCTCCATGTTGGGACTCTCGCTTATATAAATAGTGCCCGTAGTACCTGAAAAGGTATATACACACTTTCTCGTCTTAATACCTGTTACTCTCCTCGAATCAATACTAACTTAAGCGTTAAAGAATTTTCAAGTATCACCCCCTCATCAAGATCCAAATTTTCATTCAGCTTATGAAGCCAGCCGTCCTCCCCCTCCTCCCCGATCGTGAAGATCAATGACCTTTATTATGAAATAATAAAACCGAATTGCAGTAGCCATAACAACTTGGTTACACTTAACACCACATACTCCATTTCAGTTCACACAATTCGGTTCGAGTCTTATGTACTTTTTTATGAGTGCTACGTGCGGACCCCTACACCCACGCCATTAGCAAAACCCAAGAAAAATGACAGAAACATTTATTTATATTTTTGGTTAACAGAAACATTTATTTCAAAGTCTTTGTCTTTATTCTGTCAACAACAAAAAAAGTCTTTGTCTCTATTTGAGTAGAAAAAATATAGCCACAATGAAATTTCAAACTAGACGCAGTCTTTTGTTGACCAATGCACAACCCGATTTTAATTTTTTTTAAATAAGTTTTTTTATTTAGATTGTTAAATAAAAATTTAGTCTATATAAAATTTTGTTTTTAGTCTCTATAAAAAAATTATATTTAGTATAAAAAAAGTTATGTTATTTTTTTATCCTTATTTCAAGTCAATTCATGTTTATTATTTAAATTTTTAAATGATTTTTTTGTATGTTTAAAACATTCTCAGAGTTTCTCTCACAAATTTAGATTTTTTTAAAAGCAGATGAATGAAATATGAAATTTTAAGTATTAAAAGTTTAAACTTTCATATTTAATTGATCATTTATTAAAAAAATTTAAATTTTTGTAAGAGATATTCTTATAATGTTCTAAACATGCATGGAAAAAAACATTCAAATATTTGAAAGATAAACATGAGTTGACTTGAAAATATAGAACATAAACAAAACTGTGAAATTCTTGAAAATTTACGTTAAAACATATGGAATTAATTGAAAAAGGTTATGTAAAATGAATAGTACATCATGCTCTATTTATATAGGTTATGAAAGATTAACTACTAACTACTTCCTAACAATAATTGACTAACTCAAAAAGGAATTAGGACTAATTCATCTAACTAATTAGCTATATTCTAAGTAACTACTTTGTTCTATCAATTTTGATTGATATCCATCCAGTAAAGATAAAAGAAAACAAAAAATGCATCCATTAAAACTAAACTCGTTGAGATAACTCTAATAGATGACCGTCTCACTCTCAATCGAAAGGACAAAGATGACTATGAACTTCTACTTCTGAAGAGTTTTAGAGATTATTGTTAAAATTTTAAATGATTTTTAAATAGTAATTCATGGTAGATCATATATTTTATTGGCCAACGAAACACATATGTCATCAATAACAACATGTCTTTGTAGATCACCATATATCTTCTTAGTTATTCTACAATTTATAAAAATAGTAAATAAGTTACTTAATTTCAATCATTTTGAAATAAATAAAAAATAAATAATTTTTTATGCCTAGTAAAAATAATGTATATTCATCTGTAAGACCTAGCTCAATTCAAAAGTATCAATATTGTTAAGCTGAAATCTTTACTCGAATTTGAAACCAATAACTCGCAGTTGTATTAGTGCATTTCAGATGGTGTTCGTCACTCCGTCTACCTACCCAAAAAATAATACATGTTCAAAATGGCTAAAATAAATTTATAAATAATGATTTATGTTTAGACCATATATTATGATGTGTCATTTTTCATTAAAATTATGATATTTGATAATGATGCGTTTATTGCTAATGATTAATTCTACGATGATGTTATGTTTTCTTTGATGATATATATTGATGAAATCCTTGAATTTTGTATTCGGAGTTATGTAGATGACAAGTTTTGATATTTGAGAAGTAAAAATGGATTTTTTTTTAGGAAATAGCTTTTTGTTATGTTTTCTACAATATTAATTGTTTAGTGTTTAGGGTTAATGAATTAATGTTAAGATAAATGAAGAATAATTGATTAGTGGAAGAAGATTAATTGATTAATGTAATGTATAGAATCAGAAAATGTTGAAGTTAAAAACGACAGTTGTCCGAGTTTCCTATCTGCAGTGATGGCAGAGGAAGAAGAGGTTATTTATTCTTTTATGATTTCTATCATGATTTTTGAATGCTGTTGAATTCATTAAGGGTGTTTAGTGTGTGGTTTTTGGTTTTGAGTTTGTGTGATATGCAAAAAACTCAGAGACAATGGTGGTGGCTGTGGAAAATTCTTTAATTTGCTTATGTTTGTTTTCTTATAAATTTATTTTGGGATTGAAAAAAATATTGACATGTACATCTAGTTTTGTTTGAATATTGCTATAAATGACGTGATTCAAAAAGAAAGATAAAAACACAACCTATAATAGGTATCAAGAACATGACATATACAAAATAAAAACACTACACGAGTATGATACAAATGGGCTTTTTTTATCACAATGTTCACAAAGAAATTGGGCCTTCTTTTGCTGCATCTAGACCAAAACGTGCCCCATAACCACTTTCATATTTTGGAGAGTTTATTAAATAAATAATTTTCAAGTAGTGCTTAGCTAGGTATCTTTGCAGTTTGAAAAAAATGGGTCGAGTAAATTGTCGTCATCTCTTAGTTATTAGGAACCAGTTATTTTGTAATTGGTATATGTAGTATTGTACTGAAATGAAATGCCTAAGTTTCTAGTCTTTCTTCACTTACTTGGGAGAACCAACGTTTTAATATACATTTTTCCATCAAGAAAATGACCAGACAAAAAGGTAAATGTCAGCACTCACATTTTCAGAGCGTATCTGAACATTATTTTAGCTTCTTCTTCAATTTTTATCTTCTCTCATATTTTAACAATTATATTATACACAAATACAAAATATTTTATAAGATTTATATAATATTGTGATTAATTCTCCCTGCGACGACCACAATCTATAACGCAACACCTGTAATGGTCGAAATTGCAAAATCCTTAACGTGGCTACAACTGCTGTTTAAAACCTTATAGAAAACTCTTTCTTCTCTAATTGAAATAAATGACATAACATTAATACGCCACTCTTATCATTAGTGCTTTAATTCCTAAAACCTTGAATACCCGCTTACAAGATCTGCAACAACAACTTCAGGAATCCATCGCAACTCTCACTACTACCTTCCAAGAATTCAACATTCACCACGAATCATACCTCACTAATTTTAAGAACTTGTAAACCGAACCATCTCCTCTTACCCATGACACAAACATAGACCGCTCTGTTTGGATAATTAAAAATAACGGAGTAGAATAGAACAAAATGAGACATATATTTCCTTCTATTGTTTGAATATTTTATGATATATTTAATTTCTCATTCTATTGGATACACCCTAAATTGAGGGGAATGAAAAATTGGAGAAATGTCTTCACCATCGCATCTCCGTCGTCATCTACCATCAGAAGTGTCGCGTGGCATTTTTACTCGTTTTCGTTTCTATTTTTCATTTTCTCTTCCTTCACCGTTGATTCTCGTTCCATCGTAAAGTATCAAATGAAGACCCATTTTTCATTTGTTGAAGACTCATTTGTTGAATCAATTTGTCAAAATAAAAGTAAGAACATTGCTAAATCTTTTCAATTTGTATGATTGCTCAGTAGGTGAAGGATTTATTTGAGTTATTGAAATGTAGGTGGTCTTGTTAGTTGTTTTTGCTTGTTTCTTGTGTGTGTGACTAGTTATGATAATTGTTTAGTATGATGTTAGATTAGTGCATGTTCTTGATGATGATTCCAGTGGATGTGGCTTTTAGGAGTTCTTGTTCTTACTGGTTTTTTTCAGAATTGTAGAAGCAAATTGGATGTATCAGTGGATTTTTTTAGCTGTTTGAAAGCCATAGGTTCCTCACAGGCCAAAGCAATAGTCACAATTTACCAAATCAAGGTAATCTTCTATATCTTTGTTTTGTTTCTGTTATGCATTATTTGATGAATTGCTTTGTTTTTTTTTATTCTTTCTAAATAGTCTAATAACAAAATTTACACATATAAGTGTGCAAAAATGGCCTGTGGCAGGTTTGAATTTGCACTCCTGCATATAAAATATTTCGGAAAGTTTTTAACATTTAAATTGCATTTTTGGGACAAGGATGTTTTGTATTGTGTGTGTTCAGTTTTGCCTTTTGAATTCTCAAATCTTAATTTAGGTACAAGTTAAGGAATTTAAGATTTCTAGTATTTTAGAAATAATGCATTTTTTTTTTGTCTTAACTCTCTTATTTTCCTAGAGTATAGAACCTTGATAATTCATAATTTAGCTGAAAGGTAAATAAAAATAGTTAAAGATCATTCTAGTAATTTTGAGAGGAAAATTAGTGAAGGTCACTAATGAGAATTTAGAATTACCTTTTGGTTCAGCTCTTGGATTTCGTATGTCAGAATTTTCTCTTGTAGAATTTGATTAAACTTGTTAATTAGTTTGATCAATTAAGCAAATTTAGATTATGTATTCATTCCTTCTGAATATAAAAGGTAGTTAACCTTTTTCATGCGGACTCCTTAAAGACTCAGTTCCAATTGATTCTCTAGATCTTGTAGATTTCTGATACTCAAACCATAAAGCTATTCTCCCATCAATTGCACGTGTCCTCAAAATGTTAGTGTTCTCATTCATTGAGCTTAATGAATGTTGTATAAGAGTAGTGTGAATTCATATACATATACTATTTTGTAGTATAATTAATGAATCTTGTATTAGAGAAGTGTTTTTGTATTAGAGAAGTGTTTGATGGATAGTTGAAAAAGATTGTACCGAAGGTTTTCTTGTAGATTTTGTAATTCCTACATTAAAATGTATGCATCCCTTTGCCAAAACTATCAGTTATGAAGTAAAATAATCATATAAGGAAACATAATGTGATTGAATATATGATTTTAATTCATAGTGAGATGCTTGCAACTTGGGTATATCACTTCGATATATGTATAATTGCATATGATAACAAGTATACAATTAGCATTGATGGTTTTTATGTTAATTGGTGAGGTTTAAAATTCAGATGTTCAACTAATATCATTGAAAAAGGTGGCATAATAGTTCAATGTTGTGGTGAAACAAAAGCTGAAACTAAACATGAAGTGTACAAATTTTCACTACAAATATAATTCTATTCCAGCTACTGTTGATACAAAATGATTCATGATGCTACCTTACATTATTGTTTTTGGTTAGTAGAGGCTTTGTGCAGAAAAGTGTCGTGTTTTCAAGATAATGGTTTATATGTTGCAATTTTATTGGATAAATTTGTCTTCTTTTTTGTGTGTGGTGCTATGTTACTGGTTCTTATTAGATTATTTCTTACTGGTTTTGCAATTTTGGATCCCCCATCTTTGTTTTATATTTGTTCTAGATAGCTTGTGCTCGCTTGTCTCCATTATTGGCCACAAGTCCTTTCTTTTCCTTCATAAACCCCATTACTGAGTAAACTACTTTGAAACATTATACCAGGTTTATATCTAAGCAAATGAGTAGTTGAATCAATTGTTTTAAAATCTGGACTAGTCATTGACTCATTTCATATGTATTGACTCACTTGTTGGACGACATGAATTAAAATTTATCTATCTCTTGTCAATTTTTGACATGTATCTCTTGTCAATTTTTTCAGTAGAACGTGAACATGGATGGTCATGATAACATTGTAGACTCTGAGATGGAAGGGAGTTTTGATTCTATTCCTCCTCCTTTAGTTTCAAACACCTCTATGTTGCCGCCTAAGCGTAAAAATAGGTCAGAAGCATGGAATCATTTTACCCCACAACAAGGCAAAAAAAAGATCAGCAACATGCAATTATTGTGGTCGCACGATCCAGTACAACAGTGGAACAAGCGCGATGCGAGCTCATTTGACTAGATGTAAAGATTATCCAGAAAATCTGGCAAATAGGGAGCATGAATTAGCTTCATGTTCAATGGCAAGTAGGGAAGTTGTTAGTTCATCCCCTTCTTTTCCCAAATTTGACCAAGAAGTAAGTCGAATTGACTTGATGAACATGTTTGTAGCCATGGAAATCCCGTTTCGACAAGTGGAACATCCATATTTTCATAAATTTGCTAATGGTTTACAACCGAGGTTTAAATTTCCATCATGCACTACACTAGCACGTGATATTTTAAAGCAATGGGACACGCAAAAAACAAGGTTGAAGAATATTTTATCACAACATTGTCATCGATTATGTTTCACCACCGACACTTGGACATCCACCCAAGACTTTAATTACACGTGTCTCACAGCTCATTTCATTGATAACAATTGGAAGTTGCAAAAGAAGATTTTAAATTTTCTTCAAGTCACTAACTACACGGGAGAAATAATGGCCAAAACGGTTAAACAATGCTTGAATGGTTGGGAGTTAGGTCGTGTGCTTAGTGTGATAGTGGATAACGCCTCCTCAAATGATGTTGGAATTCAACATCTCAAAAGATGGCTTCTATCGTAGAATGGTCTAGTTTTGAACGGAGAGTACCTTCACACGCGATGTTGTTCACACATATTAAATCTTATTGTGAAGGATGGACTAAGCTTAATAAATGATTCTATTTTGAGAATTTGTGGAGCTGTGAAATATGTTAGACGTTCTCCTTCGAGGTTTGATAGATTTAAGCAATGTATTGATCCTGAGTTAAATTATAAAGGTTATGTTGGATTAGATTTTGAGACTCGGTGGAACTCAACATACATAATGTTGAATGCTGCTTTCAAACATGAAAAGACCTTTACAGAGTTTGAATTCAAATACCAGAAATATGTTAATGAAGTGAATAAGGAAAAATGTGTGCCTACACCTGAAGATTGGGAGCATGTTGCTTTAATTCTTCCATTGCTGAAGTTATTTCATGAAGCTACACTACGCATTTCAGGATCTTCTTATTTAACAAGCAACTTGTATAAGTTTGAGGTTTTCGGTGTCGGGATGAAAATTTCTGAAATGTGTAATAACGAAGATGAAAAAGCCAAGTCAATGCTAAAAATATGAAGGCGAAATACGAGAAATATTGGGGAGATCCTACTTGCCTGAATATGTTGTTGATTGGTATGGTTTTAGACCCTTGACGAAAAGTAAAACTTGTGATATGGATGGCAAAAAAGATTTACACTAGTAATGACGCCACTTCTTTGAAAGAAAAGTTAGATTCATGTTTGAAGTCTATATATGATGATGAGTATTCTAGTAGAGTAGTGTCACCTCTAGGTAATTCTTCTAATTTGTCAGGTGCTTTTAATGAAGTTGGTGATCCTTATGATTGTTCTGAATTCTACAAATCAGACGAGTGCAGTACATCAGAATCTGAATTAGGAGAGTATTTGGAAGAACGTTTAGAAAAACCTTGTCCGGATTTTGATTTACTTATATGGTGGAAGGTGAACTCAAGCCGATTTCCTATACTTGCAAGAATTGCAAGAGATGTGCTGGCTATACCTATATCCACTGTAGCCTCTTAATCTGCTTTCAGTACTGGAGATAGAGTACTTGATCCTTACTGTAGCTCTTTGACACCGGCAACCGTGGAAGCCCTTATTTGTACCCAGGATTGGCTTGACGAAGCATCTTTATCATTTATTACTAGTGAGGATCTTGAAAATCTTGAGCAAATTGAGCAAGGTAAGATACATAAAGGTGTATTTAACATTGTGTTATTACTTATTATATTATTACTTGATACATAATGAAATGTTTGTTTGTTTGTTTGTTTTTTGCAAAAATACTTTCTTCCCAAGATGCTGCAAGTTGTTCTGCCTCTGTTACACTCGTTAATAATTGATACTTGACTAGAGCTAATAGACAGAACAAATGTGGCTATTACGACCCTAGTCTTCGTGTTTCGTAATTACGACCCTAGTCTTCGTCCTCAAGAGAAGGCAGTGGAATATGTTTGTGCTGTTAATGCTGTCAAGTTAGACAAGGTCATAATTTTCACCTCCTTTTTTCTGATTTTTCATGTGAATATTTACTATGCATGTTCATGATTTTCACTTTTTTAATTTTTGTTGTTGTTGTTGTTGTGAATTTAGATTTTTGCAAGACCTTTTATAGGAGCAATGGATGGACATGTAGATGCTATTTCATGTATGACTACGAACCCTAGTCAGTTGAAACACATATTCTCTAGTTCAATGGATGGAGGTACTTTACTCTTCATTACTTAATCATGTTGCTTTAATTTTATGCTTATATAATTGCTTAATTGTATTGTTGTGATCTTGGTATATTGGAATGGAAAAGTTTGGAAGAGAAGATAGGTTAATTTGTTTTGCCATGTGATGGATATTTTGTGTTTTACTATTCTTTTGGTTTTGGATTGATTTAAAAGGATATATAGAAATTAATTAGAATGGTTGTGGTAATGGGTTGAGAAAGTTTGGAAGAGTGGTGGCTTGATGTAGTAGAAATTTTTGTTTGTAGCCATACCGGACCAGACACATGTTTTATAGGTAGTTTTACAACACATCTAATAGGACTCCTATTCTAGGCTATTTGTAGCTGGCCTTTGGTCAGGGACAATGCTTTTCTAGAGACGATACACTGGCACAATTTTACTTACTAGTCAAGAAGCTTTTGAAAGGGGCATTGTTTTAATCTTGTCGCATATATTTCTTTCTAATAG
Source organism: Cicer cuneatum (assembly GCA_037974295.1). NCBI lineage: Eukaryota > Viridiplantae > Streptophyta > Magnoliopsida > Fabales > Fabaceae > Cicer > Cicer cuneatum. Next base: position 29,683,086 of record JBBPBO010000005.1, read on the forward strand.
ATAGAACAAATGTGGCTATGACTAGAGCTAGGTATGAATTATTATGTTCATTTTGTTAAGTTGCTTCCAACTTTCAAGTTGGTTGAAACTGAGTTTGTTTTTCACTTTTTTGCAGATATTGTCTTTGAATATTAGGAAATGTATCTACTTTAATTAACAGTGACTCTCTTTGGAGAAATGTTGTTCTTGATGCCAAGAGAAGAGACTATTATCACAATGCTGATGAAGATAAGAAATTGGTAGTGGCTATTGAAGATGTCCTTTTTGAGATTAAACTACTTGAAGAGTCTAAGTCTCCATTTAAGAAACTAAGTTTAGACAGCAGATCAAAAACATCAACTAGTTCCTTTAGATGATTGATTGGATGTTTTGAACTAATTTGATTTATAACAGCCTTTTTGGTGAATTATTTGTTCTAGTTCATGATTGTCCTTGCATCGACATTGACACTTAAAACTGATTTTAAAATCAATCTTGTAAAAAATTCAATGAAAAACCGATTTTAAACAATTCAATAAAAACCGGTTCGAATTAGTTTTAATAAAAATCGGTTTCAAACCGGTTCAAACATACTAAACCGGTTTATAATTATAAACTGGTTTAGAACTAAACTGTAATTGGTTCCAAAAATAATCGGTGTTTTTTAAAGTGGTTTTTACAAACTGAACTGCACTATTACTGTGGGGCAATTCAGTTTGGTTTTTGGACCATGCACACCCCTAATTATACCATTCAATTCCACCATATTCCATCAATCCAAACAAAACCTAAACTTACATTTCAACTATTCCATCAATCCAAACAAAACCTAAACTTACACTTCAACTCTTTGATGGTTCTAAGTTCTAACCCAATGGAATGGATCTTTCCAGTAGACAAATATTTCACACATTATTCTATCAACCCTCGTAATCATCTCTTATGAATTTCTTGTTCCATGACAGAAGATGCCCTTAGTCAGTCCCAATGGATACATTGTAAAAGTAAAACTTATGTGTCAATATAAACTTTTAGTGCAAGCATTCAACAACGTAAAGATCATGAAGTTAATGATTTTTACATATTCAAATTTGATGAAGAAGTCATAGTACTTTATACCAAGTTGATAGAATAAAATGATTTATCTTTCTTTACCCCGTTTCTAAGACACACGTAAGATGTAAATTATTTTGTGTAAGTAGGCAAAAAAATGAGCATGTCTTTTGTGGGAGGAGATGACTAATTTATAGGCAGTATCATTTAATCTGAGACGTCCATCAAGTATCAAATCAACGGATGAGATTGATTCCTTTAGTATTAGTGGTTACTATAACCTTTGCCTTTCCATATTCTAGCTCTTAATATTTATTGGTTACTATAACTATTGTCTTTCCAATTGTTAACTCTTAAAATTGGTGGTTACTATAATTTATTTTAGGCCAATAAATTGGAAGATTATGAACCCATAAAAACTCTTACATTCTCCCACTTGACATAAAATATAAAGAAACCAATACATAAGTATGATACATAAAATTCATATATCGAATCTCATGTGAAAACATAATCAACTTAATATAATAAAACAATAAATGTTATTTATGGTGGTCATATATCATTATTTTCCAAACCACATTTCTTTTTATATACCACAAACACTAGTGCTCTACTATACAAGTACTTAAGCACCACATAAAATATCAATATGGTTTCATAGATGTTTCTAGAATATTCATGTTATAATTCATAATTAAAATTAGGTGTACATTGATTGAAAACAAATTATAAGGGTTCATAAATATATAATCATAAAGAGCAGAGTATCAATATCATCAAATATATTATTCAATAGGACAACCAAGACAAATTCTATGTACACGTTCCTTAAATGTCTTTAGTTGTAACCCTTTAGTTAATGGATCATCAATCATAAGGTATGTTCTAATATGCTCTATGAATACTTTTTGTTTCTGAACATCTTCCTTGACAGAGAAATACTTCAACTCCATGTGTTTTGCACCCTTTTAGTATTTATCATTTTTTTAAAAGAATACTACTGTAGAATTATCACAGTAAATTTTCAGCGACTTAGCAATAGTGTCAACTACTCTTAGCTCTGAAAAAAAAATCTCAACCTACAAATTCAGCTTCAAAGAAAACTACAAATTCAACTTCCATGGTAGATGAAGCAACAACATATTGCTTAGCACTTTCTATGATATGGCTCCTTCTCCAAGGAGGAATAAGTAGCCGAAAGTGGACTTCCTTGTGTCTAACACATCCACCAAAATTTGAGTTTGTATATCCAATTACTTCTAATTGATTGGATCTTCTATACAAGATCATATACTCCTTAGTTACTGGTAGATACCTCAAAACTCTTTTTGCATTTTTTTAATGATCAATTCCAGAAGTACTTTGATACTAACCTAACATTCCAACTACAAAGCTAAAATCTAGCCTCGTGCAGGTTTGAAATTACATTAGACTACCCACTACAGAACCATATGGAATTGATTCTATTTTTTTCCACTCTATGTCATTCTTTGGACATTGCATGAGACTGAATTTGTCTCCTTTTTTCATTGGTACAATTCCAAAAGAACAATTCTCCATGTTAAATTTATCTAGAACTTGTCTCTTTTGTTGTCTATCACAAAATATTTCAATTCCTATCTCATAGGATGTCTCATCCAAATCCTTCATTTCAAAATTCTTAGAGGTATTCATTAGTCTCATGAAACATGCTCAAACTATTGGTTGCAATCAAGATTTCATCAACATATAGGACCAAAAACATAAACTTACTCTCATTGATCTTTCCGTATATGCATCTATCAATTAGACTTTCTTCAAAATCGAAAGCGATAATGGTATCATTGAACTTAATATACCATTGGTTTAAGGTTTGTTTTAGTCCATATATTGATTTATTAAGTTTACACACCATATGACTCTTCCCTTCAATTGGAAAACCTTTAGGTTGGTTCATATAAATTTCTTCTTCAAGACTACCATTCAAAAATGTTGTTTTTACATCCATTTGGTCTAACTCTAAGTCGTAATGGGCCCCCAGTGCCATTATGACCACTTGATAATGAGCCTTCAGATTGGTCCATATAAACCTCTTGATACTCATTTTGTTCAGACTTTTGTGAGTTAGTCTCTTCGTTGGATGTTAGAATTTTTACAACATTTGGAACGAATGTTGACAAAGGAATGCTTATAGGTAAAGTAATATTTACCTTAACTTCTTTTATCATTAGTTAAGGGTCATTGATGCTATAGATGCACCAAGGACTAAACATGTTTGCAAAATATCATTTAGAAATTTACCTTAAGGGTCATCGCCGCTACAAATGCACCACCACTATGCATCTACATTTCTCACCATTTATTTATTATTCGTTTGTTGAAACTTGTGTACTTATTTCAATAGTATAACCAATCTATAGTGTTTGAAAAAAAGTTAATTATTTTTAGATTTTTTAATATAATTTTCTAAATTTTTTAAAAATGTCAAATTAAACCAAACCAAATCGATTTTCATTTATTTGGCTTGAATATTGTAAGTAAAGATTGCAATAACTGAACAAACTTTAACTTATTTTTTTTTTATTGATTCGGATCTTTTCAAACAAATCTAAATCAAACTAAAGCAATATGTGACATCTCTAACGATAAGTAGTATGTGAGGCTAGGACAGAGAGCATGAGACTATTCCCGCCCCTAAAAGGTAAAGAATAATAATGGTAGTTAAAATACGTTGGAACCAATAATGCGCCCCTAAAAGGTAAAGAATAATAATGGTAGTTAAAATACGTTGGAACCAATAATGCTAGTTTTGATATAATGCTTACTCTTAGTAACAAAACAATAAATATCAAAAGAATAATTTATCCTCTAATGATTGCTTTAAGTGTACAAGGAATACATTCAGCAAAGTAAAGTCATAAAGAGCTAAGCAAATTTTGCAGTGATCATTAGGTTATTTTCATTTGATGACATCAACTCTAAGAAACTCAACATCATTTGGAAGATCAGAAAATAGTTAGTTAAACAAAAAACTTGAGATTGTGTCTACACTTTAAAGTCAACATCTGAAGATTACTTCTGCTGATATGAGTACAGTTTCACATATAGATCTCTAAAAAAATACTTGTATATATTGAATTGGTTATTTTTTTTAAGCAAAAGTTAGAGTGCAAAAGCATCACATGGAGCACCTTAATAAGTTTATTAGATAAAAATATAAAACGCTTAGGGGACTAGGCACAAACCCAAGAAAACAAGGATGAACCACATTGCCTCATTAAAAACCTTACCTGAAAAACTCAAAGAGATAAAACTAAGGTGAAAAAAAAAAGAGTGCAGTATAATAAAGAAAACATCATGAAAAAATGTACCAATCATATGAGAATATATAATAAAAACATAAATAAGGGAAGACTATATCGACTGTGGTAAAAGTCATTCCAAATACAACACATAGGCAAATTCCACCAAGTAAAACATTGCGTGTAAAAACTAAGTCTATCAGCACACGTGTTGCTTTCCCTATAAATATGAAATATGTGGAACTACATTTGTTTTGTAAAGGATATATCATTCAACCATCTGGTCTTCAGCTTCCCAGATACAAGATTTAAATTATTGAAAGACTAGACGGTAAACAAATAGTCACACTCTATCCATAGATGAAACCAACTTTTAGAGTGAGATATCTCAATAGCATACTTTATAGCAAAAAACTTTGCATGAAATGATGTAGTAACACCCAAATAATTTGAAAAGCAACCAACAGTAACGCCACTTAAGTCCCTAAAAATAACACTAATAGTAGAAAGACTAAGATTTCCTCTTTAAGCATTATTATTATTGCATTTAATCCAACTACTAGGTGGCTTCAACCAAATAACTTGTGTGATAATAGGGACTTTACAAGCATGACACGTAAGTAAACTTACTAACATCTCTTTACTTTTCTGAAATAAAACATAAATATTAGTCACTTAATGCGAAATAAATTTGGCCGTTAAAATAATTACCTCTACAAATTTGATATGACCTTCAAACGTAACCACTTTCATATTTAATCAATTTCATATTAGAGAGTCTAAATTCATCTCTTATCTAACTCAACTGTCATAAAATGTATGGACTTTTAAAATAATGTGAACTTAATTTTTTTAATTTTAATAAAAAAACTTGATCAACGACATTTTATTCTTTCATACAAAAAATTGCAATTTTGATTTTTTTAATAGTTAATAAACAAATTTTTGATAAAGTTATTTGATAAATAATTGAAATCGAAATTTAGTTTAAACAACATGTTTCAAAAATAAATACTTACTAATACTAAATTTAATTTGAAAATTAAGTTATCCATAAAGCTATTATTTTACTTTTAATCTTCTTTCATAAAATACAATGAGATATTCAATGTCACGAGTAACAGCTGAAACATATTTTTTTAAGTAAATTAATGGTTATATTATTTTTATCAGATTTTGGATCAAAATATTATTCTTAAAACTCTTTGGTATCCCTTATTGGAACCAAGTTGGTTCTAAGTACTTAGGATTTTGATGTTTACAAAAGCACTCCATGTAATCTTATTTTGAACCTTGAATTATTACATTAAATGCCACCAGAAGATGAAGTTTCCAAAGGCAGAAGATGAAGACACCAAATAATGAATCTAGAAGGTACCAGAGGATGCATCATGAAATTACCAAAGGATATCTTTGCTGGCCCAGATCAGAAGGAAGCAAAGTCAGAAGGAGACCTGGACCAGACCAGAAGGAAGCCTGCCAGAGGGAGACTTGATCCAGACCAGAAGGAATCATAAGTCAGACTTAGTCCAGAAGTTATTCTGACCAGAAGATGGCCTGGCAGTGAAATGATAAATAGTCCAGACTTGATCCAGACTTAATCTGAGGATAAATTAATTGGTCCAGAACAAGAGATTCAATCTAGATTTGACCCAGACCAGAAGATAACATGGTTCAGGGTATGAAACTAAGTCCAAACTAGAAGAAATGATGTCCATATTTGATCTAGACCTGATCCAAATCAGAAGGTAAAATGTCCAGACTAAAATATTATTTGTCCAGAGTTAATTTCAGTTCAATCCAAACCAAGTCCAGAATTGGTCCAAATTAGAGGGAAGATGTTCAGATCAATGGTCCAGATTTAAGTATATGGCCCACTATTGACCGAGATCAGAAGATCAGACCATGGCCCAGTGTTGGCCGAAATCAAAAGGTCAGAATGTGTGGTCCAACATTGGCTGAGATCAGAGGATCACATCAATTCAGTTTGCAAGTCCAGGTTGGTCGAGATCAGAAGATCAGAAAGTGTGGTCCAGGGTTGGCCGAAATCAGAGGATCACAGCAAATCACTTAGTATGGTCCAGATGTGGACTAGCGTAGAAGATCAACAGTACATAATTAATCATGATGATAATCGGTGGAGATTTAATTAAATTTGATCAATGTATTAAAAGGATTTGATTCAAAAATAAATTGAAGTCTTGTGGGAATTCAGAAGCTATTGGCGGGAAGAAAGATTTGTTCCAGAATTAATTAAAGACAGGATTGGCCCAAGTTATTTATGAAAGCAAATCTGGAGCTAAAAAGATATGTTTTTTATTTTTATGAAACCCGATTGGTCAGAGTATTTTTGCAAGAGAATCCAGCAATATACAGCTCGAAATTAAGCTTGGAAGTGACCCGAATTCACATCTATAAAAGAAGGCTCAAGGCAGAAGACTTAGCATCAAAAATCACAAAAGAGTCATAAACTTCCAAAAGCAAACACTCGAGTTTTCAGTGAGGTTAATTGTGAGTTCCAGCTTTCGAGATGCAAGCACTCGTGTTATTTTCTTTCCCTTGTGTAAGATCTAAGTTGTTGAAGTAGAGTCTACAATCTGAGGGAGTCAGAAGGGGTAGCAGATTACTTAGCAATTAGATTCAAGGCGTTGTAATTCCTTCTAGAATCTAGGGTTGTCAGATTGGTAGGAGAAGACTTGACTTGAGAAGTCAAGGTGCTGTATTCCTCAAAAGTCTAGGATTGTTAGACTGTTTGAGAATATTGACTTGGAGGGTCAGTGGTGTTGTAATTCAAGGTTTTGAATTAGTGAAATCCTTCAAGGTGAAGGGACTGGACGTAGCCTTGTTAACGGTGAACCAGTATAAAACTCTGTTTTTATTCATACATCAAGTTTTGTTTTAAAAGTGCAAAAACAGAAAAAGTATTCAAGTTAGTCAAACACAATTCAACCCCCCTTCTCGTGTTTGCACCTTCAATTGGCATCAGAGCTCGGTCTCAAGGCTGAGCACTTAACAGTGTTTGAGGAAAGGTCCAAGGGGTTTAACATGGTAGAATCCAAATATGATTTGGGAGGCAACATCAACCGACCACCACTGTTTGATGGAGAAAGGTTTGAGTATTGTAAGGACAAAATTAGAAGTTTCTTCATATCTCAAGATCCTGAACTATGGAAGATGGTAGTCAAAGGATACACTACACCTTTTGTTCCTGGAGATCCAACTAAAGAACTTGACATGGAAGATATGAAACCAGACCAGAGCAAATTATTCAAACTGCATCACAAGTCCAGAAACATCATGATCAGTGCTATCACATTCAAGGAATTTGACAGATGCACAGAAAAAGAAACAGCAAAGAGCATATTCGACAGTTTAGTTCTGACCTATGAAGGAAGCTAGCAAGTTCAAGAAGCAAGGGCTAACATACTGGTAAAACAGTATGAGATGTTCAAGATGGAAGATGATGAAGACATTGATGGAATGTTCTATAGATTCCAAACTCTGATATCTGGACTGAAGGTCTTGAAGAAAAGCTACACAACAGCAGATCATGTCAAAAAGATTCTAAGAAGCTTACCAACCAAGTGGAGACCAATGGTTACTGCAGTTCAGCAAGCCAAAGATCTAAATAACTTAAAACTTGAAGATCTGATCAGCTCACTCAGGTCTCATGAAATAAATGGTTAAGATCTAGGAAAACAGGAAGAGGAGAAGCTTCAAGAAGAAACATAACAACAAAGGAAATGAAGAATCTGAAAAGAAGAGTATCGTTTGTTATGGATGCAATGAACCTAGACATATCAAGTCAGAATGTCCAAATCTGGAAAAAGGAAAACAACACAAGAAGAGTTCCAGATTCAGAAAGAAGGGTCTGATGGCAGCTGAGATGCATCAAAATCAGAGGAAGAATCGTCTGATGAAGAAGAGGCAGAAACAACAAAGATGGCACACATCAGGTCTGCCTCTAGACTTCATAAAGGCAAGATTTCAGGAAGGAAAGCAGGCAGAAGGAAGAATGATCGAAGCAGACATTCAAGCAAGTCTGGAAGCACATCAGAGGGAGCAATTCTGCTCTGATGGCCCATACCAACTTAAGTTCTGGATACAACTCAGGCTCTGGAACAGATTCAAAAGATGAAGACAATAAGGTATTTTCTGATTTCTCTAAATCTGAATTAATCGATGCTTTAAAAGATTTTTTAAATGCAAACAATAAGATGGCTTTAAAACTAAAAACTCTTAGGGCAGATAAGAAAAATCTGACCAAAGAAGTCCAAGTTTTAAAGAATCAAAATTATGAGTATGCAACTGAAAACAAGGATTTTAAAACTGAAGTTGCAAGACTCAAATCTGAAAACCAAACTCTCAAAAGTAATATTTGTTATGCATGAGCAATTTTTTCAAACTTTTTTTCCAATGGAATGGAAAGAAGTAAATATGCATCTATGATTTATGGAAACAGTAACACTGGAAAGAGAGGTCTTGGTTTTACAAAAACTATTCATTCTGATGTTTTACGCATTGTTTTTGCTAAGAAAGGTCACTCTGAATTATCTTGTCCAATGGTAAAATCTGAACAAGATCAGAGAGCTGTTAAAACTAACAACTCTGGACCCAGTCTGTTCTGGGTACCAAAAGATCAAATTGTCTATGTTGCAGATATTCTGAGCAATCAGAAGGAGACACCAAAAATGGTGCCTGGACAATGGATGTTGGTAATGCACAAGCAGAAGAAGGTTTATGTTCCTGCTACAACCAGACATAGGCAATCTGAATCTGATGGAAGAAGGTCTGGTCAACTCAACCAGAACCAGAATCAGAACCAGAACTGGAACCAAAATCAAAACTGGAACTAGAATCAAAACAGGAATTGGAACCATTATCAGAAGCACAGGAACTAGAACCAAAACCAACACTGGAACCATAATCAGAATCGATACTAGAACCAGAACCAGAATCATAATAGGAATCATCAAAATCACCAGATTCATTCAAATCACCAGAATCACCAGAATAATCAAGGTTATCAGAATCATCAGATTCACCAAAGATACCAGAATCAAAACATGTTCCAGAATCATCAGAGGAACATGGTTTATCGACCAAAGCAGAATCAAGGAAACTGCTCAAACAGGCCAGAAGCAGAACTGGCCCTGATGGCTCGAACAAAAGCTGAGTCTGACTCTGACTCTGATTCTGACAGAGAAAAAGCAAGGTTTGATCAGCAACACAAAGCTTGGTATCTCCACAGTGGATGCTCCAAACACATGACAGGAGACAAATTTATGTTTCTGGATCTGACCATGATGGAGGCAAAGTTTCCTTTGGAGGAAACCAGAAAGGTCAGATTATTGGTACAGGAACAGTTGGTAACACTTCTTCTTCCCTTTCTATTAAAAATGTTCTGTTAGTTAAAGGGCTAAAACACAATCTTCTGAGCATAAGTCAATTAAGTGATTGCAATTATGATGTTATCTTTAATCAAAAAACTTGCAAAGCTGTTAGTCAACTTGATGGGTCTGTTTTATTTATTGGCACTAGGAAGGATAATGTTTATAAAATTAATCTATTTAGTCTTGCTAAGCAACAGGTTAAATGCCTATTATCTATAAGTGAGCAGAATTTGATTTGGCACAAGAGGCTAGGGCATGCAAACCCTAGACTTATATCCGAGTTGAGCAAACTCCAGTTGGTAAGAGGGCTTCCCAAGGTAAGTTCCAAAACTGAGATTATGTGTGAAGCATGTCAAAGAGGTAAACAAACTAAAAGCTCTTTTAAAACTAAAAAAATGTGTTTCTACTTCTCAACCACTTGAACTGCTTCACTTAGATTTGTTTGGTCCAGTTCAAACAGCTTCCCTCAGTGGTAAGAAATATGGTTTTGTGATTGTTGATGATTACTCAAGGTGGACTTGGGTAAAATTTTTAAAGAACAAAGATGAATCACAATGTGTTTATTTCTTTTTCTAAGAAAGTTATGAATGAATAGGGTATTAAGATCATAACCATCAGAAGTGATCATGGAGGTGAATTTGAGAACAAGTATTTTGAAAAATTCTGTGATGAGAATGGGATCTCTCACAACTTCGCATCCCTCAAAACACCTTAACAGAATGGAATGGTTGAAAGGAAAAATAGATCATTCTAGGAGATGGCCAGAACCACGCTGAATGATATGAAGGTAGCCACCTACCTTTGGGCAGAAGCTGTCAACACAACTTGTTACATTCAGAATAGAGTCTACATCAGGTCCATCTTAAATAAAACTCCCTATGAACTGTGGAAAGGTAAGAAACCCAATATTTCCTACTTTAAGCAATTTGGCTGCATCTGTTTTATGTTGAACACTAAAGATAACCTAGCTAAGTTTGATTCTAGATCTCAAAAGTCTATCTTTATTGGCTACTCTAAGAGATCATAAGCTTATAGAATGTTTAACAAAGAAACTAACACTGTCGAAGAATCAATCCACATTAAGTTTGATGATAAACTGCTTGACTCTGAAAAGTCAAAGCAAGATGAGGAAATTGCAAGTGAACCAGAGGCACAGGAACCAGAAGTTGGACCAGCAGCAAAATTTGAGAAAGATGAAGATGAAGAAGAACATGCTGACTCTGAAGACAAGTCAGAGGGAAAGAATGGATGGAAGTACAAGTCTTCACATCCAAAATCTCTCATTATTGGCAGTGCAGTAGGACCTTTAAAGACCATATCATCAAGTAGAGAAACCAGTCTGTTTGGTTTACTTTCAACAATAAAACCAAGCAATGTTGATGACGCTTTGGCAGAGGAAGGTTGGATACTTGCAATGCAAGAAGAGCTGAATGAATTCCAAAGGAATGATGTTTGGGATCTGGTATCTAGACCAAACAAAAACATTATTGGAACAAGTGGGTATTCAGAAATAAACTCAATGAAAAAGGTGAAGTGGTAAGGAACAAAGCCAGACTTGTAGCTCAAGGATACAGTCAACATGAAGGTATAGATTACACTAAGACTTTTGCTCCAGTGGCCAGGTTAGAAGCAATTAGAATTCTTTTATCATTTGCTGCTAATCATGATATAATGTTGTATCAAATGGATGTTAAAAGTGCATTCTTAAATGGCTATATAAGTGAGGAAGTCTATGTCAAACAACCTTCTGGATTTGAAAATCCTGATTTTCCAAACCATGTTTTTAAACTTAAAAGATCATTATATGGTTTAAAACAAGCACCAAGGGCATGGTATGACAGACTTAGCAACTTTCTGCTTAAGAATGAATTTGATAGAGGCCAGATTGATAATACTCTATTTAGGAAATCCATTAAAAATGATATTTTGATTTTTCAAGTTTATGTTGATGATATCATATTTGGATCCACTAATGGCACTTTGTGCAAAGAGTTTTCTGACCTAATGCAGAAAGAGTTCCAAATGAGCATGATGGGAGAACTTAAGTTCTTCTTGGGAATTCAGATTCACCAAGGTAAATCAGGTATACTCATTCACCAATCTAAATACACTAAAGAACTTCTTAAAAAGTTCAAGATGAGTGACTGTTGGCCATCCCCATGCACCCAACCTGCTCACTTGAGAAAGATGAAACTAGCCAAAAGGTGGACCAGAAAACATACAGAGGTATGATTGGATCCCTTCTTTACTTAACTGCTTCTAGACCTGACATTTTGTTCAGTGTTTGTTTCTGTGCCCGTTTGAAAGCTGACCCTAGGGAATCCCATTTAACTGCTGTCAAACGAATCTTGAGATACCTTAAAGGAACCACCAACCTTACCTTGTTATACAAGAAAACCCCCACCTACAAACTAAGAGGTTTTTGTGATTCCGACTATGCTAGAGACAAGATGGAAAGGAAAAGTACAAGTGGCAACTGCACTTTCTTAGGTGATAATTTGATCTCTTGATCAAGCAAAAGACAAAGCACAATGGCCATGTCAACAGCTGAAGCTGAGTATATATCAGCAGCAGGATGCAGCTCATAGTTACTCTGGATGAAACATCAACTTGAAGATTACAACATCTTTGAAACCAATATCCCTTTGTTCTATGATAACACTTCAGCCATAAACCTAACCAAGAACCCTATCTTACACTCTAGAGCCAAACACATTGAAATAAAACACCATTTCATTAGGGACCATGTTCAAAAAGGGAATTTAAGCATCCAGTTTGTGGACACTGATCATCAATGGGCTGACATATTCACCAAAGCACTACCTGAATATAGGTTCGAGTTCATCAAGAAGCATCTCAGTATTACCTCCATATCTGACTAACTCAAGTAGTCATCTTAGGAGTTTTTAATTTTCTTGTAATTTTACTTTATGTTTTTATTTTCTGTTTTTACTTTCTGTAATTTGTAAAGAGAAAAATAAAAAAAAATACAAAAATAGTAGGACCTCTTTTTGGCTGATGACAAAAAGGGGGAGAGAGAGAAAAAGGAGAAATAAGTAGAAAAGGAGAGATAAAAAGAAAGGAGGAGCGAAAAAGAAAGAGATGAAAAGAGAAGGAGTTGAAAAGGAGAAGAAACAGGGAGAGAGAAAATAAAGAGAGAAAAAGAAAGAGATGAGAAAGAGAAGGAGTTGAAAAGGAGAGGAAAAGGGGAGAGAGAAAAAGAAAGAGTGAAAAGAGAAGGAGTTGAAAAGGAGAGGCAATGTGAAGGGAGAAAAGAAAGAGAGAATAAAGAAAGAGTTGAAAAGTAGAGGAGAAGAAAAGAAAAGAAAGAGTGAAAACAGAAGGAGATGAAAAGGAGAAGAAAAAGTCAGTATCAGACTTAGGGGGAGAGATTGGTCTGAGGGGGAGTAATTCAAGTCTTCGAGTTATAAGCTAGCAAAATAAGTTAAGGTTTTGTCATCATCAAAAAGAGGGAGATTGTTGGAACCAAGTTGGTTCTAAGTACTTAGGATTTTGATGTTTACAAAAGCACTCCATGTAATCTTATTTTGAACCTTGAATTATTACATTAAATGCCACCAGAAGATGAAGTTTCCAGAGGTAGAAGATGAAGACATCAGATAATGCATCCAGAAGGTACCAGAGGATGCATCACGAAATTACCAGAGGATATCTTTTCTGGCCCAGATCACAAGGAAGCAAAGTCAGAAGGAGACCTGGACCAGACCAGAAGGAAGCCTGCTAGAGGGAGACTTGATCCAGACCAGAAGGAATCATAAGTCAGACTTAGTCCAGAAGTTATTCTAACCAGAAGATGGCCTGGCAATGAAATGATAAACAGTCCAGACTTGATCCAGACTTAATCAGAGGATAAATTAATTGGTCAAGAACAAGAGATTCAATCCAGACCAGAAGATAGCATGGTTCAGGGTATGAAACTAAGTCCAGACCAGAAGAAATGATGTCTATATTTGATCCAGACCTGATCCAAATCAAAAGGTAAAATGTCCAGACTGAAATATTATTTGTCCAAAGTTAATTTCAGTTCAATCTAGACCAAGTTCTGAATTGGTCCAGATTAGAGGGGAAGATGTTCAGATCAATGGTCCCAATTTAAGTATATGGCCCACTATTGGCCGAGATCAGAAGATCGGACCATGGCCCAGTGTTGGCCGAAAAAAGAAGGTTAGAATGTGTGGTCCAACATTGGCCGAGATCAGAGGATCACAGCAGATTAGTTTGCAAGTCCAGGTTGGCCGAGATCAGAAGATCAGAAAGTGTGGTCCAGGCTTGGCCAAAATCAGAGGATCACAGCAGATCACTAAGTATGGTCTAGATGTGGACTAGCGCAGAAGATCAACGGTACATAATTAATCATGATGATAATCGGTGGATATTTAATTAAATTTGATCAATGTATTAAAAGGATTTGATTCAAAATAAATTGAAGCCTTGTGGGAATTCAGAAGCTATTGGCGGGAAGAAAGATTTGTTCCAGAATTAATTAAAGATAGGATTGGCCCAAGTTATTTATGAAAGCAAATATGGAGCTAAAAAGATATGTTTTTTATTTATATGAAACCCGATTGGTCAGAGTATTTTTGCAAGAGAATCCAGCAACATACAACTCGAAATTAAGCTTGGAAGACACGCGAATTCACATCTATAAAAGGAAGCTCAAGGCAGAAGACTTAGCATCGAAAATCACAAAAGAGTCATACACTTCCAAAAGCAAACACTCGAGTTTTCAGTGAGGTTAATTGTGAGTTCCAGCTTTCCAGAAGCAAGCACTCATGTTATTTTCTTTCCCTTGTGTTAGATCTAAGTTGTTGAAGTAGAGTCTACAATCTGAGGGAGTCAGAAGGGGTAGCAGATTACTTAGCAATTATATTCAAGGTGTTGTAATTCCTTCTACATTTCTGGGGTTGTCAGATTGGTAGGAGAAGACTTGACTTGAGAAGTCAAGGTGCTGTATTCCTCAAAAGTCTAGGATTGTTAGACTGTTTGAGAAGATTGACTTGGAGGGTCAGTGGTGTTGTAATTCAAGGTTTTGAATTAGTGAAATCCTTCAAGGTGAAGGAACTGGACGTAGCCTCGTTAACGGTGAACCAGTATAAAATTATGTGTTTTTATTTTTACTTTATATCCGCTGCTAACTCTATTTTTTATTCATACATCATGTTTTGTTTTCAAAGTGCAACAACAGAAAAGGTATTCAATTTAGTCAAACACAATTCAACCCCCCCTTCTCATGTTTGCACCTTCATCCCTCACCAACCAAGCTAAACGTTAAAAGTCATTAAAAATATATGGAGCATCATTGAATGCTGATTTTAATGTAATATATTATGATTGATTTGTCTTGGCTATGCAAAATGACAAAGTACATGTTTTTTTAAAGTAATTGTGTAGGATTTAGTTTAAAAAGGTAATATAGTACACTTATCATTCAAAAACAATATATTATAACACATTTCTATTTTTAAATTTAAATTAACTATATAATTGATTTTATTTCTTGATATGTTAATGGTTGTGTGCTAACATATGTTGACAAAGAAAATCATCTAGATTAATTGTATTTACAAAATTGTTACTATGATGATTCAATCTCTTGCTATTTAAACAATAACCTCATTTTATCAATATAAATAAATAGGTTATTCAATCTTATATAATTTTAGTTCTTTCTTCCTTCTATTTTTTGCTATCGGTCTTTTCATTTTATTAATAATATTTTTAGGGTACTGCAAATAATTAATACAGCTGAGATGTTAATTTATCACGTGTCTTTTAACTTTCAATTTTTCTTTAAAAAATGTTATTCGATCTCAACTCTCCAATTTCAAATTCACAATACATTTGATTGTATCACATTAACAAACGGTTTAACCTTATTAGTTAGAAATGCTCAAAGGTTATTCAACAAAACAATTTTAGCTATTTCTTCAACTAAGCATATGTTCGTAACCAAGTTTCAACAATCAAACTCACTTCTAAAAGCATATGTTTCCGTGAATTTGAGAAGCTCCAATTTAGTGTGTTGGCCAAAACGTGAGTTCTAGATTTGGATATTGGTTTTTCAAAACATACTATAAAATTGTTTAGGAACAACAATGGTGCAAACAAAACAAAATTTAAAGTGTAAGCAAATAATGAAATGATGTTTATGAAAAAAATCATTTTCATTTCACGTTGGCATATTTAAAATTTTAAATTCTCTTAAATCTCGATGGTGACAATTAATTATATCATTAGTTATACTAAAATTTTATATTTTCATTTTATCTATTTTTATAATAAAAAATAATTATATAATCATAATCTAAAAATTACATAACATATAAAAATATATCAACGCTCGCGCAACACGCGAGTCACAATTTAGTTGTATTTAAACATAAAAAAGTAAGATCGGTCATCGATAGAAAGTGAAAATTGGGCTGATATATTTTTATCTAGCCCATTTAAAGTATATTGGATAATCCACTTAAACATTGTATATAAATTTTTGGTGATTGCTTAATCACTCTCTAATATTTACTTATAATAATATTTACTTATAATGTATAAAAAATATTTTCTGATTAGACTTTCTGATAACATTATAAATTATATATTTCACTACCAAATTGTAGCATCCGGTGAAGCTTCGAGTTTGTTTTGGGCGGATGAACATGTTGGAACCAAGTTGGTTCTTACAATTAAATTTTTGATTTAACAAAAGTATTTTATGTAAATTGTATTTTGACTTAGAAGAACAAATCAGAGGCTGTGCAAAGTCAGAGGATGACACCACCTGAGGATACATCTAGAGGGTACCAGAGGATACCAAAGGATACACCCCAGAGGATGTCACCAGAAGATACACCTCCAGAGGATATCAGAGGATGTTATCAAAGGCAAACATTAGAGGATAGCATCAATCAGAGGATATCTTTCTTGCCCTAGATCAGAAGGAAGCAAAATCAGAAGGAGACCTGGTCCAGACCAAAAGGAAGCTTGTTAGAGGGAGACTAAGTCCAGACCAGAAGAAAACATAAGTCAGACTTGGTCCAGACTTAATCCTGACAAGAAGATAGCATGGTCGTGAATATAAGAATCAGTCCAGACTTAATCCAGATTTGGTTCAGATAGCATGGTCGTGAATATAAGAGGATAAATGTCCAGATTAAAAGATCAATGGTTCAGACTAGAAGATAAATGGTCCAATCGAAAAGATCAATGGTTCAGATTAAAATATCAATGGTCCATATAAGAAGATCAATGGTCCAGATCACAAAATGGTACAGATTAGATCACATGGTCCAAAATTGGCCGAGATCAAAGGATCACAGAATTGTATAGATCAGATTACATGGTCCAGCGTTGGCTGAGATCAGAGGATCACATAATTGGTACATATTAGATTACATGGTCCAGAGTTGGCCGAGATTAGAAGATCATACGGTCCAGAATTTAAATCATGATCCAAATCAGTGAAGACTTGATTAAAATTCGAAGAAGACTTGATTAAATTTTGATAGAAATTTGATCAAAGTATTAAGGGGATTTGATTCAAAAAATCACTAAAGACTTGAAGAAATTCGAATGCAATCTAAATCTTAAAAATATATGGTTTGAAATTAAAAGAAACAAGATTGGTCAACAGAATTTTCAAGTGCAATCTGAAGTTAAAAAGATACGGTTTTTATTTAAGTGAAACAGGATTGGCCAACATTATTTTCAAAGGAAATATGAGCAAGATTTATTTCGATTTTAAGCTTGGACAAAGCCCAATTTACAGCTATATAAGGAGGCTTCAGGCAACAACATCAAGCATAAAAAAACACAAGAACTCAAGCTTCATATAGAGTTCAAAAGAGAGAATCACTTGAGTGCAAAAACAATATTTTCTAAGTGTTTTCGAGAAAGAAAATCAGTGCAACAATCAGCTTTCCATAAGCAACAAAAGTGTGCAAGAATCAGCCCAGCAATCAGCTTTCCAGAAGCAAATTTGCAGAGTTCCAACATTTGTAATCTAACTCGATAGTGGTGCAAATTCCTTCTTCAATCTGGGGTTGTCAGATTGGTATGAGAAGACTTGACTTGTAGAGTCAAGGTGTTGTTTTCGTTCTCAAAAGTCTAGGGTTGTCAGGCTATTTTAGAAGACTGACTTGGAGGGTCAGGTGATGTAATTCAAAGGTTTTGAATTAGTGGATTAAAGTCTTCAGGATGAAGGGACTGGATGTAGCCAAGTTAATGGTGAACATGATAAATTGTTGTGTTCTTATGCTGTTATTTTCCGCTGCTAAGTCTGATTATTTATTCATCAAGTAAATCACATCAACATTCAACAAAACAGTGTTTGCACCTTCAATTGGTATCAGAGCTCGGTCTTAAGATTGAGCACTTTACAGTGTTTGAGGAAAGATCCACGGGTTCAACATGTCTGGAATCAATGAAAAAGCTATTGGAGGAAACATCAACATACCACCTATGTTTGATTGGGAACGGTTCGAGTACTGGAAGGACAGGCTGAAGAGTTTCTTTTTCTCACAAGATCCCTAACTTTGGGACATGGTGGAAGATGGCTATACTGCTCCAAGAGATGCTGATGGTGTCAAAATTCCCAGGAAATATTTTGATGCTGACTAGAAGAAGATGTTTAAGTTACATCACAAATCCATAACATTCATGATCAATGCAATCACATTCAAGGAGTTTGACAAGTGCACCAACAAGAAAACAGCAAAGAGCATCTATGATAGTGTGGTTCTGACTTACAAAGGCAGCAAGCAAGTTCAAGAAGCAAAGGCCAACATTCTAGTCAAGAAGTACGAGCTGTTCAAGATGGAAGAAGCTGAAGACATTGAAGCAATGTTTTCCAGATTTCAGACTCTGGTTTCAGGATTAAGAGTACTCAAGAAGAGTTATACCACTGCTGACCACGTGAAGAAAATTCTTAGAAGTTTGCCAAGAAAGTGGAAGCAAAGGATTTGAATACTCTTAAGCTGGAAGAATTAATCAGCTCCCTCAAGTCACATGAAATAGAGCTTGAAGAAGATGGACCCAAGAAGAAGAATAAAACCCTAGCCTTAAAGTCTAAATGGAAGAATGTTCTAAAAGCAGAAGCAGAAATACAAACATAATTAGAAGATAGTGATTATGAGGACCAGAATCAGAAATCAGAAGCAGAAGACATTGCCTTCATAACCAAAAAGATTCTGAAAATGTGGCAAGGCAGAAGGAAGAAGTTTCCCCAGAGGAATTCCAAGCAATCCAACAAAGGAAAGGATGAACAAAACAAGAAGAGCATCATATGCTATGGATGCAATGGATCTGGGCACATCAAGTTAGAATGTAAAAATCTAGAGAAAGGGAAAAATCAGAAGAAAGACTCCAGACCCAATAAGAAGAATCTAATGGCAACATGGAATAATTCTGATGAATCCTCTGAAGATGAAGAAGCAGAATTAGCCATGATGGCTCACATACATTCTACCTCTAGAATCAACTCTGAAAGTAAATCAGAAAAAGCAGAATTGGCACTATTGGCTCATACTCGTTCTGCCTCTGGATCCAACCCAGACTCTGATTCTGGAAGTGAATCAGAAACTGAACCGACTCTGATGGCTCACAAAGAAACTGCCTCTGGATCCGATACAGAATCTGATTCTGAAAGTGAATCATCAGAAGATGAAAAAGAGGTATTTTCTGAACTCACTCGATCTGATTTAATTACTGGAATGAATGATATTTTAACTATCAATAACAAATAGTCTTTAAAACTGAAAAAACTTACGGAAGAAAATAAGATTCTAACCAAAGAAATTGATGTCTTAAAGAATCAAAATGCAGAATGTAAAACAGAAAATGCAACTCTTAAAACTGATATTGCTTAGCTTAAATCTGAAAACCTAACTCTAAAAAGTAATATTTGTTCAACATCAAATATTGTATGTAATTCTGATATGCATGAACAAGTCTAACAAGATTTTATTGTTGATGGTATGGAAAGAAGCAAATATGATTATATGATATATGGAGTTAGTAACAACGGCAAAAGAGGCATAGGATTTAATGAAACTGTAACTAAACCTATTTCCTTTGATGTTTTGTGTGTTGTTTGTGCTAAGAAAGGTCACTCCAAATTGTCATGTCCCATGATAAAATCAAGGAAAGACAAGAAACCTTTCAAGACTAACAAACCTGGACCCAACTAGATTTGGGTACCTAAAAACAAAATTATCTTTGTTGCAGATGTCCTCAGCAATCAAGTTGAAACACCTGTGATGGTACCTGGACAGTGGATGCTCGTGACATATGACAGGATAAAAGTCTATGTTCCAAGAACTAACTTTGAGCAAAGGAAAGTCAGTGGCTTTTCGAGGAAAGCAAAAAGGTCAAATCATTGGTCGAGGCACGGTTGGTAATGGTACTTCTTCCTCTATTAAAGATGTACTACTAGTTAAAGGTCTTAGGCATAATTTATTAAGTATTAGTCAATTAAGTGATAGTAATTATGATATCATATTTAATCAAAAAAAATGCAAAGCTATTAGTCAAAAGGATGGATCAGTACTCTTCACAAGTTATAGGCAAAACAACATTTACAAGATAAATCTGTTTAGTCTAGATAAACAAAAAGTTAAGTGTCTAGTGTCAGTAAATGAAGAGAAATTAATTTGGCATAAAAGATTAGGCCATGCTAACCTTAGATTAGTTTCAAAACTAAATAAACTTCAACTGGTGAGAGGTTTACCTAAGCTAAGCTACAAAACTGAAATTATGTGTGAAGCTTGTCAAAAGGGAAAACAAACAAAAAATTCTTTCAACCCTAAAAACTCAATATCTACATCAAAGCCCCTTGAGCTATTACACATAGATCTATTTGGGCCAGTAAAAACAGCATCTCTAAGTGGTAAGAAATATGGGTTTGTCATTATAGATGATTACACTAGGTGGACATGGGTAAATTTTTAAGAAGTAAGGATGAATACCACAAAGTGTTTATCACTTTTTGCAAACAAATAATGAATGAAAAAGCCTAACATCTCATATTTTAAATAATTTGGCTGTACTTGTTATATGTTGAACACTAACGATAATCTTGAAAAATTTGATTCTCGATCTCAAAAGTGTACCTTTATTGGTTACTCTGAAAGATCCAAAGCATATAGAGTGTTTAACAGGGAAACAAATATTGTGGAGGAATCCATGCATGTTAAATTTGATGACAAACAACTTGATCTTGAAAAGTCAAAGCAAGATGATGATAGTGCAGGTTTACCAAAACCAAAGGAAGCTGATGCAGACAAACCAAGAGAGCTTGAAAAGGTGGAGGATGAAAGCAAAACAGAAGAACCCGACAAATCTTCAAAGGATGAATCTGAAGATAAGTCACAAGGAAGATATGGATGGAAGTACAAATCTTCTCATCTCGAAACACTAATCATTGGGAGTGCAAGTGATCCCTAAAGGACCAGATCATCACTTAAAGAAACCAGTTTGTTTGGCTTACTCTCATCTATTGAGCCTACTTCTGTTGATGAAGCACTAAGGGAAGATGGATGGATTCTTGCTATGCAAGAGGAGTTAAATGAATTTGAAAGGAATGATGTTTGGGATCTAGTTCCAAGACCAGAAAAGAACATTATTGGAACCAAGTGGATTTTCAGAAACAAGCTGAATGAAAAAGGAGAAGTTGTCATAAACAAGGTACAACTTGTTGCACAAGGCTACAGTCAGCAAGAAGGTATTGACTACACTAAGACATTTGCTCTAGTGGCCAGGTTATAAGCTATTCGTATCCTACTTTCTTTTGCTGCTAATAATAACATGTCATTATTTCAAATGGATATTAAAAGTGCATTTTTAAATGGTTATATAAGTGAAGAAGTCTATGTTAAACAACCCCCAGGTTTTGAAAGTTCTGAATTTCCAAACTATGTTTTTAAACTTAAAAAATCATTGTACGGTTTAAAACAAGCACCTAGGGCATGGTATGATAGACTTAGTAACTTCTTACTTAAAAATGACTTTGAAAGAGGACAAGTAAACAATACTCTTTTTAGAAAATCAATAAAAGATGATATTCTGATTATTCAAGTTTATGTTGATGATATTATCTTTGGATCTACTAATGGCACTCTCTGCCAAGAATTTTCTAAATTGATGTAGCAGGAATTTCAAATGAGCATGATGGGAGAACTTAAGTTCTTCCTAGGAATACAAATTCAGCAACGTCAAAAAGGTATATACATTCATCAATCAATTTGATCAAAAAGGTATGCATCCTACCTGCTCACTTGAAAATGATGACTCAGGCAAAAAATTTGATCAAAAATCCTACAGAGGTATGATAAGGTCTCTTCTTTACCTCACAACTTCTAGACCTGACATTATGTTTAGTGTATGTGCATGTTCACGATTTCAGTATGACCCTAGGGAATCCCATTTAACTGCCGCTAAGAGAATCCTTAGATACCTCAAAGGCACTACCAACCTTACCTTGTTCTACAAGAAAACTCCTACATACAAACTGAGTGGATACTGTGACTCTGATTATGCTGGAGACAAACTTGAGAGAAAGAGTACAAGTGGAAACTACACGTTCTTGGGAGATAATTTAATATCCTGGTCAAGCAAGAGACAGAACACTATTGCAATGTCAACAGAAGAAGCTGAATATATCTCAGCAGCCGGATGCAGCTCTCAACTTATTTGGATGAAACATCAGCTGGAAGACTACAACATCATGGAAACCAACATCCCTTTATATTGTGACAACACTTCAGCCATCAACCTAACCAAAAACCCTATCCTTCATTCTAGAGTCAAACACATAGAAATCAAACACCACTTCATCAAAGATTATGTTCAAAAAGGGACACTCAACATCTAGTTTGTAGACACTGACCATCAATGGGCTGACATATTCACTAAACCACTGCTTGAAGATAGGTTTGACTTCATCAAGAAAAACCTTAATCTTGAAAAATAGCTTAGTTTAATTTCTTTTATGTATGTTATTTTACTTTTATTGTCGTGTATTGTTTTTCAAATTAAAAAAAGAAATAAACAAAGGTCATAAGATGAAAAAAAAATTAGAAGATAAAAAAAAGTCAAAAGAAAAAAAAAAGTCAGAAGATGAAGAAAAAAAATTCAGTGGATCTTCTTTCTTCCTTCAATCCTTTTTGTCTGATGACAAAGGGGGAGAAGATCTATTTGATAAAAAATCTGGGGCATTAGACTTAGGGGGAGAAAACTTCAAAGTAAAGCTAAGTCTTAGGGGGAGTGAAAGTCAAAAGAAAGAAAAATACTTATAAAAAATAAAAAGTTTTGTCATCATCAAAAAAGGGGAGATTGTTGGAACCAAGTTGGTTCTTACAATTAAAGTTTTGATGTTAACAAAAGTATTTTATGTAAATTGTATTTTGACTTAGAAGAACAAATCAGAGGCTGTGCAAAATCAAAGGATGACACCACCAGAGGATACATCCAGTGGAAGCAACTAGAGGATAAAAATGTCACCAGAAGTTTCGGCCAGAGGATACCACATGATACACCCCTAGAGGATGTCACCAAAGGATACACCTCCAGAGGATATCAGAGGATGTCATTAAAGGCAAACATCAAAGGATAGCATCAATTAGAGGATATCTTTCTTGGCCCAGATCAGAAGGAAGCATGATCAGAAGGAGACCTGGTCCAGACCAGAAAGAAGCTTGTCAGATGGAGACTTGGTCCAGACCAGAAGGAAACATAAGTCAGAGTTGGTCCAGACTTAGTCCTAACCAGAAAATAGCATGGTCGTGAATATAAGAATCAGTCTAGACTTAATCTAGACTTGGTCCAGAGCAGAAGATAACTGGTCCAGAACAAATGACTTGGTCCAGACTTGGTCCTGATCAGAAGATAGCATGGTCCAGAATATAAAACTTAGTCCAGATCAGAAGATATAATTGTCCAGAACATAAGACTTAGTCCAGATTTAATTCAGACTCAATCCATACTTAGTCCAAACTTGGTCTAGATCAGAGGATAAATGTCCAGATTTAAAGATCAATGGTCAAGACTAGAAGATAAATGGTCCAATAGAAAAGATCAATGGTTCAGATTAAAATATCAATAGTCCAGATTAGAAGATCAATGGTCCAGATCAAAGAATGGTACAGATCAGATCACATGGTCCAGAATTGGCCGAGATCAAAGGATCACAGAATTGTACAAATCATATTACATGGTCCAGAGTTGGCCGAGAGTTTTCGAGAAAGAAATTCAGTGCAACAATCAATTTTCCAGAAGCAACAAAAGTGTGCAAGAATCAGCCCAGCAATCAGCTTTCCATAAGCGAATTTGCAGAGTTCCAATCTTTGTAATCTAACCCGATAGTGATGCAAATTCCTTCTTCAATATGGGGTTGTCATATTGGTAGGAGAAGACTTGACTTGTAGAGTCAAGGTGTTGTTTTCGTTCCTCAAAAGTCTGGGGTTGTCAGGCTGTTTGAGAAGACTGGCTTGGAGGGTCAGGTATTGTAATTCAAAAGTTTTGAATTAGTGGATTAAAGCCTTTAGGATGAAGGGACTGGATGTAGCCAAGTTAATGGTGAACCAGGATAAATTGCTGTGTTCTTATGCTATTATTTTCCGCTGCTAAGTCTGATTATTTATTCATCAAGTAAATCACATCAACATTCAACGAAATTGCAAAAAGATTCAATGTTTGGCAAACACAATTCAACCCTTTCTTCTCGTGTTTGCACCTTCAGAACATCCTCCTAAATTACTGTCCATCAGAATGTTTGTCAGGCCCCATAGCAAATAGAAATCTGTTGACAAAGTTGACCAAAAAAAGAGTAATCTGTCGACAAAAAAAAAATCTCATAGCACTACTTCCCTACCCTATAGGGTCCAAAAACAATTCACGCCATAATTCATATCTACATGGGTTTATAATTTAGTGATTAATACTCATCCAGCTTCCAATTTTTTGTGAGTTTGGTTGAAATAGGAAAATGTTAAAATAGTCTAATTGTTTGAAATTCTAAAGGAAGAAGAATATCAAAGCTATATATATGATTCTAGTTTTTCATTATAATTTGTATCAGTCAGAAACACTTTAAATTATATCTAATTCTTTTATTTTTCTCTTGTTTTAGAATTGTTTGCGTAGTTAGATATTTTCTTTGAAGAGTGTAGTTGTATTTGAGGTGTGGGTAATTTAAAAGAAATTTAAATATTGTAACAATTTTTACATAATATTATTCTCTGATCGTTATTTTTTTTCTCTATTTTAAAATTTTCACAGGATATTTTCTTGTATTTGATTTATTATTTAAATTTATGTGTGTTTATTTTTTTCAACAAATAACACATGTCACTCTCTTCCCTTTCCCAAAAAAGAAAAGAAATGTACTATTTTAGGTGTAAGTAACATTTTTACACAAATAAACTAGTCTTGAGTTCATGAACTCAACCCAACCCCTACATGAAAAGCAAGCAAAGCTGAACATCATCACAACTGATTGATGGTGCTACAATAGAAAACTAAGAAATTAAAATTAACACTCAGACTCACTCTAATTTGGATCTTCTACAAATGATGTTTGAGACAACAATTGCAGAGATCATTAAATTAAGTGAGAGAAATTTTCTCTTGTTAAATTTAATGGTCTACAAAGCTGATGCACCATATCATCAACAATAGAGAATCCAAACATCACTCCAAAAAAAAAGTGCATATCTTATTCAATGGTAAATTATATAAGCATATCAATTATGAGAAACATAAACATTGTACTCAATTGTAGCATCCCCTGTATTGGGATCACAAGAGTAAGTGCTAGCTTCAGCATATCCCTTAGCAAACCTAAAAACGCCACTTCCACCAATTATGGGCATTTCTCTAACCTTATTGTTAGCAACATTTCTTCCCAATATACAAATTGTGCTTCTAAATAAACAGTAATTCATCGGTATACAATAACTATCGTAGTTGATCATTTTATATAAATTTAAAAAAAATGTAAAAGTAAAAAAGATAACAGTAATTTTATTAAATTATTGTTATTAATTATTAATGTATTATTTTTATCATATATAATTCATATTGGAAAATAAATTCTTTGAAGTGGAACACTTAATATTAATTAGATGGAATAATTAAAAAATACAATTATAATTGTATTGAAAACTAAAAGTGACTCTCTTTTATGATAGTAACAGTTATTGTGGGACAATAACAGTTATTGTGGGACAGACCGTCGGAGTAACATTTATACATAATACAGTGATAAAATGAAGTTTAAAGGAATAATCTCATTTGAATTATCGAAATCTTTCAACACCAATGGCTTAAATTTGATTAAAATACCATATTAATTAGCATTTGTAGTTTCCAAAGGAGAGATATTATAAATAAAACATTATAATCTCCAAGATGACTTGTTCTCCTCGCATGCTTGGAAAATTTCAACAAGGTAGCAGTTTATATATGTCTAATGTCATGGTGATGACAAGTATTGCTTATGTTTGAATATTTTATATGCTCAGGATGAAGTACAATGCCGTACGTTAATTTTCATTTATATATCGATTCATAGAAACTTCTAACCCATATTAACATGAGAATGGTTTCTTGACTTAGTTGAATGAGTTAAAGATTAGACTGATAAGAAGGTAGGAGTTCCATTTTTACCCACAACATAGTTCTAATAATCACTAATAATACTATAGTAACATAGACTGTTTTAAAATTTTTTACAAATGTCTTTTATATTAATAAAATATTTTTATGTGATCATCAAACCATAATTATACAAAAATAAATATTGTGACAACAAAGATAATTAAGTAATTTGTCACCGTTTAAAAGAGAAATTTCAAAAGAAATCAATTACAACAGTTTATTAAATTATTTTTTATTATAAAGTGTCTAAGAAAAAAAATAAATCTTAAATAAAAATATTTCAATTTTAATTACTAAAATATCATTATACTTAAAAAGCTTAATCTTAAACCTGAATATGCGCTGGGATTAGCCTAGACTTGAATGACATATATAAGTTAGATACTAATTAATATTAGAGTGTAAATACAAGTTGCCAAAAAGTATAAGTTAACAAAACATAATGAGTATTTGAATGATTGGTCTTGTGGTTTGGGTCTACAAGTTCATGATTCGATTTTTTTCTCTTGTATTCTCCTCAAGTGGGATTCTACATTAATTAAAAGAAATAGAAGAAAAGAGTGTGTGTTTGTAAGTAGGTTTACGAATCAAAAGAAAAGAAATAGAAGAAGCGACTTAGAGAAGAGGAAAAAAGGAGCATCGATAGTAGATGGTTTTCCGGAAAATGTTATTTGTTTTGGTTGAAATTTTATTATGATGTCAATTTGTTATGAAAACTTTTGTTGAGTTGCTTTATTATTGTTTGATTTCCACCATTGAGTCGTAGTTGTGGTTCTCTAATGTTTCTGTAGAAAAAATTTTGGCTTTACTCGTTAGTTTATATAGTTGAGTTATTTCTTTTGTGTAGAAGATATGTGATTTTTATCCTTACTTTTAAGAGATTTTTCACGTCAAAATTTGAAGTGTATGATTTATAGTTTTAATCCTTTATATCAATTATTATTCATGTTGTCTTTCGGTGGTAATTTTTCTTATCATGTTCCATGTAAGACCCTTAAATTTAGGAATTAATTTATGGAATTAATATTAAGTGTATTTTGGGGATATTTGTAAAATATTTAATATATGTATGTTTTGAGTAAATATATATATATATATATATAAATATTTATTTTTGAAGATATATTAAGATTATTGGATGAAGAATAAATTAATTTAATTACGAGTAATTAAATTAATGGACAGTTAATTAAGGGATTATCGGCTAATTGTGACGAGACGGGTTAAGTACTGAGGATCAGACAAGTGTCGGGTGAAGTGGCACCCACACAACCCTATATATAGGAGTGAGAAGGATGGTGAAATCAGAACACCATTCCTCATCCCTCACTGCCCATACTGCATGTAACAGTATCCCTTCCCTCCCATTTTGTTTTCCATTTCCAGTCCGTTCAAAAGAAAAAAAGAGGGAGTTCCTCAAAAGTGACATTAATTGGAAATCTAAGCACCAAACCAGAAAACCCACAGTACAAAAGTTGTTCCCCTCATCATTCCAAAGCTAGAGAACCTATTTTCGTAGCAGCAAACGCAAGCGGGAGTTTCGCCGATTTTTGACGCGTAAACGGGAACGAAAACAGAAACGTGAGAAGTAGCAGAAACGCAACAAGGGTAAGGGAACCTTCCACTTTCTAGTTGCATTAGGGCTGTAAATGCATAACTATCGTGACATTACTGATGTTTTCATCATTGTTTAAAAAGAAAACTGTTTTGCACTGACATTTTGAAAGCAATGAAGAAAATGCATTCTGTTGGTGGTTTTAATAATCTGTGATGTGTGCTGTTCTGGTTGTTGCTTCAAGGCTGTTTTGTTCATGTGGGAAAGTTGAAAAATGTCTTACATATTATTTTGAAGATGATTAAAATGCATATTTTCAAAACTGTTGTGCTGGTTGTATAAAATGCGAAAATACACTTTGTTGGTGTTTTGGTGTATGTGATACTTGCTGTTTGGCTGAAATGTATTAATGTTATTATTAATTCCCAAAGTTAAGTACTTAGTAATATTATGATGAAGTTATTTAATTACGTTCATCGATAAAATTACGATGTACCATTTTATGAAACGAATTAAAGGAAATTTTTATTTCAATTCTTTTGAAGTAATAAATTGGAAAATCATTTTAGTTATTTATTTATAAAAAAATAAAAAAATACACTCGCGCTGTGTTTTAAACTCGGGGTGTTACAATTGTGGTATCAGAGCATTTGGTTAAAGTTTTGGGTTAAAGCTCTGATTTAAAGTATTGTTTTGAGTCTTTATCTGATCATGCATAGAAGCAAGTAGTTAAAGTGTCAAGTCTTGTGTAAGTTGTGGTGTGACTGAAGTGATGATGGTTTTTTAGGAAACAATGCCTCCACGAAGAGACGACACCACAAGAGCCAATGTCAGCCGGGAAGATAGGATGGCTGAGGCGATGAATAACATGGCTGCGTCTGTTGCTGCACAGATGGCCGCAAAGACTCAACGAGATCTGGAGAAGAGAGAAAGAGAGATTCGCGCTGCTGAATCTAGAGGACTAGAGGATTTTCGTCGCCATAATCCTCCCAAGTTCAAGGGTGATGAGGGTCCAGAAAGAGCGGACCAGTGGATTCAAGAGATGGAGAAAATCTTCGAGATGATTAATTGTCGGGCAGCGGTGAAAGTCAACTATGCCACGTATCTGCTGATAGGGGATGCAGAGTACTGGTGGAGAAGTACAAGGCTACTGATGGGGTCAGCTCAAGAGGAGGTGAACTGGGAATCGTTCAAAAAGAAGTTTTTGGACAAATACTTCCCGATGAGCACTAGGACCAAGTTGGGTGACGATTTTCTGAAATTACACCAGGGAAACATGACAGTGGGAGAATATGCGGCTAAGTTTGAATCCCTGTCAAGACATTTCAAATTTTTCCGGGAAAAAGTTGATGAACAGTTTATGTGTCATCGCTTTCAAAATGGACTGAAGTATGAGATTCAAGACTCGGTCTTACCTTTGGGAATTCAATGTTTCCAAGTGTTAGTGGAGAAGTGTAGAGAGGTTGAAGAGATGAAGAACAGGAGGGCCAACTGAGGAGGGAACTTTAATTCAGGAAGGCCTAGTCGGATACACAATCAGCACAATAAAGGGAAGCAAATTGCTAAGCCGTATAACCAGCCACAAAACAACAAGAGATGCCAGAATCGGCTGGGAAATCAGAATTTTGGATGGCAATTAGGACAAGGGGTTCGTTGTTTCCGATGTGGGAAGGAAGGACACTACGCTACTGCTTGTACCGTAAAGGATTCTCCCTGTTTCAATTGCCATAAACCAGGACACTTTGCAAGGGATTGCAAGGCTCCGAAGGTGGAACCAACTGTGAACGCAACTAGGGCTACTCGTCCTACTGCTAGAGGCCGCGTTTATCACATGGGTGCTGAAGCTAGGAGTCAAGCCCCTAATTTAATCCAGCAAGATTGCGAGATTGCAGGTGTAAGACCCTTAATTTAATATTAATTTTGGAATTAATGTCAAGGGCATTTTGGGAATTTTTGTAAATATTTAACATATGTATGATTGAAGTGAATATATATATATATATATATTTATTTTGAAGTATGAATTAAAATTATTGGGTGAAGAATTAAATTAATTTAATTTCAAGTAATTAAATTAATTGGACCATTAAGTAAGGATTAGTGGCTAATTGCAAGATAATTAAAAAGCTGGAAAATCAGACAAGTGGCAAGTGAGGTGGCACCATGAGAGTCTATAAATAGGAGTGAGAAGGATGGTGAAATCAGAACACCATTCCTTCCTCCATACTGCCCATATTGCATGTACCAACTCCATCTCCTCTCCCATTTCTGTCTCTGTTTCTGCCATTCCCGAACTGAAATTTAAGAGAGGAAAAATCCCTCAAACACCATTAACTGAGAATCCAAGCCTCAAACCTGAAAACCCCCAGTAGTAAAGTTAATCCCCACCTCAATACGAAGAGAAAGAACCCAATTTTGCAGCAGCAAACTCAAGGAACAGCTTCACCGTTTCTGGACGCAGAAAACGGAACGCAACAGGTACAAGAGAAATAGCAGAGCACACTATAAGGGTAAGGGCACCTTCCATCTTTTAGCTGCATTAGGGCCATAATTTGTGCTGTTTTCGTTTCTGTTTTTAAATAAAAAGCTGTTTTCGAAATTGACATTTTGAGAGAAAATGCATTTCTGAGAAGTGATTATTCTGATAAGTTGTTGTTGGCTGTTTTTACTGGTAAAATATGTTGTTTTACATTCTGTGTGAATGCTAGAAAATGTTTGCATGCCATTTTAGTTATGATTAAAATGCATGTCTTAAATCTGTTTTGAAAAATAGCATTAAAAATGCAAAATGCATCCTGTTGAGGTTTGTTGTTCTGTGATGTTTGCAAGTATTTCTGTGGTATCATTAAAGTTGAAATGTTTTACATGTCATTCTGTTATTGAGAAAACTGAGTGCTTGCATGTCATCCTGATGTTTGATGAAGCTGAGTATTTGCATGTCATTCTGGTGTTTTGAGAACACTGAAATGTTGCATGATGTTCTGATGATTGATCATCTGTCTCTCTTTTGGATAAACTGATGTTAATGGTTCTGATTCTGTTTTATGTTGTGGGATTCTGGTGATGATTCTGATTCTGGTTGTTTTGTGTGGTTCTGGTGATGATTCTGATTCTGGTTGTCTTGTGTGATTCTGGTGGTGTTGATGGTTTTTAATGAAAAAGGGATTTTAAATGAGGAAAGATTTTTCTTGAAAAAGTGCTGAATCTATTTGATGTTGGCTGTTGTTTTAAAAGAATCAGTTTTGAAAAGGGTTGAACTTTCACTGGTTTTCGAAGGTGTATTCGACTACAGCATGTGTGTATTCGAATACAACCTTCTAGGTTTCTGTGTTGTTTTAAAGTTTCCAAACCTGTATTCGAATACGAGCCCCTGTATTCGAATACAGAGGAAAAAAATTTTGTTTCTGTATTCGCATCTGTATTCGACTACGATCATGTCGTATTCAAATACATAAGTGAAATTTTTAACACTATATTCGCAACTGTAGTCGACTACAGACATGCTGTATTCGACTACAAATTCGGGTTTTTCCAGAAACTTAGTTTTTAGCTTCTGTATTCGAATACAAGGAAGCTGTATTCGAATACAGATTCGTGTTTTCCAGAAAAATAAGTTTTAATCACTGTCATGTGAGTTTTGAAGTGTTGAGAAACTCTGAGAAGGTTTAAACAATTTGAAAAGAAGTCTGTGAAATGGTTTTATAGAGGAGAGAAAGATGTTTGAAAACCTTTAAGTGACTTGGGAGAAAAGGCTGAATTTTTCAAAGGTTGAACTCCTGTATTCGAATACAGCCATGCTGTATTTGAATACAGATTGTTAAATTTCAATTCCTGCTTCTGTATTCGAATACAGGGAGTCTGTATTCGAATACAGATTCGTGTTTTCAGAAAATTTCAAGTTTTAAGAATGTTTTGAAAAACCCTGAGTGTCTGGGGAATACTGGAGATGTTTTGGTGAGTTAAAGTGGAACTTTTCATGAGATTTTGAAGTAGTGGTGATGAAGTTTTAAAAACTTTACTGATGTAATAAAAGAGGTTGATTTATGCACTGAAATCTGCCTCTGTATTCGAATACCAGAGGGCTGTATTCGAATACAGAGTGTGAATCTGCACTATTTTTGGCTCTGGTATTCGAATACAGAAGAGCTGTATTCGAATACAGATTCATAAATCTCAGAAAAATCCCAGTTTTAATTCTGTGTCTGAATTTTTGAGAGGTTGGGAAAATATTTCAATGTGTGAATGATTAATTCACTGTTAATTCATGATTGTGATGATGTTATGTATGACTGTGCTGAAATATTTAAATATGATTGAGAGGCATGAATTTCTGTTGTGCATTCTGTTTCTAGAGAAATGAAACACTACATATTCATGCATTGCATAGTCAAGTGGTACCCGCGATGGGCCACAAAGTAATGCGCAACCACGTACTGATCTGTTGAGCGATTGCACGAGTGCTGGACTGTTGAGCGTCTGCACTAGGTACTGATCTGTTGAGCGATTGTACTTTGGTATATAAGTGCTGGACTGTTGAGCGTCTGCACTGGTACTGGACTGTTGAGCGTCTGTACCCTGAAATGCGCAACCCCGTGCTGATCTGTTGAGCGATTGCACGAGTGCTGAACTGTTGAGCGTCTGCACTAGGTACTGATCTGTTGAGCGATTGTACCTTGGGTGATGTCAAACGTGCTGGTCTGTTGAGCGACTGCACGATGTGCTGGACTGTTGAGCGTCTGCACTGGTGCTGATCTGTTGAGCGATTGCACCCTGGTCATGAGGGCCGTTGACTTGTGCTGGTCTGTCGAGCGACTGCACCTTGGTGATTCCAAGAAAATTATGCATGAGCATATATGCATTACATCGTGGGATTTGACCGTGGTGTCATGATTGTTTATATGATGAATGTTGGAAATTAATGCGTGTGAGTGCTGTCCAAAATCTGAAATCTCTGAATTTATAATTGTGTTTTGTTGACGTGTTGGCTGTACTTACCGCATATTCATAATCATTAACTGCTGTTTTGAAAAGGCATGAAAGTCATAAATTTCCAATGAGTATTATTATTTTCCTCATCATCATAAATTATGCCATGATTAGATGTTGTTGTGCAATACATGCTATGTGAATATTTGTTATTTTCGGTTGGTGACCCCCTTGCTTTATATTGTGGACTTTGGGCTTTGCCCTCAGATGCCTCCCAAACCCACGCCGCCCGTGGGAACGCGAACGACGGAAACGTCGTTGAATTTCCTTGACCGCTACTCGCGCACTGCTTGGGCTTTTGACCCCCTCTCAAGCAGAGCGACCTATACGGGGTGGCTAGAGCGGACTAGTAGGACAGATGGTGTGGAAGACTTCGTAGAGCGTACTCACGCGAGCATAGATTTCCCCGTACCTTCTCGCCTGGTGTTAGAGGTGCACGGAGGGTTTGATGATGCTGAGGAGCCTACTGAAGGGGTTGAGGTGGAGGCCATAGTAGGAGTGATGACCCCCAATCCTGAGATTGTAAGAGAGATACATGAGTCTGATGCGGTAGAGAAGCGTGAAGAGCTGAGACCAGTAGCGACTGAGATTTCGGGTCCATCTAGGATTTCCGACGACTGCTACGAGATTCCGGCACCGCCAAAGCGGCCTCGAGTGTGTATTGACTTGACTTTAGAGGAGACCGACCCTTCTCTCTACGACGAGGAAGAGGAGGAGGTTACGTCGAAGCGAGCTGCAGAGTCAGAGGAGACTTGTGTGGGATGCGGAGGGAATCCGTGCTACTGCAGCTTCAGCGCATGATCAGTTAGACTTTTTGTATTAGGTTTTGGGTTGAAATTGTAATTTGTCTTATTTTGGAAATTCTGTACTATTTTCCATTGAATCATGTACTCTGATATTTACTATTGCTGTATTATGACAATGATATTTTGGGATGTATTAATGTTTAAAAATTAATTTCCAAGATAAGTACTTAGTGATAATCCTGATGAAGTATTTGGTTTACGTTCATCAATTAATCAATAACGTACTATATTACGAAAAACTTTATTTTAATTCTTTTGAAATAAATTTGGAAAATCTCATTTTAATTATTAATTTAAAAAAAAAATGCACCCGCGCTGTGTTTTAAACTCGGGGTGTTATAGCAGGTAACACACTAACTGCACTTTTTGATTCGGGGGCAACCCATTCTTTCATTGCTATAGAATGTGTGAATCGTTTGAAGTTATCTGCTTTACCTTTCGATTTGGTTGTTTCCACACCTGCTAAGACTTTGACCGTAAACTCTGCATGTTTACATTATACGGTAACGATTCAGAATAGAGATTTCTTAGTTAATTTAATTTGTCTACCCCTACAATCACTCGAGATCATTCTCGGCATGGATTGGATGACATATAATTATGTAGTCTTGGATTGCGCTCGAAAATTAGTTCTTTTCCCCGAACCTGGAGTCGTTTGATATTTGGCTACTAACAAACTCGAAGTATCTCTGAGAGAAGGAACTCAGGAATTTTTATCATTGGCTAACGTGGAGACCAAGATGGATGTGAACATAGAAGATGTGGTGTTAGTCAAAGAATATCCGGACGTATTTCCAACAGAAATTCCAGGATTACCCCCGGTGAGAGAGGTGGAGTTCTTCATTGATTTACACCCAGGAACTGGACCTATTTCAATTGCTCCGTATCGGATGTCGCCATTGGAATTAAGCGAGCTTAAGGGTCAAATTGAAGGTTTATTGGAGAAAGGATTTATCAGACCAAGTGTGTCGCCATGGGGAGCTCCGGTGTTGTTGGTTAAGAAGAAGGATGGAAGTTCACGTTTATGTGTGGATTATCGGCAACTTAACAAGGTGACTATCAAGAATCGTTATCCTTTACCACGCATCGATGATTTGATGGATCAATTGAGGGGAGCCGCGGTGTTTTCAAAGATTGATTTGAAATCAGGATACCGTCAGATTCGGGTAAGAGAA
This sequence comes from Cicer cuneatum, assembly GCA_037974295.1. NCBI lineage: Eukaryota > Viridiplantae > Streptophyta > Magnoliopsida > Fabales > Fabaceae > Cicer > Cicer cuneatum. Next base: position 29,717,988 of record JBBPBO010000005.1, read on the forward strand.
GGAGATATTCAAAAAACTGCTTTCAGGACCCGATATGGACATTATGAATATCTCGTTATGCCATTTGGAGTTACGAATGCACCAGCAATTTTCATGGACTATATGAATAGGATATTTAGCCCATTCTTGGATAAATTCGTGGTGGTGTTCATCGATGATATTTTGATTTATTCAAAGGATGAAGAAGAACATGAAGAGCACCTACGCCAAGTTCTTGAAGTCTTACGCGAGAAGCAATTGTATGCCAATTTGTCGAAGTGCGAGTTTTGGCTAGAGAAAGTGAATTTCTTGGGACATGTGATAACAAAAGAAGGAATCGCTATCGATCCGGCAAAGATTGAGACAATTCTTGCCTGGAAACAGCCCCAGACTATCACAGACATACGAAGTTTTGTGGGACTAGCAGGATACTACAAGAGATTTATTGAAGGATTTGCTAAGATTGTAGCTCCTTTGACACAACTCACCAGGAAGAATCAACCGTTTGCATGGACGGAGAAGTGTGAGGAAAGTTTTCAATTACTAAAGGGAAAGTTGACAACCTCACCAGTATTGGTCTTGCCACAGCCGGAAGAACCATATGAGGTTTACTGCGATGCATCTCACCAAGGTCTGGGATGTGTTTTGATGCAACACAAGAAAGCTGTAGCCTACGCCTCAAGGCAATTGAAGACTCACGAACGAAACTATCCTACTCATGATTTGGAGCTTACTGCAGTAGTGTTTGCGTTAAAGGTCTGGAGGCACTATTTATATGGATGCACGTTCACGGTGTTCAGTGACCATAAAAGTTTGAAGTATCTGTTCGATCAGAAAGAATTGAACATGCGTCAGAGAAGATGGATGGAGACTCTCAAGGATTTTGAATTATCATTGCAGTACCACCATTGAAAAGCCAATGTGGTGGCTGATGCATTGAGTCGGAAGAGTGTGTCAGTATCTTCAATGATAACGGCCAGACAACAGGAGTTGTGGGAAGCATTTAGAGATCTACATTTGGACGTAAAGTTTGCACCAGGAATTTTAAAGTGTGGAATGATAACATTTTCGAGTGGCCTACTTGAGGAGATTGCAAACTTACAAGATGACGCATTGATCCAAGAAAAGAGGAATCTGATAGCGCAAGGACAGACAGCTGAATTCAGGGTCGGACCAGATAATATTCTGAGATGTAATGGAAGAGTTTGTGTACCGGAAGTTGCTGATATGAGAAGAATGATTTTGGAAGAAGCTCATAAGAGTAAGTTGAGTATTCATCCTGGAGCGACCAAGATGTACCAGGATTTAAGACAGAATTACTGGTGGCCAGGAATGAAGAGGGACGTAGCGGAGTACGTATCGGCTTGTTTAACTTTTCAAAAAGCGAAAGTGGAACATCAACGACCTGCTGGAATGCTGCAACCATTGGATATACCGGAATGGAAGTGGGATAGCATCTCCATGGATTTTATAACAGGACTGCCCAAGACAAGGAAAAAGAATGATTCAATTTGGGTAATAGTGGATCGATTGACAAAGTCCGCACATTTCTTACCAGTAAGGACCACTTACAAAGTGGATAAGCTGACAGAAATCTATATCTCTGAGATTGTAAGGTTACACGGCGTTCCATCGAGCATAGTATCGGACCGTGACCCAAAGTTCACATCTCACTTTTGGGGAGCGCTGCATGAAGCTTTAGGAACAAAACTGAAATTGAGTTCTGCTTATCATTCGCAAACAGACGGACAGACTGAGAGAACAAACCAGTCCTTGGAAGATCTATTAAGAGCATGTGTGTTGGATGACAGAGGAAACTAGGATGAGGTGTTGCCATTGATTGAGTTTACTTACAACAACAGTTTTCACGCGAGTATTGGAATGGCACCCTATGAGGCGTTATATGGACGCAAGTGTCAGACGCCTTTATGCTGGTATAAGGACGGAGAAAGTATGATTGTTGGACCGGAGATGGTGGAACAGACTACAGAGAAAATCAAGAGGATACAAGAGAAAATGAAGATTTCACAGGATCGTCAGAAGAGTTATGCAGACAAGCGTCGCAGACCTTTGGAATTCGAGCAGGGTGGTCATGTATTTCTAAGGGTCACGCCTATAACTGGTGTTGGCAGAGCAATTAAGTCAAGAAAGTTGACTCCGAAATTTATTGGACCATACCAGATTACTGCACGAATTGAACCATTGGCTTATCGGATATCGTTACCTCCCATACTGTCCAATATTCACGACGTATTTCATGTGTCGCAGTTAAGAAAATACATTGCAGACCCGTCACATGTGATCGAACCAGATACAATTCAGCTGAAGGATAACCTGTCATTTGAAGTATTCCCTGTAAGGATTGAAGACAAGAAGATTAAACAGTTGAGGAACAAGGAAGTCCCACTAGTCAAAGTGATTTGGAATCCGACTACTGGAGACGCGACTTGGGAACTGGAGAGTAAGATGAGGGAACAATATCCTCAGTTGTTTATCGACATGTAGTTTCGAGGAAGAAACTAATTTAAGGGGGTGGTAATGTAAGACCCTTAAATTTAGGAATTAATTTATGGAATTAATATTAAATGTATTTTGCGAATATTTGTAAAATATTTAATATATGTATGTTTTGAGTAAATATATATATATATATTTATTTTTGAAGATATATTAAGATTATTGGATGAAGAATAAATTAATTTAATTACGAGTAATTAAATTAACGGACAGTTAATTAAGGGATTATCGGCTAATTGCGACGAGACGGGTTAAGTGCTGAGGGTCAGACAAGTGTCAGGTGAGATGGCACCCACACAAGCCTATATATAGGAGTGAGAAGGATGGTGAAATCAGAACATCATTCCTCCTCCCTCACTGCCCATACTGCATGTAACAGTATCCCTTCCCTCCCATTCTGTTTTCCATTTTCAGTCCGTTCAAAAGAAAAAAAGAGGGAGTTCCTCAAAAGTGACATTAATTGGAAATCTAAGCACCAAACCAGAAAACCCTCAGTACAAAAGTTGTTCCCCTCATCATTCCGAAGCTAGAGAACCTATTTTCGTAGCAGCAAACGCAAGCGGGAGTTTCGCCGATTTTTGACGCGTAAACGGGAACGAAAATAGAAACGTGAAAAGTAGTAGAAATGCAACAAGGGTAAGGGCACCTTCCACTTTCTAGTTGCATTACGGCTGTAAATGCATAACTATCGTTACATTATTGATGTTTTCATCATTGTTTAAAAAGAAAACTGTTTTACAATGACATTTTGAAAGAAATGAAGAAAATGCATTCTGTTGGTGGTTTTAATAATCTGTGATGTGTGTTGTTCTGGTTGTTGCTTCAAGGCTGTTTTGTTCATGTGGGAAAGTTGAAAAATGTCTTGCATATTATTTTGAAGATGATTAAAATGCATATTTTCAAAACTGTTGTGCTGGTTGTATAAAATGCGAAAATACACTCTGTTGGTGTTTTGGTGTATGTGATGCTTGCTGTTTGGCTTAAATGTATTAATGTTATTATTAATTCCCAAAGTTAAGTACTTAGTAATATTATGATGAAGTTATTTAATTACGTTCATCGATAAAATTACGACGTACCATTTTATGAAACGAATTAAAGGAAATTTTTATTTCAATTCTTTTGAAGTAATAAATTGGAAAATCATTTTAATTATTTATTTAAAAAAAAAAAATACACTCGCGCTGTGTTTTAAATTTGGGGTGTTACATTCCACAAGAAAGAGTTAATTTAACAAGCTTTGAATTTCATTGTGCGCTTAGGTCTCAACAATTGGCATAAGAACTTTGGCTTTCTTCTGGTAATTATTTTAAGGTAAATTATGAAAGTCAATGCAACCCATATGGTGACCTTGAATAGGTCAAATTATGTTCGACGCAGCGAAGCCGAATGATAAGAATGATGATGAGTGGACTCTATTGCACAGACTTATGTGTGGATACATTCATTATTTCTGCCATATTAGTGGGGGAAAATATGCTAAATCATTGTGGGGTAAACTTGAGCAATTGTATGAAAAGAAGACAAGGAATATCAAAATGTATTTGATAAAGAAGTTGTTAAGCTTGAAACTTCAAGAAGGGACTCCGTTGACAAATCATTTGAATACTTTTTAAGAAATTATGTAACAACTCTCTATTATGGGTATTAAATTTGATTATGAAATTCAAGAGTTATTTCTTCTTGGTTCCATGTCCGACTCTTGAGAAACTTACAGAATATCATTGTGGAATTCTACTTTTAATAGTGTGTTGTTAGTGAAACATGTAAAATGTAGTATGTTGAATGAGGAGATGGTAAGAAAGTCTCATGACTCTTCTTCTCCATCAAAGGTATTGGTTACTGAATAGAGAGGGAAGCAAGAATTGATATTCATGTAATAGAGATCAAAGCAGAAGCAATTCTAGAAATATGTATAAAGTTGTTGAGTGTTACCATTGTGATAAAAACAAATGGCATATTGAGAATAATTGTTGGATTTTAAAAAAGTAAAATGAGTACAAAGGGAAAAGAAAGATGAAAGAACAATATTTTGATGAAGTCATAGCTAATCTGACATTTGATGATTTTCTTTTTATTGAAGAGCATGGTATTGTTAATATTGTTGATAATGCATTCAATTGGATAATTAATAGTGGTACTTCAGTACATGCTACTTTCGCAATAAATATTTTCTACTCTTTTACTCCAAGTGAATTTGGTAATGTAAAGTTAGCTCATGAAGGTGTGCTAAAGTGTGTTGGTTTTAGAGATGTCTAATGGTACCAAGTTAACTCTCAAGGGTGTGAAGTTTGTTCAAAACATTTGGTTAAATTTACTTGTAGTTACAAACTATATGATAAAGGCTAATATAACTAGTTCTCACATAACACATGAAAACTCACCAAGGGTTCTATGATTGTTTCTAGAGGTACAAAATATTTTATCATTTGAACCCGTTGAGTTATGGCAAAAAAGGTGTTTCACATGAGCGAGGAAGACATAATTGATCTAATCAAACGAGATGTGTTATCTAACATGAGAAATCCACACTTGAAGAAATATGTTCACTATTTTGTTGAAAACATGAACAAAGTTTCTTTTGAGAGTCACATATCTAAAAGACCAGAAATTATTGATTTGATGCATTCTCATCTATGCAAACCTATGAAGAAAATAATACATGGGGCAAACATACTTTATGGCGTTTATTGATAATTACTTAAGAAAGACTATGTGTATTAACTTGAAGAATAAAGATGTTATTTTAAGTGTATTGAATAAATTTAAGACCTCAGTTGAGTGTTAAATTGGAAAAAATTGAAGTGCTTGCATTCAGATTATGAAAGTGAATATTTGAGACCATTTGACACTTATGGTAGAGATAAAAAGATTAGTCATTAGAAGTCTCTACAATTGAATGGTGTTTCTGAGAGGATTAATATAATAGTAGTATAAAAAGAATTAGATGGTTTTTGTCACATGCAGAACTTCGACAATCATTAACACATGCATATTATTAGGATTTAGTGCAATAATAACTTAAGGATAATTAAATAAATTTATATCTTTTTTTAGATTTGGAAGAAGAGGATATATATGTTATAGAGAATGTCACTATTGTTCTTTTATGATATTACATTTTAAGATACTCGATTTATTGTTTATATGTGGGTTCATATATATATATATGTAAATTTTTAGTTCTTCTCAAACATCTAATTGAGACGATTTATGATATGTGGGTTCATAGAATGAATCAATAACCATTGTAGTTTTTCAAGTTGTTATTGCCTTCGATTGATCAGTCATTCTTCTTTACATTTAGATTTGAGACAAAGATAATGTTCTATAAGAGGAAATGTCATTTAAGAGAAAACTGATTAATGTACTAGATGGATGTTGTACTAGATGATTGACATATTGTTTCCTAGAGACATTCTATGTATTGGACGATGTTTCCATTTATGGTCTTTGTCACAAGTGGCTTAGAAATCTAGGCAGAATCTACTCTCCAACTCACAAAAGAGGACACTCAATTTTTATAAACTTTAAGATGCTATTATGTGGAGTTATTGGCCTATTTATACTAATCTTGTAGGTTAATTTATATTTGAAATAGTGATAGTAATTAATAGATAAATGGAAATACAATCTAGTAAATATGGAGATTGTCAAACATAGTAGCTTGATTGCCTTAAAGTCAATAATAGGGTGGGGCAATGAAGAAACTAGCATACTAGGGTAGTGGCAATAGAGAGGCTTATGATTGATCTTAATTTGTATAAACAAGCTTTTCTTAGTTTCCAAACTCAAAGTAATCAGAGTATTGAAATAAAGCTACTTGTGTTTTCAACACATCTTGTGTTTCATCTGTTTGATCAGACAATGACTTACTAGAGGATGTAGACGATATTTATAATGTGGAACCAATATATGGTTTAGAGTATAATCATGTTGCTTTGATCTCATATAGTCTTTCTAAGTTATTACTTACTCTAATGTTAGTAACCAAAGTCAATTGTTTGTAAGTTAATAATATTCTTTGTATTTCTTTTGATGAATATCACATAGATAATTATTACTAAGTTGCAAACACTTATGTTGATATAATAGATACTAAATAATATAGACTCTAATTTAGCTTTATATAAACCACACACTTAAAACAATTGGTTAATAGATAAATATTCTCTAACTTTATTATTATTAAAATATTAATAGTATATATTGTATTTGAATTAATGTGATTCTTACATGTTATTGATCTAAGAACTTTTATCGTTAAACCTCAAAGTTCTATGCCCATAATACATAAATCATGTTTTCCGCTTTTTTAGTTTTGTACAACTAATTAAGAAGAAGAAGAAGAAGAAGAAGAAGAAGAAGAAGAAGAAGAAGAAGAAGAAGAAGAAGAAGAAGAAGAAGAAGAAGAAGAAGAAGAAGAAGAAGATTAAAAATAATAATAAGAAGAAGATAAGGGAGCAGTAAAGAAAAAATCAAATAGGAAGACTTAAGAAAGAAGTTCAAAGATCAAACATTTTTTTATTGAGTAAAAAGAAGAAATAATTAACTATAGAAAGCTGAACAAAAATAAAAATCTTTTTTCTCTTTTCTAAGAAGAAGAAGAAGAAAAGAAGGGAGCAGTAAAGAAAAAATTAAATAGGAAGACTTAAGAAAGAAGTTCGAAGATCAAACATATTTTTATTGAGTAAAAAGAAGAAATAGGTAACAATAGAAAGCTGAACAAAAATAAAAATATTTTTTCTCTCTTCTAAGAAGAAGAAGAAGAAGAAGAGAAGTGAGCAGTAAAGAAAAAATCAAATAGGAAGACTTAAGAAAGAAGTTCAAAGATCAAACATTTTTTATTGAGTAAAAAAAAGAAATAGGTAACAATAGAAAGCTGAACAAAAATAAAAATCTTTTTTCTCTCTTCTTCTTTTTCTTCCGCCCTCCCTCTCGCTCATTCTAACCTATTTTTTTCCCTTTCTTCCTATATTTTTTTTCTCCCTTCTTTTCCTCTTCTCCCTCTAGTTCACGCACACTCTCTTTTATCTTTTTTTTATGCTCTCTCCTCCCTCTTGTCTTTTCTTTCTTACTTTTTAGTATTTTAGTACTTAGGTTACTTTTTTTTTTATATTTACTTTTCTTTCTATTTTAATTGTATGTAAAAATTGGACACAAGTCCATTTGTTTTTTTTTAGCTTCATATCTTCGGCATTCATTTATTTTTAAAAAGATTTAATATTTATTAGAAAACTAATTGAATTTAATTAATAAAATTAGACTTATTTAAAAAATTGAAAGCTAAAGTCATAAAACTATAGAAAAACAAATGAGTTTAAAATTCAAAAACTAATTTTAATAAAAAATAAAATAAAAGAAAGAAAATGAGAAAATACCAAATAATAATATAAATATATATTTTCTCCTTCCTCTTTTTAGGTGTTTTTGTTGGTATCAGATTTTTTTCTCCTCCTCTTTTATTGATTTTTTTTTCTTAATTTATAGACTAAGGTGACGAATCTTTGTGTCCATGAGATAGGATTCAGTCCCGGTTTTTACAATGGTTTTTGCAACAGAACAAGCAATCTTTGATAATTAGAGAAACATTTAACTCATCTTTTTGATTGAGTATTGAAGTAATGAAAGTAACAACTTTTTTAGGATAAATTAAGAAAGGGGGAAAGCTTTAAAAGGGGAATTTCATAGTACAAATTTTGGTTTTCTATTTTAGAGAAACATGTAACTCATCAAGATTGAGTATAGAATTAGTGGAAATAATATCTTTTTTAAGAAAAAGGAATAAAACTGACATTAAGGAAGGGATTATGAAGCAATAAAGTACAATTTTTGTTTTTATTTTATTATGTTTTTTTTCTATAAAATATTTATTAAATATATTACTTATTTTTAATTGGTTTATCATTTTTTCTTACACAAGAGTTCAATGAAGCTTTCAATTGGTTAAAACATATAAGAAAAATCATAACAGAAAAAAAAACCAATTGAAATTTGAAAGTAGACTTATTCTTCATATTTTTCTATATTCGAATTGATTTGAAGTTGAATCTTGTATTTTAATTTTGGTATTTGCTTGTTATTACTTGCTCATTATCTTCTTATGGTAAAGTTGAGTAAAAATAATAATAACATGTTATTTTATTATGTATTTTTGAATTATTTTTAACTGGACAAAATTGAGGTGCTACATCCTCCAAACATTAGTCTCAACAATTGGAAGATCATTGAGTTCCCCATGTTTTTTAATTCATGTTCAAAGTAATTATGTATTTCAACTCCTTTTGCTCTGCCCAAGGTTATAAGAATAACTAATTAGGGCGCATATATTTCAATTATGTACTTATTATCAATAAATGCATTTTTGAATTCTTCAACCTTTCTTTTTTTTCTTCTCTTTATTTTTTTTCTTGAAATAGCAATCTTTGTTCATGTTTTCTTTTTCCTTTTTCTTCTTAATTTAAATAATGCAAAGTCAAAAATTTTGTTGAAAATAGCAGCGCTAGAATCCATTCTTGTAATTTTGAACGTCCAATTAATCACGTTGATGAGGATTGTGAGCCTCCCCCAGAACTAGAAAAGCTAATGGAACATGAAGCTAAGATAATCCAGCTCTATCAAGAATCTGTTGAGGTGATCAATTAAGGGACTTAACAAGATAAGAAAGAAATTAAAATTGGTATGTCTATGAAATAAAGTAAACGAGAAAAGTAGATTAAACTTTTATTTAACTATGTGGACGTCTTTGCTTAGTCATATTAGGATATGCCTGTGCTATATACTAACATAGTTGAATACAAGCTACTTCTCAAGCTTGAATTTGCTCCAAATAAACAAAAACTAAGGAGGATGAGGCATGATATGTCACTTAAAATTATAGAAGAGGTCAAGAAGCAATTTGATGTTGGTTTCTTAGCAGTGGCAAAATATTCTCAATGGGTGGCTAATATTGTCCCAGTTCCAAAAAAGATTGGAAATGTTCGAATGTGCGTTGATTATCAGGATTTAAATAATGCCATTCCTAAAGATGATTTCTCTTTGCCTCATATTGATGTTCTGGTGGATATCACTACATAATATTATCTTTTCTCCTTGATGAATGGTTTCTCATGGTACAATCAAATCAAAATGGCTCTCACGGATATGGAGAAAACTACATTCATCACACAATGGGGAACTTTCTACTATAAAGTAATGACATTTGGATTGAAGAATGTTGGGGCAACCTATCAAAGAGCAATGGTAACTTCATTTCTTTACATGATGCATAAGGAGATAAAGGTTTATGTGGATGATATGATTGCAAAGTCTTGGACAGATGAAGACCATGTTGTTAATCTTCAAAAGTTGTTTGTGCGATTAAAGAAGTTCAGACTCCGTTTAATCCTTGCTAAATGCAATTTTGGTGTGAGATCAGGCAAGTTACTTGGATTTTTCGTTAGTTAAAAATGGGTACAAGTGGACCCAAATAAAGTAAGAGCAATACAAGAAATGTCGGCTCCAAGCACGAAAAAAGAAGTTTGTGGCTTTTTGGATAGATTGAATTACATTGCGAGGTTCATATCACATCTAACTACAACATGCGAGCCAATTTTCAAGTTGTTGCACAAAGACCAAAAGGTCGAATGGAATGAGAATTGTCAAAAATATTTCTAGAAGATTAAGCAGTACTTGTTAAAATCTTAAATCTTGGTGCCTCATATTCCTGGGAAACCGCTTATTATGTACTTAACAGTATTTGACGGGTCAATGGGTTGTGTACTAGGAAAACATGATAAATCTGGTAAGAAAGAACACGTTATTTATTATTTGAGCAAAAAGTTCACCAATTGTGAAACAATGTATTCACTACTTGAACGAACATGTTGCGCATTAGCACGGGCTACTTGCAGTTGAGGCAATACATGTTGAACGAACACAATCATTTTTATTCATGTCAATCTACACACCAGTAACCAATTTTTGTCGATCATTTGTTTAGTTTTTCATTACATATCACATCCTTATCTGTTTTCGAATTACTACTTTTGCATTACACATGCATTACGCTTGCTCTTGAATTAAGAATTAATCTACTTTCACAATTTATCTAGACAAAATTTAAGTTCTTATATTCAATTATCTTTTATGATGATAATATTCATATTTTCTAGTAAATATAATTTAACAAGGCAGCTGTAGTACTTCAATTTTGTCCGACCAACTAACAATAATTCCAAAAAATAAGTAATAATATGTTTAATAAACTTTTCATAATTATTATTATTAAATCTAAAAAATCACCATTTTACAAATCTAACCCAATTTTGAGTCTAGATTTACATAGTGTTCCACTGCATTACATCAAAAATAAAATAAGATAAAAACAAAAAAAAGTACTTTATCCTTTATACTACTGCATAATGCCCCCCTCTCCCAATTTATCAGCTTCCTTCTTTATCTTCCTTTGATCTTAATAAGGTTGTTATTTTCACTACTTGTACAATCAATAAAAAAAAGATGAGCCACCTCTTTCTTTAATTATTTGGGGTTACTTGATTATGTTGCAAAACAATAAAAAAATCCGAACTTAATTTTATCTCATAGACCAAAAAATTTATCAATTTAACCTATAAATTGAGACAAAAAATCAATTAAAAGGGACAAACTTTTAGAGGTGGAGATCTAATATTAATCCTCTTTAAAAAAAACACATGTAAACAAGAAGAAAACAAAGAGAGGAGTAGTAAAGAAAAAAACAAACAAGGAAGAGTCAAGATATTTTTTTCTTCCTCTTGTATAATAAACATGTTTGCTCATTATTATCACTCTATAATCATATTTATTTTAAAAATATAAAATGTACATAGTTTTCAAACTTAAACTCTTTTTTTAGCACTAAAAAAATAAAAGTGAGAAAATAAACTTAAGAAAAGTTCAACAATCAAACCTATTTTTATTAGGCAAGAAGAAAAAATAGGTAACAATGGAAGGTTGAACAAAAATAAAAATCCTTTCTCTCTTTCTTGGTGGCTTCCTTTTTTTCTTTTTTTCTTTCTTTCTATTCTTTTTTCTCTTTTTCCCTCCCTCCCGCTCATTCTCACCTTTTTTTCCCTTTTCTTCCTTTATTTTTTTTTCTCCCTTCTTCTCCTCCTCTCTCTTTTTAGTTCACGCACACTCCCATTTATCTTTTCTTTACTGCTCCCCCCTCCCTCTTGTCTTTTCTTTCTTACTTTTTAGTACTAAGGTGTCTTGCTTTTTAGTACTTAGGTAACTATTTTTTTTTATATATTTGTTTTCCTTCTTATTTTAATTATATATTAAAATTAAATTTTGGACCAAGTTCATTTGTGTTTTTGAGCTTCATATCTTCAGGATTCATTTTTTTTAACAAGTCCAATTTATATATATATATATATATTAAGTTTAATTAGTTTCTAATAAATATCAAATAAATTTTTTATTAAATTGTAATTAGATGTGATATCTTTTTAACTTTTGAGTTAGTCAGGATACAAGTTGTACAATTTGATAGTTAAAAAACTAATTTTCTATAAATAAATTAATCTAAAATCAATTTTTAAACTTGATTAATTAAAATGTGACATCTTTTTTATCTTTGAGTTGTTAAGACACAAGTTGTACAACTTTGAAGTTTTAAAACTCATATTGATAACAAAAATAATAAAAAAATATTCTTAGAGAGGTTAACTAGATGAGACATATTTTTAATCCTTAAATTTTGAGACACAAATTGCACGACTTGATAGCTTTAAAACTCGTTTTTTTAAATAAAAAGATTGTTAAAAAATTAAACAAACTCAGTTTCTTTCATCAAAATAATTTATTTTTTATCAACAAACAAAACAAACTCTCTTTAAAAAACAATCAACACATCTGTATTTTCTATTCAAGAACTACGTAGCTTTGATTTCTCCATCGCACCAGGAGATATATAGGAGCAAGATCGCACTCTTGTCAAACATAATAAAAAAATTTCTTTTTTTCCTTCTATATTTTAAATACACTTTTATCTCTAGTTTCTTTTAATTAAAAAAAATTATATTTTTTGAAAAGGAGAAATAAATTTATATAAATTAACATTAATTTTCACAATTAATTATAGTTAACTGTATTTTAACGGATGTTGTAGGATGCTAATATCTTCGTTATGCCTCATCGACTCATGAACTCAAAATTTGATTTCAAATACTTTTTTTTTTTAAAAAGGTTGTCAATGTTTTCTCTACTTTAAAATAAAATTTGCTGGCAACTCCGTTGAATTTGAGAAATAGATTGAACTTGTTTTTTCTTTTCAAATAGTGAATGGATAGATTTAATACCCAAATTTTAGGATTTTTTTTCTCTATAATATTCTGTTTTTTTATTTAATTTTTTTTTATAAAATACTCTACTTTAAAAACTATATACCAAAATATCTTTCTATGTATTTTATTTTACTTTATCAATGAATTTGAACATTCATTTTTTGGTCAACATTTGAACTTGTTTTACCTTGGGTCTTTAGATCTTATTTCATCGGAAAGATTTTCAAAAGTGATGTTAATTTTAATTTGGGTCTTTGGAGTCCACTTTTAAGACTGGCTTTTTTTATTAATTCTAGATAAAAATAATTAATTTATTCTTAATTTTAGCTTAATTAACAAAAAGATTAATATTGTTAGATCGAATGTTTTGTCACGAATTTACTTTGTGACCTTGGTGTTGTGTGCAAGTGTAATTATTACTACTCTATCTATGTAAAATGATTTGGATGCTTAAGAATCCTTATGGCCTTATTCTTTTTGAAAGATCCCAATTATTTTACTATACTAGTTTTATTTTGGGCTTTAGACAATTGTTTTCTATTTTATTAAAAAAAAAAAATACAGAGTCCATCTTTGCGGTTATGTTGACAACCTTCCTCCGCAAAACTACCTTGTATCAATTTATGATACAAGTTGCCTACACTTATCAGAATGCTTTTACCACTAGTTTTTACTGCAACTTGTTTTGATCATGATTAAAATAAATGATTGTGTTCTGTATAACCATCCGCAATAAAAAAAACCGCTGCACAAAAAGTAAAGATATCGCGGTTGTTGTTATCGTTTTCTGTCATTCTAAGAATGTGAGCAAAAATCACAATTAAACACAAAGCATTATGATACCAACCACAATTAAACACAAATAAAGAAAGACTGATATGATTAGCTCAACCCTCACTCACATGCAAAGCATGCCAAGCTCATGAGCATCATGACAAGTTATTAACAATAAAAAGCATCATCAATCCATTATATTTGATGAGAAACATAGACATTATATTCAATGGTAGCATCCCCTGATAAGGCATCAAAAGAGTAAGTGCTAGCTTCAGCATATCCCTTAGCAAACCTAAAAACACCACTTCCACCGATAACCGGCAACTCTCTAACCTTATCGTTCGTAACAATTCTTCCCAATAGAGTAATTGTGCTTCCATTATATTTCCCTTCAAATAAGGCAAAATTCATAACCATAAGCAAATCGAGCTCGGTTTGTGAGGTACAGGCATAAAACCCTTGACCTCTTCCCAAAAGCTTTGAGCTCAAATTTGGTCCAACGGTTAAAGCATTGTCGATTATCCTAACCAAACCAAAAGCACTAACCGAATTGTTAAATTTAGGGAGTGGAGGAATGATTGGAATTGAGGTAGCATTGTTTCCACCTACGATGTCATGCCAATAGAACCTAAAATGGCTTGCTTGTTGTTTCTTTTTAAGTAACTTAGGATCTATAGAGCTCACAAAACCGGTCTCATCTTGTGCAGCTATGATTGTGGTGAGAGTATAGAAAGAGAGAAGAAGGAAGAAAAAAATATTTTGGGAAACAAGTGTAGCCATTTGGTTAGGAAATTAATTTAGGATGTATAGATGAGTTGTGATGAGTGCATGTTTTGGTAGAGATATATATAGGACCATGCAACCTTGACCTAACACATGATATAGTGAACTATTGACACAGTGAAAAAGATATCAAAGTTTTTTATTTCATTTTTAAAAGAAATTTAATTTTTGCAAGTCACTTGAAATTTGACTAATATATATTTTGTTGAACGGAAATTTATTTTTAATATTTAAGAGACTAGTTTTGGATGATTAGTCAAAAATAATGTTTGGATCCTAATTAATCAAATATATTTGTGTTTTTTTTCTTTTCAAATATGTAAACACTAGTACTTCCATTTCAGCTTAATACAAAATTGGTATACGTAAAATATCCACAAGAGGAATTATTATAGATCAAAACTACTTTTTTATTCTAAGTTGAAAGTCTTTTAGACGCAAGATTACAAATTTCAACTGGTGAGCATATTATATGATGTCATTTGTGAGGATTAGTAGTGGTTTTATATTTATTTTATATGCAAATCATAGTATGCTATTAAAGTTATGTTAGTTTCTTGAATTTGAATCTAAAACTGGTTATTTAAATTTTTTACGGTGACTTTTAACTCATCAATCAGACGACGTACTTACATATGACGACGTACTTTATATGTAAGGATGAAGATACGGTGTTGTTAATTTTCATTTCTATTAAAGGACATTTATATTATACGCATTCATGATTTGTATAGCAAAATTACTTTATAGTTTTTTTTACAATAATATTGTGATTTTATCAAATCAGTAAAATGTAGTTGTTATCATTTTCGAAATTGCAGTAATTCTTTGTGATTTTGTCAAATTCATGGATAATAATGCAATTTGAAAAGTTAAAAAATTAATGTATCACTACAAAAAAAAATGCTATTTAGCCACGTTCATAGTCGTGGCCAAATTGTCAATTGAACGTGACAAATAAAGTTAGCCACGCTAACCTTTTCCGTGGCGTAGCTGTGCGTCGCAATTTATTAGCCACGATTAAAATTCATATTAGTCACGCTTAAAAGAGTCGTGGTAACATATTTTTAGCTACAACTACTTTATAGTTAGCCATGGCTAAAATCGTCTTAATTGATAAAATAAAATAAGTATTCTGTTTTCGCTTTTGCCACGAGCCAACCGTGGCTAAATGTTTTTTTTTTAATATCAATTGCAGATTTGTCCTTGTTTTGGTCATATCTTCCTAACAATAGAGTCAAACCAGACATTGTAATTCCAGGAAGACATTCTTAACAAATATAGCAACAATAACTAATTAACATTCTAAAACCATCATTAATATAAAAGTATAAAATAGTTTATACCAACAACAAAACTTAAACTAGTAGTCAAACATTCTAAATCTTATACATAAACTAATGAAGCATTCAAAAATTGTTGACGACATCAAAATAGTCTAGAGCAAAAGCAAAACAATCCACTAAACATCACATTCATTCCATTTGCAATCCAAACAGCAATATATTTCTTCCATTTGCATGCATACAACAAAAAAAACACAATCCTTCCATTTGTAGTCCAAAAATCAAGGTGAACTTTACTCGTTAATTATGAGAATTAGAACCTGCCAAGTCAAAGCATAATGTAAGCAGATGTTTACTAACTAACACTAATGAATGAGTATCATTTTAATAATATTAATCACTTAAAGTATAGATCTAAGTGCAAAAACTCTTATTAACAGTTTCATTTGGCTTTGGCGAAGGTTCAACTACATCATCCTCCAATGGGATATCTGTCAAGTTGACATTTGTAAATTGATCCTCAAGATGATTGTTGTTGAGTTGTTGGGGCTGATCTTGGAGAGTTTCATCATCATTTGAATTTTCTTGTCTTTGTAACCATTCTAACATTTCTTATCCCGAACACCTACGCCTTTTTCCCATATCAAATCAAATACCTACAAAATTTTCTAACAAAGAGATAAAACATATATCTAAAATATATTTCAAATGATTCATAAGATAATCTATGCATTAAATAAACACCAAAAATATGAAGTCTCATATAGCATACTATTTAAAAGCAAAAGAAATATGACAAAGTTACAAAGTTCATAACTTAAAATATTAAAATACTCTATAATATTATTCAATCATCTCTATCACTACAACTATTATGATCTTCCTCGACATTTGTTTCATTATTTTCTTGTTCATTGACATCGTCTCGCACTAATTGTAGTTCTTCAATATTCCCAACATTTTGCTCACAAAAAGGTATGTCTTATTGTCTCTTGTGATTCCATAAGGTTCACTTCTCCCATATCATATATATCTCTAGGCTTCATATGACAAACACAAGACCAACCTTCATCCACCGGATCATCAACATAAAATACCATTCTAGCATCACTTGCAAGGATGAATGGTTCATCAACTTTATTCACATCGGTGTGAATCAAATGAGAAAAGTTTACACTTGTTATGCCAAATTTATCTATCTTAACTCCCTTGTTAGGTTTAGTGTCTACCCAAATACATTTGAATAGCACAACCCTTAACTTACCAAAGTAATCAAGTTCTATAATGTCTACCAATTTTCCATAATACATGTCATTACTTGAGTTTTCAATAAGTTCTCCTCTAATTGAAAACGTCTTAGTAATAGGAGACATAACAACACCACTATTTTGGGTTCTTAATCCTTGATCCTTCCTCACTGTTCAAAACTTAAATCTATGAATGTTATACCCATCAAATCTCCTTGCAATGTTATTTGGTCTTTTAGCAAGCCATTCAATTTCAGTTGTAATATCTAGATCATCTTTTCTTGCAACCTAACAATATTTTAAAAAGTATTTTAACAATTATAAATATAATGAGATTTTGATATGAAAAATTAAGTCGAACTATATATAGATATCCTTACATATTTGTTGAACCATTTGTGAAAATTTTTGTGAACATGTTCTTCCACAACTCTTGAGAAATTTCTTTTGTCACGATGCATTCTAGCAACTTCTATCTTACACTTTCTACATGAAGAATTTGTGGATAGTACATTTGGTATAGAAATGAATATTGAGATGATAATTAAGTATATGCAAAAGCATAAAACTTACTCCCGAATGCATCAACTAATTCACAATTAGCTAAGACATAGCGATGAGCTTGGATCCTCTCCAATTGTGGAATCGAAAAAATCTTGGAAGCTCCAACAGGCTTGCCAGATGTAGGAAATAAATTCGACAAAGGATTATGCAAATAAGCAATGCAAACTCATTTGATTGTAAAAATTAAAAATAAACTAAATGATTTTTTATCCTTTGAATTGAAAAAGTAATTTGAAAATACATTTTACTTAAATTGTAGTTAAAGGACAACTCTGATATAAAAAAGAGAACTAACTAAATATATGGTCTAGAAACCACACAGAAAGAAAGACCCTTAAAATAGTAGATGTGCTCAATTTATAATCAATATATTAAATTTTGTTAACACTCAAGAATAGAACCCACATTTTATTTATGTTGGAAATAATTAAGCACAACTTGTAGAATATCACACACATTAACTTAATTATCAGCAAAATAGGATCGGCATGGTTTTTAAGCTCTAGGTTAGTATCTAGCGAGTTTATTGAAGACAAATTGGGTGTTCATAATAAACAAAAAATATTATGACAAGATTAACTAAATTGAGTGTTTATAATAAACAAAAATATTATGATTTGTGGCTTGCTCGTTAATGACATGAAACTTATATAGTACAACTAAATTGGATAAAATAGATTTGTATTCATGATCTTATCTTGTCCCTTCACAATCTTTGCTAATGATGTTAGTAATGCACTTGTGAATCTTTGTCAAATAAAAGATATGAAATGAATATAGATTAGTGACATGAATTCAATTTTATCTAAGTTAGTTGAATCACATTACTGCTACGTCATTAATTAGAATGCAAAATCATAAATGAATATAAAATAAAAGTCACTACAAACTCAACAATCCCCAACTCTAAAAACAAAAACACAAAATTCTCCAACTACCACCATAAAAAGATACAACCTAAAGAACATAATTACCAAATAAGTTTGTAAAAAACAGAACCTGAAGAAGAAGCTTCAAAGAACGAGTCCTTGGATGTCGGTATCAGCTGCACAAATTAAAACCTAAAACATTCAAAACTGAAATTAGCGAAACTGAAGAAAAAAAAATCATTTCAGAGAAAAGATGGAAAAACAAGTGATGGAGGATTCACCGGAGCCAAATGTTGGAGAAACTCGCGTCTGGCTGAATCAGTGATGAGAGATTTGTTTATGTCGATGTCGTTACAATAACGTACGGTGGCGTGAGGGTGAAAGGATTTGAAACGATGGCGTTACAATGTCTTGGTACGGTGGCGCTAGGATCGAAGGAGTCGAAATTGTGGCGTATGGGTGAAACGGTGGTGGTACGGTATGATACGATATTGAAACAGTACGGTGGTGAAACGGGTGGTGTTACTGTTTATTTAAGGGTTTTTAGGGATTTAGAGATAATAATGGAAAAGAGGAGAAGAGGGAATCTGAAAAAAATAGGGAAAATGAGAACAAGCAAAATTGAAAAAGAGGGAAACAACACGCACTTATTATAATGTTAGCCACAGTTAACCGTGACAAATTTTTTAGGTTACACACGGTCATCGTAGCCGTGGCTAATGAACCATGGCTAATCACCGGTTTTGTTGTAGTGTATAATGCAATTAATTTTTAGAAGCTACCTCCTTCCTTGTACCTTTTTAATCTACAATGATTTTGAATGTGGTTTCACGTTATTGTAAACATGAAATTGATTTCTCTAAAATGAAAATTTAATAAAGTGAATGAATAAATAATAAATATTATAATCATTATTACTGATATTGCATATGTACATTATATCAAATATTTATTTTATCGATTTATACTATTCACTTTATTCTATAAAATAAACTATTTACTTCATAGGAATAGGAATGAAGTAGGGGTGGGAATCGGTCAGGCCAGGCGGCCTATCATAGGTTTTTTTTCCGGCCTAATCTGACCTTTTTAAAAGTCTGACATAGCCTGAAGCCTATTTAAAAGCCTTATTCACATTAAAACTGAAGTAGCTAGAATATCACTAGAAGGGGGGTTGAATAGAGATATTTGTTGTTTTAAAATTTCTTTTAAGTTTTAAAGCTTTATCCTTTTCGAGAGGATGAAAACCAGAGGTTGGAAATTTAAAACTATGAGTATGAACAAATGACTAAAAGATAGAGAAAGAAGTTAGAAAATGACACACATAACTTTATACTGGTTCACCCAATAAGGGCTACGTCCAGTCCTCACACACTTGTTAGATTTCACTAAAAAAACGATCAACCTCTCACAGAGGTTAGTTACAACTTGTGTGTTCTAGAGCCTCACCAAGCTTACAATATCTTCTCACGGATTTCAACTATTTCTAAGTGTAACTCACTTAGAAATTACAATATTGTTTGATGATGTTTGTGATGTATCTCTTTATTAACACTTTCTATAAAGATGTTTCAAAGATCTAGTGTAAGACAATAGAAAGTATAAAGAGAGGATGAGAAAACACTTGATAGCTCTTAGACTTTTTCTTTGTATGCTTTGTAGTTGTGTGTTGAATGAAGAAGAACACCATTCCTTTTATATAGTTGAAAGATGGTTTATCCATGTGTTTTGCTGCTTCATGTCCGTTGGGCACTTTAATCAAAAATTCAAGACCAATATTCTGAATTACAGAAATGTCATCCAGCTATCTTTTGTCTTGTTTGAGCGCAGGAGGATGGGAATTCAGTCCATCCTCGTATGGGAGGTTCAAACCTCCTTGAAGTTTGGGCCTTAGCTGTCTTTTGCTTTTGCGCTCTCCAAGACATGTCAGATTGCATTTTGGTCTTGTTCAGTACATCCTTTATGTACTTTTGAAAAGGTAGAACCATTTTCATCATAGGAGGATGAAGAGAGCTGGAGGTCCATCCTCTTTCTTTTGTGTTCATCCTCTTTCTTCTATGTTCATCCTCTGTCTTTGTTTTCTTCATTTGACTTGATTTTTTCTCTAAACTTTAACACTGATTTAACTTCTCTTTTGACAAGAAATCAATGTTATCGTGATTCTGAATATTTTGCATAATTGTTGGTTCATCCTCTTTGAGGGTTCATCCTCTAGTCCATCCTCCAGTTTGAAAAACTTGTTGGATTGACTCATATTTTTCCTTTTGAATAGTAACATGTTTTCTAATATTAATTCACTCAAGAGCACATGTTAGATAACAAACATAATCATAATCTTTGAAATAATTTTGTTATCTTTAAAACATTTGAGAGAGATTTTGTCTCAACAATCTCCCCCTTTTTGATGATGACAAAATTCTTTAGATTATGATTCTAATAGAGAATATTACATAAGAAATGTCTTGATAATGCTCCCCCTCAACATATGCATAGCTTTCATTTTTAAATTATGCTCCCCCTCAATTATAAGCATAAAGAATAAAATAGCATAATAAATTTTAACTCATAATCTTTCTCCCCCAATGTTTGTCAACCATCAAAAAGTAAGAACAACAGCTTCGAGAGCTATTTGGATAGAGAGGACTCATCAGAAGAAGAGGAGGTTGAAGGACGAGGAGGATCGGGTTTAGGATGTTGAGGTGGCACGACAGGAGGATGATCTCTTGGGTCAATGGGGTTGATGAGATGTGGTTTGGTCGATCAATCAAAGAGTTTTAAGGATTTTGTAGTCGTTCAAAATGAGAGGAAATAGTTATTAGGCAATTATTTGCTTTTAATGCTCATTAGCCGTTTTGCATTTAATGCTCATTAACCGTTTTGCATTTAATGCTCATTGGAGAGAGAGAATCTGCAGCGAGACACGTGCAACAAAGGGTTGTTTACTTTCTGACTTTTTGGTTCATCTTCATTTTTGAAGGAGGTTGTTGTTTAAAATTGGATTCAGCCTCACACAAAAGGAGGACAGATTTTTAACAAAAGAGAACAAAAATAATTGTTTTTTTAATTAGAGATTGATGCACAAATTTGGAATGAAAGAGTTGAATAAAACTTAGAGATGAAGAGAGAGGTTTTCTGGAGTTTTGATTTTTGAAAGAGTTTGATTAAGGTTTTTTGAAAAACAAAAAGAAAAGAGATGAAGGTTGGAGAGTTATGTTTGAGACGTTTTGAAGGAGGAGGTTTGAAAATTTGAAAATTTGAAAATTCAGAGATGAAGATTTGAAAATTTGTGATCGTTTTAGAGGAAGAAGGGGGAAGAATATAGTAATCATTGCATAGGCATGCAATGATGCTGGAGTAGGCAGCCTAGGGCCGCGCGAACAGCTTGCAATGGTCACCTAGAGCCGTCTGCGCATTAAATGCGTGATGGGAGCCAAGGAGGCTGTGCAGGAAAACTGACCAACAACAAGGATGAGCGTGTGCAGGCTTTGGCAGAGTTGATTTTGAGTTTATTTCACAAAAATAGAAGGATCCTCCTCTGGGTGTTTTTTTATCTTCTGATTATTGAAGCTATTTTCAACAATCACATGTGATCTCATAGAGAGACTGAATTTGACCCAAGGTAGTTTTGAATAATCAAAATTTTGAGATTGACCAAACATCATTAGAGTTTGCTCATCCTCTTGTTTTAGAGGACGACATTTCTAATTTTAGATATGATCCACAAGTAATGAGAGTTTAGGCAAAAAAAAGATTTTGAAATGAAAAAGCGAATGATTAAACTATTTTGGACAAGTTTATCAAATGAAAATGAAAGTTTAAATTATTTTGGACAAATTTATGATGGAGAGGTTCTCCAAAATGTTTTTGAACCTATCATTCATCCTTTATTTCAGCAAAATGAAACAATGCTTATCCCTTGTCATATGCCTTGAGCAGCCACTGTCCAAGAACCATGGCTTTCTTTTGTTGATCGGAGGATGTGCATGTGTCAGATTTAGAAGTGACTTAGGTACCCATACTGAATTGGGTCCTTGGTGGTTAGTCTGTCCTCTTGTAAGGATTTTCCTTTTATGATAGCAAATGGAATCATGATGTCCATGCTTATCACAAAATGAACATCTCTTTTTGTTATTTTCAACCTTTTTCTTAGCATGACAAACTTTGATAGTATGTCCTTGTTTTTTGCAAAATGAGCATTTTGGCCTATCCTCTTGTTTATTTGGTAGAAAGAAATTTTCATATAATTTTTGCTTTTGAGAACTTTTAAATCCAATACCAGATTTGTCAAAAATTCCAGATTGAGATCCCATAATTTTTTGAAATGTTTTGGTGGATTTAACAAAGTTGGTAATGTCATTCTTGAGTTCTTCAACTTTTATTTTTAAATCTTTCTTTTCTGTATCCTCTTCTGGAGGATGAATATTGACATTCTTTTTGTTCAAAATTTTTTGTTGTTCAGAAATTTTTCAATGAGATTGCTGCAAGTCTAGAATGATTTTTTCATATTTCTCATTCTTGGCTTGAAGTTCCTCATTGAGTTTCTTTAGCTCATAAAGTTGATTTTTAAGAGAAGCACATTTATGAGATAAAGTGTTTGAGTCATTCAAAAGATTGTCAAATTCTATTTCTAATTTTTCACAAGAAGGACAAAGATCAATAATGGTTACCTCTTCAGTATCTGAGTTTGCCATAAGACAGAGGTTAGCCTCTTCTTCTTTTTCCTGCTCGGAGGATGACCCGTCGCTGTCATCCCATGTAGCCATCATAGATTTATTTTTGTAGAGAAATCTTCGTGTGTTCCTTTTGTTCAGAGGACACTCAATTTTGTAGTGTCCAATTTTGTTGCATGCAAAGCATGTTATCTGACTTTTGTCAGTTTTTTCTTTTTGAGGAGATCTTTTGTCTTGTCCTCTACGATTTATCATCCTCTGAATTCTTCTAGAAATCAGAGCGAGTTCATCCTCCTCTTCAGATAGAGGATACTCTGAGTTATCCTTTTTTGTGACATCTTCAGTCTTCTTGGAGGATGAACTTTCCATTTGACTAGATTTTAGAGCAATCATTTTTCCCTTTTTGCTTGGTTTATCAGCAAGCAACAATGGTTCATGAGCTCTAAGAGTTCCAACCAGATCCTCTAACCTCATGGTGGCCAAGTTTCTTGCTTCTGTAATGGCAGTCACCATTGGTCTCCATTCTTTTTGTATACTCCTTAAAATTTTCATTATCCTTTTTTGAACGGAGTATTCCTTTCCAAGAGACCTTAAGTTGTTTAGGATGATTGTTAGCCTTGAAAACATCTCATCAATTGTTTCTTCTTCATTCATTTCAAACAATTCGAATTCTCTTACACCCATGTCGATCCTTGTTTCTTTAACGTGACTTGATCCTTCATGATGGATCTTCAGAGTGTCCCATAGTTCCTTAGCACTTTGGCATTCTTCAACTCTTTCATATTCTTCCCTGCTCAAAGCACACGTTAGAAATAAATTAGCTTTAGAGTTTAGAAGTACCTTAGCATTTTCATCAGCCGTCCATCGTGCTTTAGGTTTTTCGTTAGAGGTTGAATCTGTGTTTGTGATTCTGATGACATGATTTCCGTTTTCAACCACATACCACATGTTGTTATCTTGTGATATGAGAAACAACCTCATCTTTCCTTTCCAATGGTAGTAATCTGTGCCATCAAAATAGGGAGGTCTGTTGGATGATCCTCCTTCAGGGATATACTTAGCTTTTGACATTTTTTCTTTTGATCTTTTTCTCTTACACTGTTAGGTGTAGTTTTCTAGAGAACCTTGCTCTGATGCCAATTGAAGTAGCTAGAATATCACTAGAAGAGGGGGTTGAATAGAGATATTTGTTGTTTTAAAATTTCTTTTAAGTTTTAAAGCTTAATCCTCTTCGAGAGGATGAAAATCAGAGGTTGGAAATTTAAAACTATGAGTATGAACAAATTACTAAAAGATAGAGAGAGAAGTTAGAAAATGACACACACAACTTTATACTGGTTCACCCAATAAGGGCTACGTCCAGTCCTCACACACTTGTGAGATTTCACTAAAAAAACGATCAACCTCTCACAGAGGTTAGTTATAACTTGTGTGTTCTAGAGCCTCACCAAGCTTACAATATCTTCTCACGGATTTAAACTATTTCTAAGTGTAACTCACTTAGAAATTACAATATTGTTTGATGATGTTTGTGATGTATCTCTTTATTAACACTTTCTAAAAAGATGTTTCAAAGATCTAGTGTAAGAAAATAGAAAGTATAAAGAGAGGATGAGAAAACACTTGATAGCTCTTAGACTTTTTCTTTGTATGCTTTGTAGTTGTGTGTTGAATGAATAAGAGCACTATTCCTTTTATAGAGTTGTAAGATGGTCTATCCCTGTGTTTTGCTGCTTCATGTCCGTTGGGCACTTTAATAAAAAATTCAAGACCAGTATTCTAAATTACAGAAATGTCATCCAGCTATCTTTTGTCTTGTTTGAGCGCAGGAGGATGGGAATTCAGTCCATCCTCATATGGGAGGTTCAAACCTCCTTGAAGTTTGGGCCTTAGCTGTCTTTTGCTTTTGCGTTCTCCAAGACATGTCAGATTGCATTTTGGTCTTGTTCAGTACATCCTTTATGTACTTTTAAAAAGGTAGAACCATTTTCATCATAGGAGGATGAAGAGAGCTGGAGGTCCATCCTCTTTCTTCTGTGTTCATCCTCTGTCTTTGTTTTCCTCATTTGACTTGATTTTTTCTCTAAACTTTAACACTGATTTAACTTTCTTTTGACAACAAATCAATGTTATCGGAATATTTTGCAGAATTGTTGTTTCATCCTCTTTGAGGGTTCATCCTCTAGTCCATCCTCCAGTTTGAAAAACTTGTTGGATTGACTCAGATTTTTCCTTTTGAATAGTAACATGTTTTCTAATATTAATTCACTCAAGAGCACATGTTAGATAACAAACATAATCATAATCTTTGAAATAATTTTGTTATCATTAAAACATTTGAGAGAAATTTTGTCTCAACAAAAACTTTTAAATGTTTTATTTTATATTTTTTTAAATATGCTAAATTAGGCATTTATGTATAAGGAAAACTAATAAAATTATAGTTAAATCTAATATAATATTAAAATAGCCTAATTGATTGGCTTTAAAATAGGAAACAATAATATTAATAAATAACATTAATAAATAATATATATATATATATATATATATATATATATATATATATATATATATATATATATATATATATATATATATATATGCCGGCTTGTCAGGCCTAATATGCTTTTATATAAGCTTGAGTCTCACCTATTTAAATAAATAGACTTTAAAAATAGCCTGAATCTAGCCTTCATATTAAATAGGTCAGGACATAGGCCCATGACAGACGACTTAGCCTATTCTCATCTTTAGAGTGAAGTTCGTGCAAACATACACTTGCACTAATAGCTGACCTACACTTATTGCTCTTATTTATTAATTTTTATGAAACAAAAATAAAAGAATCATATATATATATATAAATAAAAAAAAATTATTACCTTTTTATAATTTCATAAAAATACCTTAACGGTACTCATTAAAGAAAACTCAGTTACATAAGAATTACGATTCTAAGTAAAATAAAATAAGAGATATAAATGAAATTTTAATAATTTATAAATAAACTTTAAAATATAATATATATTTCTTATATTTATAATGAAAAATAACCTAATTATAAATAGATTGAGGGAGTATAATAAATAATGGAGCAACTATTTACAAACGTGGATTACTTAAATAATGTGATTTCAATTATTAACGGTGTCGACCCCATGGAAAAAAAAATGAAACAACTAAACCATAGTCCATATAGGTAAAACCTCACATCCAACTAATTTAGTAGTTCATAAAAAAAAGTTTTAAATGAGTTTTCAGTTTTTCTTAAATTTCACTATTGTTTTTAATTTTTACTTGAGACATAACAGTTATATAAATTATTTATAGTAATATGTACGATCTATTTTAAGATAGTTTTTAGTCTTTATAAAAAGTTTCGTCAATTTTTACTCTTTACAATTTTTCATTTTTATTTTTTGTTCTTGATTTTAGATCAATTATTATATATCTTTTGAATTTATGAATGATTTTTTTGAAGTATTGTTAGAACATTATCAGAAATTTTCTTACAAAAATTTAGTATTTTTTAACAAACGATATATTAAATATAAATTTTTCAACGCAAAAGCTTAAAAATTCATATTTAATTCATCATTTGTTTAAAAATTCTAAAATTTTGTAAGAAATTTTTCAAACATGTCATAAACAATACTGTATAAAATTATTCAAAAATTTGAATGATACACAATAATTAGTTTTAAACCAAGGACTTAAAATGAAAATGAAAAACATTTAAGGGGCTAAAAATTGACAAATTATTTTATAAAGACCTAAAATAAAATAGTGAAATTTTATAGAAACTGAAAATTTATTTAATCCAAAAAAAATTAAATATTAATTTATTTAAGTTAAATAAATATTTAGTCTTTGAATAAATAAAAGTCATAAACAACACAAAATTGCTGCTAATAACTAAATAAAAGTCAGAAACAATACAAAATTGCTGATGTTTGTTAAGGATATTACTGTAATACATTTTCTCCCGAAAGAGACACGTTTAATTTGTAATAATATAAAACAGAGCAAATAATTGACCCAAAAAAACAGCAATTAATGTAATCAGAAAAGCGTTGAAGGTCCGATATGCCTGCATCCAGAAGTTTGATCTTTCATAATCTTATGTATTCTAATAATGTAGTTATTTAATTTTATATTCCCATCCTCTCGGACTTTTGACTAAAAAAGAAAAAGAAAATCCTCTCGGACTTATTGCTACGTTTCTATAGAATAATCAGATCTTAAACCTTATTATTAAATCTCTTCCCTCATATTTTAATTAAAAAATAATAATTTGACATATTTTAAATGACGTGAGACGATCTTATGATGTAAAAACATCTGAATATATTAATTATTTATATGTTATATATTGATATGAATTTGAGTGTTTCTATATGAGTTGAAATATCTAACCAAGTGATATTTTCAAACAAAGTATCGAATAAAATGAAGAATACAAATAAGAAAATATGGAGAATGAATGAAATGGTATAAATTGCCACACTCCACAAGGAATGATAAGATCAAGGTAGAATCACTACAAGAGTAAGGGGCTTTTGATAAAATCCAAATTTGGTTCAAAGAAGAACCCGAGAGAGCATTTCTCTAATCCCACCCAAAGTGTTTTCTTCTTTCAAAAAGTTGTTCATGTCTTAAATGAAAAGGTATATATAACCTAGTATAAAATGACATGGTGCCTAGGTTACACACAACTAATGACATTGTGCCTAAGCTTCTAAATATTTAGGCACGCACAAGTCAACATAATTCCTAATTATAAGGTATAATTATTACATCCCAAAATTAAAAATAAGTCTTAAGGTATTTCTATGACCAAGAGATTAATATAATGTGGATCAATCTTGTCATGGGTCTTAAGGCTAAGAAAATTAACAACTTGTTTATCTAATTGTTCCTTTAGTTCCTAGCTTTCCCTATAGTCAATGGTCCTTCCGCTCCTAGTTCTTGAAGCTCATTAAACTTCATGTAGGGTTGGTCCACATCATCCCCTCCCTCTTGAAGAGAATTTGTCCTCAAATTTAGCTCCTCGTCATCTGCTTCGCCTACATCACAAGGAGACAACTCACTAACATTAAATGTAGCAATAACTTGATACTCACTGGGAAGGTCTATCTTATATGCATTATCATGTATCCGCTCCAACACCTTGAAGGGGTCACCACCATTTGGTTGAAGCTTGGATTTCCTTAAGGAGGGAAACCTCTCATTCCTTAAGTGAACCTAAAATCTCCAGGTTCAAAGACCATTCTTTTTTGAGTTTTGTTGGCATTCTTTGCATCGTGTTCCATTTTCTTCTTAATATTGGTCTTCACTTTAGCATGTAGGTCCTTGACATACTTTACTCTTTCTTCGGCATTCCTATGCAAAATACAATCACTCATAGGTAAAGGAAGCAAATCAAGTGAAGTTAGTGGGTTAAAACCATATGCAACCTCAAATGGAGAAAATGATGTGGTCCCATGTGGAACTCTATTATATGCAAATTCAATAAATGGAAAACACTCTTACCAAGCTTTTGGATTTGCATGCAAAAATGTTCTAAGCATGGTGCAAAGAATTCTATTGACCACTTTGATTTGTCCATTCGTTTGAGGATGACAAGTAGTGGAAAATAACAACTTGGTATCTAGTTTATCCCAGAAGGTTTTCCAAAAGTGACTCAAGAATTAGTATCTCTATAAAAAACAATGGATTTAGATATACCATGCAATTTTACGACCTCTTTGAAAAACAAGTTTGCAATATGACTTGCATCATCAACTTTATGATAAGGAATGAAATGTGCCATCTTAGAAAAACGATCCACAATAAAAAAAATGCTATCACGATCATTTTTGTTCTTGGGTAGCCCCAACACAAAATCCATGGACAAATCAACCCAAGGAGATAAAGGAATAAGAATAGGGGTCTAC
The DNA here is from genome assembly GCA_037974295.1 of Cicer cuneatum. Taxonomy (NCBI): domain Eukaryota; kingdom Viridiplantae; phylum Streptophyta; class Magnoliopsida; order Fabales; family Fabaceae; genus Cicer; species Cicer cuneatum. The sequence continues at coordinate 29,746,926 of JBBPBO010000005.1, forward strand.
AAACCATGAGACATGCTTTTAGATTTAGGCTTCTTACAAACTATGCACATCATGCTTCATTTTAGGACAATAAAAATGTTCATGAAACATGTCAAGAGTCTTATGCTCCCCAAAATGACTCATTAAACCGCCCTCATGCACCTCTCTCACGAGCAATTCTCTCAATGAACAATTAGGAATGCATAGTCTAGTGCCCTTGAATAAATAACCATCATGTCTATAATAAGACTCATGTGCCATAAGTTCACAATCACGGAAAAGAGAAGCAAAATCAACATCTAAGACATACGAATTTCTAATATTATCAAAACCAAGAAGCATAGTTTAAAGAGTAGAAATTAGTGGATACCGTCTTGAAAGTGCATCAGCTACCATATTAGTTTTCCCTTTCTTGTGTTTGATGACATATGGAAATGGTTCTAAGAATTCAACCCACTTTGCATGTCCCTTATTTAGCTTACGTTGCCCTTTTAGATACTTCAAGGATTCATGATCACTATATATCAAAAATTCTTTATCAAACAAATAATGTTGCCAAGTATGCAATGCTCTAACTGAAGTGTATAGTTCGTTATCATAAGTGGAATAGTTCAAGTGTAGTCCACTCAATTTCTCACTAAAATATGCAATTGGATGACCTTCTTGTAGCAAAATAACCTCTATTCCAATATTAGAGGCATCACATTCAATTTTAAAAGTGTTTGCAAAATTAGGCAAGGCCAAGATAGGTGCATGCATCAAATTTTCCTTTAAAGTAGTAAATGCATCTTCTTGATCTTGTCCCCACTTAAATGCAACATTTTTCTTACAATCTCATTCAAAGGAGCGGCCAAAGTACTAAAATTAGGCACAAAACGCCTATAGAAGCTAGCAAGACCATGAAAACTCCTAACCTCACTCATGCGTTTAGGAGTTGGCCAATCCCTCACAACCTTAATCTTTTCTTCATCTACTATTACACCTTGTGCACTTACTACAAATCCTAAGAAAGTAACCTCATTTTGGCAAAAAAATGCACTTTTTTAAGTTAGCAAACAACTTTTCTTCTCTTAGGACTTGTCAAATAGTCTTGAGATGCTCAATATGATCATGCATTTTCAAGCTATACATAAGAATATCATCAAAGTAAACAACCACCAATTTTCCAATGAAGTGTCCTAAAATATGGTTCATCAATCTCATGAAAGTACTAGGGGCATTGGTTAAGGTAAATAGCATAACTAACCATTCATAAAGGCCAAACTTAGTTTTAAAAGCCGTTTTCCATTCATCGCCCTCTCTAATCTGAATTTGATGATAACCACTTTTTAAGTCAATTTTGAAAACTACACATGGATCATGCAATTGGTGCACATTTGCCATGTGCCATCTTTCTTTGTTACTAAGATTTTTGGCATGTCACAAGGACTAAGGCTCTCTTGAACCCAACCATTTTCCCAAAGTTTTTGGACTTGTCTTTCAATTTCTTTAGTTTGTTCCAGATTACTTCTATAAGGAGGCCTATTAGCAAAGAAGCACTAGGAATTAAATTAATGTGGGGATCTATGCCTCTAAGAGGAGGTAGAACATGAGGAAATTCTTTAGGGAACACATCATCAAACTCTTTTAAAAGACAATTCAATTAAGGAGAAATATCATCGTGTGAAGTAGACAAAGATAAATCATTGCAATAAAGAAAATATATCGATTGTCTAGTCAACAAAACTTTCCTAACCACATGCTCTCTAGCAAATAAGTTTTCTACCCTAGGTTAAGAATTATGGTTACTTGAGTCATGAGCATGCATGATGTATTTTTCTTTTTATTCTTTGATCTCTTTGTTCCTCTTTATATTCCATTGAGTTTGATCAAGATAAACTTCATTGGGACTAAAAGGTAAAACAGACACTTTTCTATTAAATTGCCATGGCCGACCTAACAAAAATATGGCCGACCTCCATAGGCACAACATCACAAAATTTCATCATGATATTTGCCAACACTAAAATTAACCAAAACTTGTTTATCCACCAAAATGTCAACATCGTCCTTTAGACATTGAAGCTTATATGGCCTCAGATGTTTAATGGTTTTCAAGCCAAGTTTTGTGACTAATCTAGTGCTAGCCACATTGGTACAACTACAACTATCAACTATCAAATAGCAAACTTTTCCATCAACAAGACATCTAGTATCAAAATTTTTTTTTTTTAGATTCATCATCCTTAACTTGGACTCCTAAGAGTCTTTAACCATGAGAAGATCTCCTTCAATGGGAGTCAATTCATAATCACTCCCTATTTCACTTGGGGATGATTGTGAAGAGTAAGAATAAAGGGAAGAATCAGTTTCATATACCTTTTTAGCCTTTGAAATCATAGATTTTTTATTTGGGCAATTAGATGCTATGTGACCTCTTCCTAAGCATTTAAAACATTTAATTGAAGAATAAGAAGAAAAACTAGGAAAATGATCTTTAGGTTTTGAAAACTTACCTTTTTCGGCCGAAGCCAATGGAGAATCACCCTCTCTTTTGTGTTTGTTCCAATGTGAGGAGTCTTTGTATGAGGAATACTTTTTATAAGCACTTATTCTCTTCAATTGTTGTTCAACGGTGGATATGAGTTACGAACAAGCTCCTCAATATCCATAAAGTGTTGTAACTCAATCACATCTCTAATCTCATAGCTTAGGCCATCCAAGAATGTAGCTATTATGGCATCGTCATCCTCTCTAATGTTGGAGCAAAGTCTCAAAGTCCTTATAATAATCCTCCACACTCTTGGAGCCTTGTTTCAACCTTTGTAGTTTTTGATAGCTCCCTTTGATAATGAGATGGTACATTTCTCTTCTTCAAAAGTGCTTTTAATTCATCTCAATCATCTAGTTTCCTAGCACCATATCTCATGTGCTTTTAATGAGATGATGAAACTGAAACCCATATTCTTTTTTTGCAGCTCAGTTTTCAAATTTCACCACAAATAAAGTAAATAATCACAAAACTAAACTTTCTCGCACATATTATAAGACCTATAAACAACCAATAACTTAAGGTTGAACAAGATTTGGAACAAAATGAAACTAAAATTTCAAATATCTCAAGAACACAAAACACTAAAATAGAAATTAATAACAAAAATTACCACTTAATGAAAGACTCTGAATACCACATGATATGTATTTGAGTGTTTCCATATGAGTTGAATAATCTAACCAAATGATATTTTCAAACAAAGTACCAAATAAAATGGAGAATATAAACAAGAACATACGGAGAAAGAATGAAATGATAGAAATCGCCACACTCCACAAATTGTATCTCACACTCTATCGTGGTATCAAATTTCGATTATTTCTCGAATTCAATAAAGACGCTACCAAAGTTTATTTTAAATAGAAAAAACGTTGGAAAACCCTTAAAAAACAAAAACAAAAATGATATTTAAAACCAAGTTTATAGTTTGGGAGTCGATTATGTGCAGAGAAGATATTAGCATTCTATAACATCCGTTAAAAAATAGTTATCTTTAGTTAATTGTGCAAAATTTATGTTAACTTAAAAAATATTTACTTTCTTCTTATTAATAAATAAAAATATAAATTATTTTTTATGAATGTTATATTGAAATAAAATGGTGCTTAAAATAGAGAAGAAAAAACAAAGAAATTTTATTATTTTGCTTGACAAGAGTGCGATATTGTTCGTACGTATCTCCAGGTGCAATGGAATCAAAACTATGTAGTTCTTTGGTAGAAAATGTGGATGTGTTGATTGTTTAAAGAAAGATTGCTTTGTTGTTGAAAAAAAAATTATTTTGACAAAAGAGAATGAATTTGTTTGATTTAAATAATTATATTAAAATGTGAGTTTTAAGACTATCAGTTTGTACAACTTGTGTCTTAAAAACTCAACGACTAAAAAGATATCACATCTAGTTAACATATTTAAGAATAGTTTTATTATTTTTGTTATTAGAAGGAGTTTTAAAACCACCAAATTGTACAACTTGTGTCTTAAAAACTTAAAGACTAATAAATGATGTCACATATAATTAATCAAAGTTAAAAGTCAATTTTAGATTTATTTATTTATAAAATGTGTGTTAAAAAGATATCTCTTCTTATAGATTGTCTTCAGAAACACGAATCTTCTTTCACACTCTGTGAAGTCAAATATATTGTTATCATAAAATATTTTGTTAACATCAAAACTCTAAGTATATAACCAACTTGGTTCCAATAAGACATTCCCTACACATAATCTGACTCCCAAACCCAAAATTTGATTTCAATGACTATTTTTTTTAAGAGTGTTATAATGTTTCCCCTAATTTAATATAAATTTGGTGGCAACTCTATTAAATTCAAGAAACACTCAAAATTTTAAACCGCTACAGTTACCTTATCGACATATTTTGTGTTTAATTGATAATATGTTTCAATTGTATTTATCCTAATAATAGTAGTATAAGGTGTATCATACACAAATTTATGATAGCTAAGATCTCAATTTTATTCATTTTAACCTTTTTTATAATTGTTGAATTATTTAATTGGATGAAATCATAAATTTTAAATGAAACAACTAAAAAATTATCAAGTTTTGTGTTAAAAAATTAATAAAATCTAATAGTTATAAATAATTATTTTATTTTAATTTATTTACCTAAGCATCAAATTTCGTAACATTTTTCATACACATCTTAGATGGAACATGAAATAAAATTTCATTAACAATGTTTGAAGTTCTTATTTATTTATTTATTTTTAAGAAGACTTTGTTTGAAGTTAAAACTTTATGTATTTGTATATGGTTTCAAAAGGATCAATTTATAAATAATATCTCATACATGGAATTATTGGTGCTGTATTTTTTTTACTAGAGGACAACTTTCGATGAAATAATGGAAGAAAAACTATTTCAAATTCTCAATGTAACAAATATATACTATTTTAATTATATAGTAGTAAGAGTTTGATATTACTATCCCAATGAATAAAGTTCAAATTCATTCATTGACAACTATAAAATTAGCGACACGTTAATTAATAATAATTTATTTCTTTTATCAATTTATCTATTTTTTAAATTATCTATGGATAGAAAAATTATTGTAATTAGATGAAATACTACTTTAAAATGAAATATACACAAAAATGATATTCTAGAATTTAATAGATTTAATATTAATTTTTAATCTAATACATTGATATTAATTTTTTAAATATTATTTTTATTTATATTTTATTTCAAATAAAATAAATAAAATAAATATCATATATATTAATTAATAAATATTGTGGTAAAGCCAATAAACCACGTGACAAAGTCATTTCACATGAAAATGAATGTTATTGATATTGGAGTCATGTGCCATGCCACATGACTTCTTGGTCTCCCATCAAGAGGCGTATTTTTAAATTTTCTAGTAAAACTCATAAACAAAATGTGATCCCATCGAATACAAATTATGAGGTACTTCATATATATTTTTTGAAAAGATATATACAATTTATGCTATAGGTATATTTTCTCACATTTTCCTTACATTTTTTCTTTCTTTTACGAAATTTTTTTCAAGTATCTTTCTTTCTGTCTATGTCAATTCTTTTGTTTTTTTATTATTAATTTTGTTTGGTATATGATAAAAATGCATAGACTTCTTTTGTTTTTATTTTTTAATTTTTTTGTTTTATATGATCATGTTGTGGAGTGATTACAATATTATGGATATTGTGAATTGGTGTTTGAGAGTGATGTAACTTATTTATAATTAAAGTCAAATATATTTATTAACTATGACAAATTTCTTTATGGACAATATATATAAATTAAATTTGAACTTTATAACTTAAACATTTTTATCATCAATTTATGAGTTTAATCTTATACATTTCTTTCTTTATGTCTTTACTCCTTGACATTGATTTGCAATGTACTAGGATGAGTAAAGAAAAGACAGATTTGTCATAGAAACTTATGTAATAGAAATGGGGTCATATTTAGTTGTACTAAGAATACAATGAAAGAATGTTTATATTTGGTATAATTAAATAAAATTTATATCTTTTTTTTTATATTTGGTTACTAGATTTATTGTTTAACTTAAGGATAATTAAATAAAATTTATATATTTTTTTATATTTAGTTACTAGATTTATTGTTTATATGAGGGTTCATATATATATATATATATATATATATATATGTAATTTTTAATTCTTCTCAAACATCTCATTGAGACGAATTATGATATGTGGGTTCATAGAATGAATCAATAACCTTTATTGTTCAAGTTGTTCTTGCCTTCGATTGATCAGTCATTCTTCTTTACATTTAGATTTGAGATAAAGATAATGTTCTCTCAGAGGAAATGTCAGGTAAGAGAAAACTGATTAATGTATTGGATGGATGTTGTACTAGATGATTGACATATTGTTTCCTAGAGACATTCTATGTCTTGGACGATCTTTCCATTAATGTCTTTGTCACAAGTTGCTTAGAAATCTAGGGAGAATCCACTCTTCAACTCACAAAAGAGGATGTAGACGATGACTTAGACAATGACTTACTAGAGGATGTAGACGATATTTATAATGTGGAACCAATATATGGTTTGGAGTATAATCATGTTGCTTTGATCTCATATACTCTTTCTAAGATATTACTTACTCTAATGTTAGTAACCAAAGTCAATTGTTTGTAAGTTAATAATATTCTTTGTATTTCTTTTGATGAATATCACATAGATAATTATTACTAAGTTACAAACACTTATGTTAATATAATAGATAGTAAATAATATAGACTCTAATTTAGCTTTTATATAAACCACACACTTAAAACAATTGGTTAATATATAAATAATCTCTAACTTTATTATTATTAAAATATTAATAGTAGATATTGTATTTGAATTAATTTGATTCTACATGTTATTGATCTAAGAACTTTTATGACTTGAATCAGATCGATTCTTTTTTTTTTTATCTTTATTCGTCTAATTCCCTCGACACCAGAAGATATTTTTATCGTTTTTTGTATATAATTCTTGATACAATCTCGTATAATTTTATCTTCTTTTAGATTCTCGGAATAGTTTCTTGGTTGTGCAAACCAAATAGAATCATGACTTTGAGTTGTACCAAGTCTGAAACTAAGCGGATGTATTTTTTGTCCCATAATTCCTCACTAGTCTATATAAAATGATAAGTCTTATTTGTTTACTTTTTTTATATAAATATATCTTTATGACTCATTGACTTAGTTAGTTAAAATATATATTGTGACTACCATTTTCTGCTGCAGAATAAACCAATTCACATAAAAATGGAATAAGATACTCAACTCCATATAGCATAAGTTCTATTATCATAACTCTTTTAATTAAAATAAAAAAAAAAGATTATGAATTACGATTCGCACTTTTTGTTGTGAATAGACACAAATATTTTTTGACTATAAGGGCTATACTTCTGTGTATTGGTTCTTCTTTCTCACAAGGTTCTATTTTCATTAAAAAAGAAAATGAGTTTATTAATTATTAATGCTTTTTATTTCAGAATAAATAAATTCTTTTTAAGTAATTTTATAATGAATATTACTTTAATTTACGTTGAAATTAATGTTAACGATGAGATTTAGTATCATTTTTTGCATATCCTCGGAAGGTTAAAGTAGGTGAAAATTCTTATTGTTAAACCTTAAATTTCTATGCCCATAATACATAAATCATGTTTTTCGCTTTTTTAAGATATGTTGTACCTCAATTTTGTACAACTAGTTAAAAATAATTTCAAAAACTAAGTAATAATATGTTTAATAAATATTTTGTAATTATTATTATTAAATCTAAAAAATCATCATTTTGCAAATATGGCACAATTTTGAGTCTATATTTACACAATATTCCGTTGCATTACACCAAAAATATAATAATATAAAAATAAAAAATTGTACTCCTTCCTTTCTGCTACTGCACAACGCCCCCTCCCCCATCTCCTCAACTTCCTTCTTTCTCTAACTTTATTTTAATAAGATTGTTATTTTTACTACTTGTACACTCAATCAAAAAGATGAGTCGTATCTACTTTAGCCTATAATTGAGACCAAAAATTAACAAAAATGACAGACTTTTATAGGTGGAGATCTGATACTAATCCTCCTTAAAAAAACACATATAAAGAAGAAGAAAAGAAGGGAGCAATAAAGAAAAAAAATAGGAAAGACTTAAGAAAGAAGTTCAGAGATCAAACATTTTTTTATTGAGTAAGAAGAAGAAATAGGTAACAATAGAAAGCTGAACAAAAATAAAAATCTTTTTTTCTCTTTCTGAGTCTCTTACTCTCTCCTTTTTTCTATTGTTTCTCTCTTCTTTTTTTTCTTCTGCCCTTCTTCCTGCTCATTCTGACCTATTTTTTTTTCCTTTCTTCCTATATTTTTTTTCTCCCTTCTTTTCCTCATGTCTCTCTGGTTCACGCACACTCCCTTTTATCTTCTTTTTTTATGCTCTCTCCTCCCTCTTGTCTTTTCTTTCTTACTTTTTAGTATTTTAGTACTTATGTTACTTTTTTTTTATATTTACTTTTCTTTCTATTTTAATTGTATTTTAAAATTGGACTCAAGTCCATTTGTTTTTTTAACTCATATCTTCGGCATTCATTTATTTTTCACAAGTCCAATTATATATATATATATATATATATTAAGTTTAATTCATTTTTTAACAAATATTAAATCTTTCAACAAAAAAAAACATAAATAAATCTTGTATTAAAAGGTAACTAGATATCTTTTTTGTGAGGACATAAGTTGTACAACTTGATAGTTCTAAAACTCATTTCTTATAAATAAATTAATCTAATATCAACTTTTTAATTTGAATAATTAAAATGTGGAATCTTTTAGATCTTTGAGTTGTTAAGACACAAGTTGTACAACTTGGTAGTTTTAAAACTCATATTGATAAGAAAAATAATAAAAATATTCTTAGAGGGGTCAACTTGATGAGACATCTTTTTAATCCTTGAATTTTGAGACACAAATTGCACGACTTGATATCTTTAAAACTCGTTTTTTTAAATAAAAAAATTGTTCAAAAATTAAACAAACTTATTTTCTTTTTCATGAAAACAATTTATTTTTATCAATATACAAAACAAATTCTCTGTAAGAAACAATCAACACATCAGTATTTTCTATCTAAGAACTACATAGTTTTGATTTCTCAATCGCACCGAGAGATACGTTGGAGCAAGATCGCATTCTTGTCAAGCACAGTCTACCACAATCGATAGACAAATTTCATATTTTAGAAGAATGAAAAAAAGCAATTGAATGAAAAAAAGCAATTGAGGGGGAATATTGTTTATGGTCTTAAAGCTTTTGATGTGTGTTTGGTTCCCGATGTCTTCGATGTGTGTATGGTTCCCGATGTGCCGATACCTTCAAAATTCAAGGTACCTAAGTTTGAAAAATACAAGAGTAGCTCATGTTCTTAAAACCAACTGACCATGTATGGAAGAAAAATGACTTCTCATGCTCATAATGACAAACTTCTCATTCATTATTTTCAAGACATTAAGTTGGTATATGCATCTCGAGCGAAATCAAATTCGTTCGTGGAAAGACTTGGCTGATGCCTTCTTGAAACAATACAGGTACAACATTGACATGGGCCCTGATAGATTGCAATTGCAAAATTCGTTGAAAAAGGACAATGAAGCATTCAAAGAATATTTGCAACAGTGAAGAGATGTGGCATTGCAAGTAGATCCTCTTTTATCTGAAAAATATATGGTTGGTATGTTTATGGATACTCTCCAGTCGCCTTTTTATGATATGATGATTGGGAACATGTCATCAGACTTCTCTGACATGGTCATGATAGGAGAAAGAAAAGAAAGTGGGATGAGGAGTGGCAAGATTGTATATAGAGCGAGTGGTGTGAAGTGTAACACCCCGAGTTTAAAACACAGCGCGAGTGTATTTATTTATTTTTTTTTTAAAACGAATACATAAATAAAAGAGTTTTCAGAATTGCGTTCCAAGGAAATTAAAATCAATTCAAATTAAATATCATTCGACTTCGTAATTAAAAATAGTAAGGGATTTTAAAACAGCAACATCACAATTGAATCGAATGAGATATTTATGGGAATTTGATCTTTATAATATACTAAAATAAAGATACATCAAAATATTTATCAGAGTGCGGAAGAGTTTTACAATAATTCCCAAAATGAATATTTACAACCATTGAGTTCAAAACCCTATATATAAGTCTACTCTGATCATACCCTAAGCTACAGTAGCATTACAATATTCACAAGTCTTTTCTTCACCCAGCTGCTCATCTCTTTGCATAGCCCACAAGTAAAGATCAAGGGAAACTAACGACATTCCCTGTCGTTAGTATGACCATCAGGGGTACGGTTCTGAATCTCATCTGAGGGCAACGCCCAATTTCCACAATAATTGTAAAGGGTCACCGACCGAAAATAACAATTACCACATAGCAGTTATATCAAGAATATCAAACATATTCATAGTACATGATGATAAATAAGGATGCTAAATTTTGAAATCCATGTCATTTGTACTTTACAAAACAGCAACCAAGTAAGTATAAAAATCATGATGTAAGCACAAACATCAATTCATCCGAAATTACAGATTTTCAAAAAAATACTTACTCACACAACAATTTTCCACCATCAACATAAAATCAAATGTGACCCTCCGGTCAAACACTCCGATGCAATATGTATATGCTCATGTTCATAAATTCTTGGAATCACCAAGGTGCAGTCACTTACAGACCAGCACAATTTAACGGCCCTCATGACCAAGGTGCAATCGCATACAGATCAGCACCAGTGCAGTCGCATACAGACCAGCACTCGTGCAGTCACTACAGACCAGCACGTTTGACATAAACCAAGGTACAATCACTACAGATCAGTACCTAGTGCAATCACTACAGATCAGCACTCGTGCAATCACTACAGATCAACACGTTTGACATAAACCAAGGTACAATCACTACAGATCAGTACCTAGTGCAATCACTACAGATCAGCACTCGTGCAATCACTACAGATCAGCACGTGGCTGCGCATTTCAGGGTACAGACACTACAGTCCAGTACCAGTGCAGTCGTTTATCTGACCAACACTTATATACCAAGGTACAATCACATATTAGTACCTAGTGCAATCACTACAGATCAGCACTCGTGCAATCACTACAGATCAGCACGTGGATGCGCATTACTCTGTGGCCCATCGCGGGTACCACCTGACTATGCCATGCATGAATATGCATTATTTCACTTCATTGAAAACAGTATGCAACCTTAGTAAAATTCATGCATTTTCCTCATTTGTCAAAACATCTCAACACATTCAAAGATTAACCATTCAAGCAAGCATTACACTTTGCATTACCTCAAAGTTCCACTCTTTATTAACAAAGGTTTTTCCCCAACTGTTAAGATTCAAAACTGTGATTAAAACTGAGGTTTCTGGCAAAAATACGAATCTGTATTCGAATACAGCTTCATTGTATTCGAATACAGGGGCTGTTACAGTACAAAAATCAGAATTTCTACAACTTCAGTAAATTCTAAAAAAACTTCATCATCACCACTTCAAACTATCACCAAATTACCATTTTTTAATCACCACAAACCTTCCTAAGGTACCCCAACACTTAAGGTTTATAAAACAATGTTAAAAACTTGAATTTCTGAAAAACACGAATCTGTATTCGACTACAGCTGCCTTGTATTCGAATACATAAGCTAAAACAGTGAAAAATCAGCATTCTGTATTCGAATATGAGGCCTTCGTAGTCGAATACAGATGCGAAGTCAGTGGCAAAAGTTGCAAATCTGTATTCGGCTACAGAGGGTTGTAGTCGAATACAATGGTTAAAACAGAAGCAAAAATTGCAAATCTGTATTCGGCTACAGAGGGTCGTAGTCGAATACAGATGCTAAGTCAGTAGCAAAATTGGAAAATCTGTATTCGACTACAGGGGCTCGTAGTCGAATACAAGTTCGAAAACTTAGGGAAAACAGAAGCTTTGCAGGTTGTATTCGAATACACTCAATGCCGTATTCGAATACACCTTCGAAATCAGTGAATTTTCCTGAAACTTCAACACATTTTCAAAACCTTTTCTTTTGAAAATCCAACCCAACACCAGAATCCTAATTCCCCTCTTTTAAAACCTCAACTCAGAACATTTTTCATCAAATACCAACAACAGATTTTTCATAAAAATACTTCGACCATTTTAAATCCCTTTTCATTTGAAACAACCATCAACACCAGATTGTTTAACAAAACACAGCAAAACACAGATTTACTCAAACCAGAATAACCTCACTGATTTTAAACAAAACAAAATCAGAACCAGAATCATCATTCCACGCTCACAGAATGATTTTCAAAACATAATACAATGTTTTTCACAATCATAAACCAAATATCATTCACCACACATGCATTTACAGCCCTAAATGCAAATCTAGAAAGTTGGAAGGTGCCCTTACCTTAGTTACTTTCCCTTAGCTCGTACGCTTCTGCGACAAAAGCCGACGATACTCCCGTTTGCGTTCGCCGCTACGAAAATTAGTTCTTTAGCTCCGTAACGATCAGAGGAATGACTTTCGTACTCGAAACTTTCTGATTCGACACTCAGATTTTCCAGAACGATGACTTTTAAGTAAACTGTTTTTCTTCACAAACACTCAGAAAATTAGAAGAAGAAGAAGATAAAGCAGAACTGGCGCGTAGAGGAAAGAAGGAATTGTTTCCTACTTAAATATCCACATAAAGCAACTCACCAATTCTTATATCAAAATATCTTTTGATCCTCCAGCACTTAACCCGTTTCCGTCGAAATTAGCAGAGAATATTTTAATTAACGGTCCGATAATTTAATTACTCAAAATTAAATTAATTCATCCATTATCCAATAATTTTAATTCCACCTCCAAAACAATTAATTATAAATATATATATATATATATATATTTACACAAAATATACATATATTGAATATTACACCTATATTCCCAAAATACCCTTAAAATCAAATCTGAATTTAATTTTAAATTTAAGGGTCTTACATGAAGAAACCCCAAATGAGATTCACAAAGAAGAAAGAAGGGGATGCTAATGCTGTAATGGTAAACCTAAGGGTCTCCTATTCTCCATCCCTGAATTCTTAACAACCTCTAAATTTTCAGCCACGGATACCCCAAATTCCCTACACTCCCTATCCATATCTGGTTGTGACCTCATAAGCTTCATACCCTCAATATCACCCTTAAAGGCCACCTTATTATCAACCACTTCTTGTCCTACCCCCAACTGTCATGCTTTTCTAAAAAACCCAATGGAACCAAAACCCAAGCTCGAATCAATACAAACCACCAGTCAATCAAGAAGAAGTTAACCCATTTTTGTGACATACAACCAATTGTTGTCTCACTTACTCCAGAATTCAATGGTAGTCCTAAGACCAATGAAACCTTTGGAACCACCATTGATAAAATGGCACAACCCAAATGCCAATTGTGAATACCATGCATGAAACGTAGGGCATTTCGTCGAAGATTTACAAGCCCTAAAATCTAAAGTGAAAGAATTGATTCATACAAAATGCCTTACCTCCAAGGAAGACAGTCCCAATGTGCGGAGTAATCCCTTGCTAGGCTATGAAAATCCCTTTTCTATGTCATTGAAGATAGGGTAGACCAATTTACAATTAAAATATGGAACATGTGAAAACCCTTATGAAAGTGATTTTTGCTGAGTTATGCAAGTTAAACTTGATTAAGCCTATTAACAATGAGGTTAATATTTGTGGCGTTCTCCCAAATGATTCAAAATTTCATATAGGTAAGTTGTGCAAAAGATGATCATGTGTTGACCATAGATACGTGCGTTGAAAATAATAGATCTTTCTTAAGACCATTGGAAATTCTCTAAAGAAAATAGGATCTTAAGCCAACCCAAATCTGATAATTGTCTAAGCACTAACCTCTTTTTCTTATGAATGTACCAAGGCAGTACCATGGATTTATGAAGTCACATCCCATTTGGCCAATCATCAATCAAGTCATATCTCTGGACCTAAAGAAATTGATATTGCCAATATTTCAAGGGATTGGTGGGATGACTCAGAGTGGTCGAGTCTACATCCCTAAACAACCTAGAAAAAGGAAGGGTCATGGAGAAAAGGGAAAGAAGCTCTGAATCATGCTACAAAAGGACTAGACACTGGCAAAGAGACAGTGCTTGGAGAAGAAGCTAATGAATTTTTTAAGTTTATCAAGCAAAGTGAATATAAGATGATGAATCGGCTAAATCAAACCCCTTCCAAGATATTTGTTATTTCCTTCTTATTGAAATTTGAAACACATAGAAGGGCACTGATGAATGTTTTAAATGAGGCCCATGTTACTCATGATATCACTGCTGACCAGTTTGATGGAGTTGTCGGTAACATCACCACTAGTAGTTGTTTGAGTTTTAGCCATGGAGAATTACCAGCTAAGGGGATAGGGCATAATAAAGAACTACACATCTATGTGAAAGTGTCATGATCATATTCTCGCACGAATGCTAGTTGATAATGGTTCATCATTGAATGTCATGCCGAAATTAACACTCTCAAAACAATAAGCTAATAATAATATCTGGAGAATAAATATATGATAGTGAGTCATCTATCTTCTATGGGCTACACTGAAGACACGAAGCAAGCCATAGAGACTTCCTTTCAAGCGTTATAATTTGCAAATGATGTCTTCATGGATGAAGGGTCTCAATTAAAGGAATCAAAACTGTCTACCACATCATTGAAGTCTACCAAAGCCATGTTGGAAGGAGTTGTTCTTGTTAAATTGGGGAAATTGTTAGAACTACAAAAAAAGAACGATCAGTACGGGTTGGGATATGTACCTATCAAAGTTGATAAGGAAAGGGTTGTGAAAGAAAAAAAAGGAAAACAAGATGGCTCGTCTGGAAAACCGAACACCAAATTCACAAAAGATTCCTATTTGTTACATTTGCGAAACCTTTCAAAGTACCGGAATAATATATGTTGACCAGGTGGTTGTTGCGGAAGAAGATCACGTTGTTGATGATACCCTTAAACTAGTGTACCATTGTTCTCTGTCGCGGCCTAAAATTAACATTAACTTAAATATATTTATTTCTCCTTATCATTAGATATGAATATCAATTATTTATGTGATTTTGAAATAAATAGGTGCTTCAGAAAGACAGGAAAAAAAGAAGAAATTTTTTATTAATGTGCTTGACAAGAGTGTGATCTTGCTCCTACGTATCTCCTGGTGCAATGGAGAAATCAAAGCTACGTAGTTTTCGGGTAGAAAATGCGAATGTGTTAATTGTTTTTTAAAGAAAAGTTTATTTTGTTTTTAAAAAAAAAATGTTTTGACGAAAGAAAATGAGTTTGTTTGATTTGAATAATTATTTAAAAAGGTAAGTTTTAAGACTATCAAATTGTACAACTTGTGTCTTAAAAACTCAAAGATTAAAAAAGATGTCTCATCTAGTTAACCTTTTTAAGAATGTTTTATATTATTTTTATTTTAAAATTGAGCTTTCAAACTACCAAGTAGTAAAACTTGTGTCTTAACAACTCAATGATTAAAAAAGATGTCACATCTAATTAATCATATTTAAAAAATTGATTTTAAATTGATTTATTTATAAAAATGAGTTTTAGAACTATCAAGTTGTACAACTTGTATCCTAACAACTCATAGATTAAAAGATGATACATCTAATTAGTCTTTAGTAAAAGATTTCTCTGTTTTTAAGAAGATTTAATATTTGTTAGAAAACTAATTGAATTTAATAAATAAAATTAGACTTATTTAAAAAAATGAAAGCTAAAGTCATAAAACTATAGAAAAACAAATGAGTTTAAAATTCAAAAACTAATATTAATAAAAAAATAAAATAAAAGAAAGAAAATGAGAAAATACCAAATAATAATATAAATATATATTTATTTCGATCCGCACTCGACGTAACTGAACTGAAAAAATAGCGTTTGGGTGGTTTCAATCGGTTCATCGGATTGATAATTTGGAAAATCGGTTTGAGGTGAGTTATGGCGAGCAGATTCAGATCACTAATTCAAATCTATTGGGGGGCTGAGCTCGACTCACATAATATATATATATATATATATATATATATATATATATATATATATATATATATATATATATATATATATATATATACGGTAGTCTACTTTATTGTGTGTCATATCCGGCAGATATGACTGTTGAAATCAAGTTGGTTTGACACTTAAAGTTTTGATGTTAACAAAAGTATTTTATGAATATATTTGACTTCAAAGAAGTACGGCACCAGAGGATGTCAATAGAAGCTGCCACCAGAGGATGTCATTAGAAGCTGCCACCAGAGGATGTAACCCGAGGATACCACCAGAGCTTGTAACCCGAGGATACCACCAGAGGATGTAACCTGAGGATACCACCAGAGGATGTAACCCGAGGATAACACTAGAGGATATCTCTAGAGGATGCCACCAGAGGATGTAACCAGAGGATGACGTCACCAGAGGATATCATCATAAGAAAAAATAAGAAGATATCATCAGAGGCAAGAATCAGATGACATCATTAGAGGATACCATCCAAGGCAATCATCAGAGGAAACCATCCGAGGCAATCATCAGAGTATACCATCCATGGTCCAGATTAGAAGGAAACATGGTCCAGAAGAAGACATGGTCCAAATCAGAAGCACACATGGTCCAGATCAGAAGGAAACATGGTCCAGAAGAAGACATGATCCAGATCAGAAGATAATATGGTCCAAAATCAGAAGACAGGGTCCATACTTGGTCCAGATCAGAAGAACACACAATCCATATTTAAAACGTGATTCATATTCGTAGAAGACTTGATTCAAATTCGAAGAAGACTTGATTGAAATTTGAAAGAGATCTGATAAAAGTTTTAAGAATATTTGATTCAAAAATCAAAGAAGACCTGATGGAAAATTGAAGGAGATTTGATAAAAGGTTAAAGAAGATTTGGTTCGAAATTAAAAAGAAACAGAATCGGGTTAAAGAGTTTTCAAAAGAAATCTGAGCAAGATACAATTCGAAATTAAGCTTGGACAAAGTCCATATCTCATCTATAAAAGGAGACTTCAGGCCGCATAAGAAATCATCGAAAAACACAAGAACTCAAGCTTAAAGTTCAAAGTCATCCGAAAGTTCAAAAGACAGAAACACTTGTGTGAAAGAGAAATACTGTCTAAGTTTTTTTTCGAGTGTGAGAGTCATTGTTATAATCAGCTTTCCAGAAGCAACTAAAGAGTGTGAGAGTCATCGCTACAATTAGCTTTCCAGAAGCAACTTAGCAAGTTCCAAACCCTTGTATCAAACCCGATAGTGGTGAAAGTTCCGTCTTCAATCTGGGGTTGTCAGATTGTTAGGAGAAGACTTGGCTTGTATGGTCAAGGTGGTGAAAAATCCTTCTTCAATCTGGGGTTGTCAGATTGGTAGGAGAAGACTTGGCTTGTAGGGTCAAGGTGCTGTTGTTCCTCAAAAGTCTGGGGTTGTCAGGCTGTTTGAGAAGACTGGCTTTGAGGGTTAGGTGTTGTTGTGTTTGTCAAACTTGAATTCCTTTGCTGTTTTGTTGAATGTTGATGTGAGTTATTTGATGAATAATTAATCAGACTCAGGAGCAGACAATAACAACATAAGAACACAACAATTTATCCTGGTTCACCATTAACTTGGCTACATCCAGTCCGTTCACTCCAAAGGCTTTAATCCACTAATTCAAAACACTTTGAATTATAGCACCTGACCCTCCAAGCCATTCTTCCCAAACAGTCTGACAACCCCAAACTTTTGAGGAATAACAACACCTTGACCCTACAAGCCAAGTCTTCTCAAACAGCCTGACAACTCCATACTTTTGAGGAACGATAACAACACATTGACTCTACAAGTCAAGTGTTCTCCTACCAATCTGACAACCCCAGATTGAAGAAGGAATCTACACCACTATCGGGTTAGATTAGAAGGGTTTGGAACTTTGCAATGTTGCTTCTGGAAAGCTGATTTTTGCACTCTTTTGTTGCTTCTAGAAAGCTGATTGCTGCACTGAATTTCTCTCTCGAAAACACTTAGAAAATATTGCTTTTGCACTCAAGTATTTCTTTCT
Source organism: Cicer cuneatum (assembly GCA_037974295.1). Taxonomy (NCBI): domain Eukaryota; kingdom Viridiplantae; phylum Streptophyta; class Magnoliopsida; order Fabales; family Fabaceae; genus Cicer; species Cicer cuneatum. Next base: position 29,765,168 of record JBBPBO010000005.1, read on the forward strand.
ATTGAACTCTTGGATAACTTTGAATTTGAAGCTTGAGTTTTGTGTTTTTCAATGCTTATTACTGCTGCCTGGAGCCTTCTTTTGTAGCTGAAATTTGGGCTTTGTCCAAGCTTATTTTCGAGATGAATTTTGCCCAGATTTCCTTTGAAAATTCTGTTGGCCAATTCTGTTTTACTTGAATTTTGAACCGTATCTTCTTGCTTCAGATTTCATTCAAATTTCCTTCAAGTCTTTAGTAATTTTTGAATCAAATCTTCTAAAGCCTACGATAAGATCTCTATAAAAAAATCAATCAAGTCTTCTTCGAATTTTAATTAAGTCTTCACTGATCTGCATGATGATTCAAATCTCGACCATATGATCTGCTGATCTGGACCAAGTCTGGACCATGTGATCTGATGTGTACCATTCTGTTTCCTGATCTGGACAGTGTAACTATCTGATCTGGGCTATGTGATATTCTGATCTGGACTTGTGATCTTCTGATATGAACCATGGGATCTATTCTTGACCATGCTATCTTCTGGTCTGGACCAAGTCTTCTATTTTGGACAAAGTCTGGAACATGTCTTCTGTTTTGGACTGAGTTATCTTTTGAACTTTGTTTCCTTCTGGTCTGACCAAGTCTCCTTCTGTAAAAAATTACCTTCTAGTCTTACCAAGTCTTCTTCTGGACAATGTTTCCTTCTGGTATGGACCAAGTCTCCTTCTGGTGTGGACCAAGTCTCCTTCTGGACATGCTTCCTTCTAGTGTGAACCCAGTCTCCTTCTGGACCATGTTTCCTTCTGGTCTAGACCAAGTCTCCTTCTGGACTATGCTTCCTTCTGGTCTGGACCAAGTCTCCTTCTAGACCATGTTTCCTTCTGGTTTGGACCAAGTCTCCTTTTGGACTATGCTTCCTTCTGATCTAGGCCATGAATAATATCCTTTGATAATGTCATTGTTTCTTTCCTCTGATGATATCCTCTGATTTTTCCTTTGATGACATCCTCTAATTCTTGCTTGTGATGGGATCCTATGATGGTATCCTCTGGTATCCTATGATATCTTCTGGTATCCTCTAGTGATATCTTCTGGTATCCTCTAGTGATATCTTCTGGTATCCTCTGGTATCATTTACTGGTTGTATCTTCTGGAGGTATCCTCTGGTGATGTCATCTTCTGATTTCTGCTTCTAGTGACGTCATCTTCTGATGACATCCTTTAGTGATGTCATCCTCTGATTTATGCTTCTGATGACGTCATCTTCTGATTTCTGTTTCTGGTGACGTCATCTTCTGATTTCTGCTTCTGGTGACGTCATCTTCTAATTTCTGCTACTGGTGATGCCATCCTCTGGTTTTTGCTTCTGGTGATGTCATCCTCTAATTTTTGCATTCTACTTCGAAGTCAAATATGTTATCTTCATAAAATACTTTTGTTAACATCAAAACTTTAATTGGAAGAACCAACTTGGTTCCAACAGGAAGAAGATGAAGACATTGAAACCATGTTTTCCAGATTCTAGACTCTGGTCTCAGGATTAAAGGTACTTGAAAAGAGTTATACTACTGCTGATCATGTGAAGCAAATCCTTAGAAGCCTGCCAACCAAGTGGAGACCAACGATCACTGCCATTTAAGAAGCAAAGGATCTGAATACTCTAAAGCTGAAAGAATTAATCAACTCCCTCAGATCACATGAAATCGAGCTTGAAGAAGATAATCCCAAGCAGAAGAACAAAACCCTAGCTTTGAAATCCAAGCAGAAGAAGGCTCTAAAAGCAACATCAGAATCAGAAGATAGTGATTCAAATAATCAGAATCTGAACACAGACGAGGAGATTGCCTTCATAACCAGAAAGGTTCTAAAGATGTGGCACAACAGAAAGAAGAAATTTCCACAAAGGTATTCCAAGCATTCCAACATAGGAAAGGATGAACATGATAAGAAAAGTATCATCTGCTATGGATGTAATGAACCTGGGCATATCAAGTCAGAATGTACAAACATGGAGAAAGGGAAACAATAGAAGAAAGATTCCAGACCCAAGAAGAAGAATATGATGGCTACATGGGATGATTCTGATGAATCTTCTGATGATGAAGAAGCAGATTTGGCTATGATGGCTCACACAAACTCTGCCTCTGGATCCAACACAGATTCTGACTCTGGAAGTGAATCAACAGATGAAGAAGCAGATTTGGTTATGATGGCTTACACAAACTGTGCCTCTAGATCCAACAAAAATTCTGACTCTAGAAGTGAATCAGCAGATGAAGAAGCAGATTTGGCTTTGATGGCTCAAACGAACTCTGCCTCTAGATCCAACACAAATTCTGACTCTGGAAGTGAATCAGAAGATGAAGAAAAAGAGGTATTTTTTGAATTCACCCGATCTGATTTAATTACTGCATTAAATGATTTTTTAAATATTAATAACAAATTGTCTTTAAAACTGAAAACACTTAGGAAAGAAAATAAAATTCTAACCAAAGAAGTTAATGTTTTAAAGAATCAAAGTGCAGAATGTAAAACAGAAAATGTAGTTCTTAAAACTAATATTGCTGAACTTAAGGCTGAAAATCTAACTCTAAAAAGTAATCATTGTTCAACATCAAGTGAAAATACTACATGTAATTCTGATATGCATGAACAAGTATTTCAAGACTTTATTGCTAATGGTATGGAAAGAAGCAAATATGCTTCTATGATTTATGGAGCTAGTAACAATGGTAAAAGAGGTATAGGATTTGAAGAATCTGTAACTGAAACTAAACCTATTTCCTCTTATGTTTTGTGTACTATTGTACTAAAAAAGGTCACTCCAAATTGTCTTGTCCCATGATAAATACAAGGAAAGACAAGAAACCTTTCAAGACTAACAAACCAGCACCCAACCAGATTTCGGTACCAAAAGAGAAAATTGTTTATGTTGCAGATGCTCTAAGCAACCAAATTGAAACACAAGTCATGGTGACTGGTCAATGGATGCTTGCAATATATGAAGGGAAAAATGTCTATGTTCCAACACCTACCAAACAGAAGCCAATTGACTCTGGTGGAAGAATAACTCGTCAACACAATACCTATCAGAACTAAAACCATATAATGAACCAGAAATATCAGAGAAATCACACAACTCAAAACAGACATAGAAATCATACATATCAACAAAACTGGAACTACCAGAAGAATTAGAATTACCATAAGAGGAATCTGATACATCAACAAAAAGAGAAGTGTCAGATTAACAATCAAAATCAAGAGACTTCCTTGAACACTCCAATCAAATTCATCAAGACTACAAACCTGGAAGGAAATTCAAATTCCTTCATACAAACTCTCTAATCATAGAATATATAAATTCAGAATCTGAAAATCTGAAAAGAAGAAATAAGAGGGTTTTCAGAGTGAAACTAAAACTGTTGACATATAGGTCATATCTTTCTTTAAATATTGTTATTGTTTTGATATTATGTTTAATGTGATAACAAGAAGCTTGATCTCAAAAATCAAAGCTAGACAAGTATTTTGCAAGTTCTCAAAATTTAAGAGGTGAAGGTGCAAACACGAGAAGGTGGGTTGAATTGTGTTTGCCAAAATCGAATTCTTTTTGCTGTTTTGATGAATGTTGATGTGAATTATTTGGGGATAGAAAAATCAAACTCAACAGCGGATAATAACAGCATAAGAACACAAAGATTTATCTTGGTTCACCATTAAGTTGGCTACATCCAGTCCCTTCATTCCGAAGGCTTTAATCCACTAATTAAAACACTTTGAATTACACAGCACCTGACCCTCCAAGCCAGTCTTCCCAAACAATCTGACAACCCCAGATTTTTTAGGAACAACCACACCTTGACCCTACAAGTCAAGTTTTCTCCTACCAATCAGACAACCCCAAATTGAAGAAGGAACTTACACCACTATTGGGTTTGATTCAAGGGTTTGGAGCTTTGAATAGTTGCTTCTGGAAAGCTGATTGTTGCACTGATTCACACTCTCGAAAAGTCACTTAGAAAATATTGCTCTTGCACACAAGTCTTTCTCACTTTTGAACTCTCGGACGACTTTGAATTTGAACCTTGAGTTCTTGTGTTTTTAGATACTTTCTTCTACGGCCTGAAGCCTCTTTTTATAGATGAGATATGGGCTTTGTCCAAGCTTAATTTCGAGATGTTTCTTGCTAAGATTTCCTTTGTAAATTCTTTTAACCGTTTCTCTTTCTTTTTAATTTCGAACCAAATCTTCTTTGGTTAGATCTTCTTCGAATTTCCACCAGGTCTTCTTTGATTTTTGAATCATATCTTCTTAAAACTTTTCTCAGATCTCTTTCAAATTCCAATCAAGTCTTCTTTGAATCTGAATCATGTTTTAAATCTGCACCGTGTATTCTTCTAATATGGACCATGTCTGGATCATGTCTTCTGATATGGACCATGTTATATTCTGATCATGTTTGCTTCTGATCTGGACCAAGTTTGGACCATGTCTTCTTTTGATCATGTTTCCTTATGATCTGGACCATGTCTTCTTCTGGACCATGTTTGCTTCTGATCTAGACCATGGTTCCTTTCTGATCTGGACCATGTCTTCTTCTGGACCATGTTTCCTTTTGATATGGACCATGTCTTCTTCTGGACCATGTTTCCTTCTGATTTGGACCACGAATGATATCCTTTGATGATGTCATTGGATGATATCCTATGATGATTGCTTTTGATGATATCCTCTGATTTTTGCTTCTGATGATATCCTCTGGTGACATCATCCTCTGATTTTTGCATTCTTCTTGTCATCCTCTGATTTTTGCATTCTTCTTGTCATCCTCTGATGGTATCCTCGAGTTACATCCTCTGATGGCAGCTTTGGGTAACATCCTTTGGTGGCAGCTTCTGTTGACATCCTCTGGTGGCATATTTCCTCTGGTGGCAGCTTCGGTTGACATGCTCTGGTGGGTTACTTCTTCGAAGTCATATGTATTCATAAAATACTTTTGTTAACATCAAAACTTTAAGTGTAAGAACCAACTTGGTTCCAACAATCTCCGCCTTTTTTATGATTACAAAAGTTGTATTTTTTATAACAGTTTTTCTTTCTTTGACTCCCCCTAAGACTAAGTTTCACTTTGTATTTTTCTCCCCCTAAGTCTAATGCCCCAATTTTTTTGTTCTCTTTTATGAAATAGATTTCCCCCCCTTTTGTCATTAGACAAAAAGGAATGAAATCACCTTGTATCTTGTGATCCCTTTTCTTTTTTTTTTCTTCTTCTGGTTCTTTTTTGTTTTTGAATAACATGAATGATATATTACAAGAAAATAAAATAAAAAAAATAACTATGCTACTTGTCAGGGATGAAGGTAAGGTTAAGGTTTTTCTTCAGGTAGTGGTTTGGTGAATATGTCAGCCCATTGGTGGTCAATGTCTACAAACTGAATTCTGAGTATTCCTTTTTGAACATAATCTCTGATGAAGTGATGTTTGATCTCTATGTGTTTGGCTCTGGAATGGAGTATAGGGTTTTTGGTTAGATTGATGGCTGAAGTGCTGTCACAATATAAGGGAATGTTGGTTTCCATGATTTTGTAGTCTTCCAGTTGATGTTTCATCCAAATGAGTTGAGAACTGCATGTGGCGGCTGAAATGTATTCAGCCTCTGCTGTTGACATGGCAATTGTGCTTTGTCTCTTGCTTGACCAGGATATTAAGTTTTCTCCCAAGAAGGTGCAGTTTCCACTTGTGCTCTTTCTCTCAAGTTTGTCTCCAGCATAGTCAGAGTCACAGTATCCACTAAGTTGGTATGTAGGAGTTTTCTTGTAGAACAAGGTAAGGTTGGTAGTGCCTTTTAGGTATCTAAGGATTCTCTTAACAGCAGTTAAATGGGATTCCTTTGGGTCAGACTGAAATCTTGCACATACACATACACATACACTAAACATGATGTCGGGTCTAGAAGAAGTGAGGTAAAGGAGAGATCCTATCATATCTCTATAGGTTTTTTGATCAACTTTTTGGCCTGAATCATCCTTTTCAAGTGAGCAGGTAGGGTGCATTGGGGTAGCCATAGGTTTGCAATCACTCATCTTAAACTTCTTGAGAAGCTATTTTGTATATTTCGTTTGATGAATGTATATATCTTTTTGACTTTGCTGAATTTGTATCCTTAGGAAGAACTTAAGTTCTCCCATCATGCTCATTTGAAATTCATGTTGCATCAATTTAGAAAATTCTTGGCAAAGAGTGCCATTAGTAGATCCAAAGATAATATCATCAACATAAACTTAAATAATAAGAATATCATATTCTATTGATTTTCTAAAAAGTGTATTGTCTACTTGTCCTCTTTCAAAGTTATTTTTAAGAAAGAATTTACTAAGTGTATCATACCGTGCCCTAGGTGCTTGTTTTAAACCATACAAAGATTTTTAAGTGATGATCTGGTCCTTAAAGGATCATCAGCACTTCCAATGATTAGAGTTTCAGGATGAGATGACTTGTACTTCCATCCAGATCTTCCTTCTGACTTATCTTCAGATTCATCCTTTGAAGATTTGTCTTGTTCTTCTAACTTGCTTGCATCCTATACCTTTTCAAGTTCTTCTGGTTTGTCTGCATCAACTTCCTTTGGTTCTTGTATACCTGCACTATCATCATCTTGCTTTGACTTTTTAGGGTCAAGCTATTTGTCATCAAATTTAACACGTATGGATTCCTCCACAATATTAGTTTCCCTATTAAACACTCTATAAGCCATGGATCTTTCCGAGTAGCCAATGAAGGTACACTTTTGAGATCGAGAATCAAATTTTCCAAGATTATCTTTCATGTTCAACATATAACAAGTGTAGCCAAATTGTTTAAAATAAGAAATGTTAGGCCTTTTACCTTTCCACAATTCATATGGTGTTTTATTCAATATGGATCAAATATAGACTCTATTTTGAATATAACATGCAGTATTAATAGCTTCGGCCCAACAGTGTTTTGAACATTCATATCATTTAGCATTGTTCTGGCCATTTCTTGGAGTGATCTATTCTTTCTTTCTATAACTCCATTTGGTTGGGGTGTTCTAGCAGAGGAAAAGTTATAACAGATTCCATTCTCATCACAAAAACTTTCAAAGAATTTGTTCTTAAATTCTCCTCCATGATCACTTCTAATTGTTATAATTTTAAGACATTTTTCATTCATGATTTTTTTGCAAAATGTGATAAACACTTTGTGAAGGTGCAAACACGAAAAGGGGGGTTGAATTGTGTTTGCCAAAATTTAAATCTTTTTGCTGTTTTGTTGAATGTTGATGTGATTTACATGATGAATGAATAATAAGACTTAGGAACGGAAAAAAACAGCATAAGAACACAATAATTTATCCTGGTTCACCATTAACTTGGCTACGTCCAGTTCCTTCATCCTGAATGCTTTAATCCACTAATTCAAAACCTTTGAATTACAACACCTGACCCTCTAAGCCAGTCTTCTCAAACAGCCTGACAACTCCAGACTTTTGAGGAACAAAAACAACACCTTGACTCTACAAGTCAAGTCTTCTCCTACCAATCGAACAACCCAAATTGAAGAAGGAATCTGCACCACTATCGGGTTAGATTACAAATTTGCTTATGGAAAGTTGATTGCTGCACTGATTCTTGCACACTTTTGTTGCTTATGGAAAGCTGATTGTTGTACTGAATTTCTCTCTCGAAAACACTTAGAAAATATTGCTTTTGCACTCAAGTCATTCTCTCTTTTGAACTCTCGGATTGTGTTGAATATGAAGCTTGAGTTCTTGTGTTTTTCGATGCTTAATGCTGCTGCCTGAAGCCTTCTTTTATAGCTGCAATATGGGCTTTGTCCAAGCTTAAATTCGAAATAAATCTTGCCTCAGATTTCCTTCGAAAATTCTGTTCGCCAATCCTGTTTCACTTAAATAAAAACCGTATATTTTTAACTTCATATTGCATTTGAAAATTCTATTGACCAATCTTGTTTCTTTAAATTTCAAACCATATCTTTTTAAGCTTCAGATTGCATTCGAATTTCTTCAAGTCTTCAGTGGTTTTTTTTTTTGAATCAAATCTCCTTAATACTTTGATCAAATTTCTATCAAAATTTAATTAAGTCTTCTTCGAATTTTAATCAAGTCTTCACTAATTTGCATCATGATTTAAATTCTGGACCGTATGATCTTCTGATCTCGACCAACTCTGAACCATGTCATCTGATATGTATCAGTTCTGTGATCCTCTGATCTCGACCAACTCTGGACCATGTGATATGATCTGTACCATTATGTGATCCTCTGATCTAGACCATTGATCTTCTTATCTGGATATTTTAATCTGGACCATTGATATTTTAATCTGGACCATTTCTCTTCTGATCTAGACCATTGATCTTTTAATCTGGATATTTTAATCTGGACCATTGATCTCTTAATCTGAACCATTTCTCTTCTGATCTGGACCATTGATCTTTTAATCTGGACATTTATCCTCTGATCTGGACCAAGTCTGGACTAAGTATGGATTAAATCTTGACTAAGTTTTATGTTCTGGACAATTATATCTTCTGATCTGAACAAAGTCTGGACCAAGTCTAGACTAAGTCTTATATTCACGACCATGCTATCTTCTGGTGTGGAATAAGTCTGGACCAAGTCTGACTTATTTTTCCTTCTGGTTGGGACCAATTCTCCCTCTGACAAGCTTCCTTCTGGTCTGGAATAAGTCTCTTTCTAGATTCTGCTTACTTTTGATCTGGGCCAAGAAAGATATCCTCTGTTGATGTTATTTTTCCTTCCCTTAGATGATATCCTCTGATTGATGCTATCCTTTGATATTTGCCTTTGATGACATCCTCTGGTATCCTCTAGAGGTATCTTCTGGTGACATCCTTTGGTATCCTCTGAATGTTTCCTCTAGTATCCTCTGGATGTTTTCTCTAGTATCCTTTGGATGTTTCCTCTGCCCGAAACTTATGGTAGTATTTTTATCTTCTGGTGACGTCATCCTCTGGTGGTGTCATCCTCTGATTTTTTCTTCTAAGTCAAAATACGATTTTCATAAAAAACATTTGTTAAGATCAAAACTTTAATTGCAAGAACCAACTTGGTTCCAACAATCTCCCCCTTTTTGATGATGACAAAACTTTTTTTTATAACTATTTTTCTTTCATTTGACTTTGACTCCCCGTAAGAGTATGCGTTACTTTGAAGTCTTCTCCCCCAAGTTTAATGGCACATATTCTTTATCAAATACCTTTTCTACCCCTTTTTCATCAGACAAAAAGGTTTGAAGGAAGAAATGAGATCCTCTGTTTTTTTCCATCTTCTGACCTTCTTTTATTTAGTTTATAAAAGCACACGAAAATAGATATAGCAATAAATTAAAATAAAATACAAACTTACTAAGAAACTAGTCATGGATGAAGGTAAGGTTGAGGTTTTTCTTGATGAGGTCAAACCTATCTTCAGGTAATGGTTTGGTGAATATGTCCGCCCATTGATGGTCAGTGTCTACAAATTGAATGTTAAGTACCCCTTTTTGAACATAATTTCTGTAAAGTGGTGTTTGATCTCTATGTGTTTGGCTCTTGAATGTAGGATTGGGTTTTTGGTTAGGTTGATGGCTGAAGTGTTGTCACAGTATAAAGGGATGTTGGTTTCCATGATTTTATAGTCTTTCAGCTGATGTTTCATCCAAATGAGTTGAGAACTGCATCTGGCTGCTGAAATGTATTCAACTTTTGTTGTTGACATGGCAATGGTGCTTTGCCTCTTGCTTGACCAGGATATTAGATTGTCTTCCTAAGAATGTGCAGTTTCCACTTGTACTCTTTCTTTCGAGTTTATCTCCGGCATAATCAGAGTCACTATATCCACTCAGTTTGTATGTAGGAGTTATCTTGTAGAACAAGGTGAAGTTGGTAGTGCCTTTTAGGTATCTAAGGATTTTCTTAACGACAGTTAAATAGGATTCCCTAGGGTCAGATTGAAATCTAGCACATACGCATACTCTAAACATGATATCAAGTCTCGAAGCAGTGAGATAGAGTAGAGATCCTATCCTACCTCTGTAGGATTTTTTATCAGCTTTTTGCCCTGAGTCATCCTTTTCAAGTGAGCAGGTAGGGTGCATTGTGGTAGCCATAGGTTTGCAGTCACTCATCTTAAACTTCTTAAGAAGCCCTTTTATATATTTTGATTGATGAATGTATATACCTTTTTGAATTTGCTGAATTTGTATTCCTAGGAGGAACTTAAGTTCTCCCATTATGCTCATTTGAAATTCCTGTTGCATCAATTTAGAAAATTCTTGGCAGAGAGTGCCATTAGTAGATCCAAAGATAATATCATCAACATAAACTTGAATAATCATAATATCATCTTTTATTGATTTTCTAAAACGAGTATTGTCTACTTGTCCTCTTTCAAAGTCATTTTTAAGTAAGAAGTAATTGAGTCTATATACCATGCCCTAGGTGCTTGTTTTAAACCATACAAAGATTTTTTAAGTTTAAAAACATAGTTTGGAAATTCAGAACTTTCAAAACCAGGGTGTTGTTTAACATAGACTTCTTCACTTATATAACCATTTAAAAATGCACTTATAACATCCATTTGAAATAATGAAATGTTATTATAAGCACCAAAGGAAAGTAGGATACGAATAGCTTCTAACCTGGCCACTTGAGAAAAAAATCTCAGTGTAGTCAATACCTTCTTGTTGATTGTATCCTTGTGCAACACATCGTGCCTTGTTTCTGACAACTTCCCCTTTTTCATTCAGCTTATTTCTGTAAAACCATTTGGTTCCAATAATGTTCTTTTCTAGTCTTGGAACTTGATCCAAAATATCATTCATTTAGCTCTTCTTGCATTGCTAGACTCCATCTATATCCTTCTTTTGACTCATCTTCAGATTTATGCTCTGAAGATTTGTCGTATTCTTGCTTGAAGCTTTTGGTTTTTCATGTTCTTTTGCCTGCATCAGGTTCTGGTTCAAGTAAACCTGCATCGGTTTCCTCTAGTTCTGGTAAACCAGCTTCGGTTTCCTCTGGTTCTTGTAAACTAGCTTCAGTTTCCTCTGGTTCTGGTAAACCAGCATCAGTTTCCTCTAATTCTGGTTTTTCATGTTCTTTTGCTTGCATCAGGTTCTGGTTCAAGTAAACCTGCATCGGTTTCCTCTAGTTCTGGTAAACCAGCTTCGGTTTCCTCTGGTTCTTGTAAACTAGCTTCAGTTTCCTCTGGTTCTAGTAAACCAGCATCAGTTTCCTCTAATTCTGGTTAACCTACATCAGCTTCATCTTGCTTTGACTTTTCAGGTCAAGCTATTTGTCATATAACATAATACGAATCAAAATTTAAAAATGAACTCAATACAGCCAAACCATTAATTCTGCTTCTGGTGGTTTTTGCTTGGTTTTGAAACCACTGAAATACTGTTTCTGTTGAAGTGTTCACATCACGTTGATCCCTTGGTTCCTCTGACAGTTTGAAAACCTGCAGAATACTTATCTAGCTTTGATTTTTAAGATCAAGCTTCTTGTTATCACAACAAACATAAATATCAAACAATAATAGTATGTACAGCAAGATGTAACCTCTATGTCAACAATTTCAGTTTTGCTCTGAAAATCCTCTTGTTTATGATTTTTACATTTTGAATCTGTATGTTCTGTGATTAGATGGTTTGGATTGAAGGGATTTGAATTCCCTTCCTGGATTGTAGTCTTGATGAATTTTACTGGAGTGTTTGAAGAACTCTCCTGATTCTGATTCTTCTCTTTCTGCTGACATATCAGGTTCCTCTGATAATTTTCGAACTGATGATAATTCTGATTCTTCTGGCTCTGGAACTGATAGTAATTCTGATTCTTCTGGTAGTTCCAGTTTTGTTGATATGAGTGATTTCTCTTATATTTCCTATTCCTCCTATTATTCTGGTTTTGGTTCTGATATGTATTGTGTTGACCAATTCTTCTTCCACCAGAGTTAATTTGCTTTTGTTTGGTAGATGTTGGGACATAAACCTTTTTCCCTTCATATATTGCCAGCATCCATTGACCAGGCACCATGACTTGTGTTTCACTTTGGTTGCTTAGAACATCTGAGACATAAACAATTTTATCTCTTGGTACCAAATCAGATTAGGTCCAGATTTGTTAGTCTTGAAAGGTTTCTTGTCTTTCCTTAATTTTATCATGGGACAAGACAATTTTGAGTGACCTTTCTTAGCACATACAACACAAAAGATTAGAGGGAATAGGTTTAGTTACTATTACAGCATCATCAAATCCTATGCCTCTTTTACCATTGTTACTAACTCCATAAATCATAAAAGCATATTTGCTTCTTTCCATACCATTAGAAATAAAATCTTGTAAAACTTGTTCATGCATATCAGAATTACATACAGTATTTGATGTTGAACAAATATTACTTTTTAGAGTTAGATTTTCATATTTAAGCTCAACAATATCAGTTTTAGGAGTTGCATTTTCTATTTTAGATTATGCACTTTGATTCTTTAAAACATCAATTTCTTCGGTTAGAGTTTTATTTTCTTCCCTAAGTGTTTTTAGTTTTAAAGATAGTTTGTTATTAATAGTTAAAATATCATTCATTGAAGTAATTAAATCAGATCGAGTAAGTTCAGAAAATACCTCTTTTTCCTCTTCTGATGATTCACTTCCTGAATCATATTCTGTATCAGATCCAGAGGCAGCGCTTGTGTGAGCCATCAGAGCCAGTTCTATTTCTGATTCATTTCTAGAATCAGAGTTTGGGTTGGATCCAGAGACAGAGCTGGTGTAAGTCATCAGAACCAGTTCTTCTTCTTCATCTTCTGATTCTCTACCAGAGTCAGCATCAGTGTCGTATCCAGAGGCAGAATGAATATGAGCCATCAATGCCAATTCTGCTTCTTCAGATTCACTTCCAGAGTTGGATTCAAAGGCAGAATGAGTGCGAGCTATTAGAGCAGTATCAATACAGCTTCTTCTGATTCACTTCCAGAGTCAAATTATATTTTGGATCCAGAGGCAGAATTTATGTGAGCCATCATGGATAATTCTGCTTCTTCATCTTCAGAAGATTCATCAGAATCATCCCATGTTGCCATTAGATTCTTCTTCTTGGGTCTGAAGTCTTTCTTATGATTTTTCCCTTTCTCCAGATTTTTACATTCTGACTTGAAGTGCCCAAGTTCATTGCATCCATAGCAGATGATGTTCTTCTTGTCTTGTCCATTCTTTCCTCTGTTGAAGTGCTTGTAATACCTCTGGGAAACTTCTTTCTTCTGTTTTGCCATATCATCAGAACCTTTTTGGTTATGAAGGAAATGTCTTCTTCTTCTGGTTTCTGATTCTGGTCCTCAGAATCACTATCTTCTTATTCTGTTTCTGTTTTTGCTTATGCTTTTAGAACTTTCTTTCGTTTGGATTTTAAGGCTAGGGTTTTATTCTTCTTCTTGGGTTCATCTTCTTCCATCTCTATTTCATGTGACTTGAGGGAGCTCATTAATTCTTCAAGCTTCAGAGTCTTCAAGTCCTCTACTTCCTGAACGGCAGTGACCTTTAGTCTCCACTTGTTTGGTAGACTTCTAAGAATTTTCTCCACGTGGTCAACAGTGGTATAGCTCTTCTTGAGTACTCTTAATCTTGAAACCAGAGTTTGAAATCTGGAAAACATTGCTTCAATGTCTTCATCTTCTTCCATCTTGTACAGCTCATACTTCTTGACTAGAATGCTGGCCTTTGCTTCTTGGACTCGCTTGCTGCCTTCGTAAGTCAGAATCAGACTATCATATTTTCTCTTTGCCTTTTCTCTGTTAGTGCACTTGTTGAACTCTTTGAAAGTGATTGCATTGATCATGAACGTTTTGGATTTGTGATGCAACTTGAACATCTTCTTTTGGTCAACATCCATATCTCTCCTAGAAATTTTAACACCATCAGCATCTTCTGGAGCAGTATAGCCATCTTCCACCATGTCCCAAAGTTCGGGATCTTGTGAAAAAAAGAAACTCTTCAGCCCGTCCTTCTAGTACTCAAACTGTTCCCTATTAAACAGAGGTGGTCTAATGATGTTTCCTCCAACAGCTTCTTCATTGATTCAAGACATATTGAACCCTTGGATATTTACTCAAACACGAGAAGGGGGTTGAATTGTGTTTGCCAAACTTTAAATCTTTTTGTTATTTTGTTGAATGTTGATGTGATTTACTTGATGAATAAATAATCAAACTTAGCAGCGGAAAATAACAGCATAAAAACACAACAATTTATCCTAGTTCAACATTAACTTGGCTACATCAAGTCCCTTCATCCCGAAGGCTTTAATCCACTAATTCAAAACCTTTGAATTACAGCACTTGACCCTCCAAGCCAGTCTTCTCAACCAGCCTGACAACCCTAGACTTTTGAGGAACAAAAACAACACTTTGACTCTACAAGTCAAGTCTTCTCCTACCAATCTGACAACCCCAGATTGAAGAAGGTATCTGCACCATTATCGGGTTAGATTACAAGGTTTGGAACTCTAAAAATTTGCTTTTGGAAAGCTGATTGCTGCACTGATTCTTGCACACTTTTGTTGCATCTGGAAAGCTGATTGTTGCACTGAATTTCTCTTTCGAAAACACTTAGAAAATATTGCTCTTGCACTCAAGTGATTCTCTCTTTTGAACTCTCGGATTGTGTTGAATATGAAGCTTGAGTTCTTGTGTTTTTCGATGCTTAATGCTGTTGCCTGAAGCCTCCTTTTATAGCTGCATTATGGGCTTTGTCCAAGCTTAAATTCGAAATAAATCTTGCTCAGATTTCCTTCGAAAATTCTGTTGGCCAATCCTGTTTCACTTAAATAAAAACCATATCTTTTTAACTTCGGATTGCATTTGAAAATTCTATTGACCAATCTTGTTTCTTTTAATTTCAAACCATATCTTTTTAAGCTTCAGATTGCATTCGCACTTCTTCAAGTCTTCAGTGTTTTTTTTAATCAAATCCCCTTAGTACTTTGATCAAATTTCTATCAAGTCTTCTTCGAATTTTAATCAAGTCTTGACTGATCTACATCATGATTTAAATTCTGGACCATATGATCTTCTGATCTCGACCAACTCTAGACCATGCAATTTGATCTGTACCATTATGTGATCCTCTAATCTGGACCATTGATCTTCTAATCTGGATATTTTAATCTGAACCATTGATCATTTAATATGGACCATTTCTCTTCTAATTTGGACCATTGATATTTTAATCTCGATATTTTAATCTGGACCATTTCTCTTTTGATCTGGACCATTGATCTTTTAATCTGGACATTTATCCTCTGATCTGGAACAAGTCTGGACTAAGTCTTATATTCCCGACCATGCTATCTTCTGGTCTGGAATAAGTCTGGACCAAGTTTGACTTATGTTTCCTTCTGGTCTGGACCAAGTCTCCTTCTGGACTCTGCTTCCTTCCGATCTGGGCCAACAAAGATATCCTCTGATGATGTTATTTTTCCTTCCCTTTGATGATATCCTCTGATTGATGCTATCCTCTGATGTTTTCCTTTGATGACATCCTCTGGTATCCTCTGGAGGTATCTTCTGGTATCTTCTGATGACATCCTCTAGATGCATCCTCTAGTATCCTCTGAATGTTTCCTCTGGTATCCTCTGGATGTTTCCTCTAATATCCTCTGGATGTTTCCTCTGGCTGAAACTTATGGTGGCATTTTTATCTTCTGGTGATGTCATCCTCCGGTGGTGTCATCATCTGATTTTTTCTTCTAAGTCATAATACGATTTTCATAAAATACATTTGTTAACATCAAAACTTTAATTGCAAGAACCAACTTGGTTGCAACACTTTGTGGGATTTATCCTTACTTCTTAAAATTTTTACCCATGTCCACTTAGTGTAATCATCTACTATAACAAAACCATATTTCTTTCCACTTAGAGATGTTGTTTTAGGGTTAAAAGAGTTTTTAGTTTGTTTTCCCTTTTGACAAGCTTCACACGTAATTTCTGTTTTGTAGCTAAGCTTAGGTAGACCTCTCACCAGTTGAAGTTTATTCAGTTTTGAAACTAATCTAAGGTTTGCATGACCTAATATTTTATGCCAAATTAGTTTATCTTCATTTACTAACATAAGACACTTAACCTTTTGTTTCTCTAGACTAAACAGATTTATCTTATAAATATTGTTTTGCCACTGACCTGTAAAGAGTACTGATCCATCCTTTTGACTAATTGCTTTGCATGTTTTGTGATTCAATATAATATCATAATTATTACCACTTAATTGACTAATACTTAATAAATTATGCTTAAGACCCTTAACTAAAAAGACACCTTTGATAGAAGAAGAAGTACCATTACCAACCGTGCCTTGACCAATGATTTGGCCTTTTTGCTTTCCTCTAAAAGTCACTGTCCCTCATTTTCTCAAGGTTAGTTCTTGGAACATAGACTTTTCTCCTGTCATATGTCGCGAGCATCCACTGTCCAGGTACCATGATTGGTGTTGCCACTTGATTGCTGAGGACATCTGTAACAAAGATAATTTTGTTTTTAGGTACCCAAATCTGGTTGGATCCTGGTTTGTTAGTCTTGAAAGGTTTCTTGTCTTTCCTTGATTTTATCATGGGACAAGACAATTATGAGTGACCATTCTTAGAAAAAACAACACACAAAACATCAAAGGAAATATGTTTAGTTACAGTTACAGATTCATCAAATCCTATGCCTTTTTTACCATTGTTACTAACTCCATAGATCATAGAAGCATATTTGCTTCTTTCCATACCATTAGCAATAAAATCTTGTAATACTTGTTCATGTATATCAGAATTACATACAGTATTTTCACTTGATGTTGAACACGGATTACTTTTTAGAGTTAGGTTTTCAGCCTTAAGTTAAGCAATATGAGTTTTAAGAGTTGCATTTTCTGTTTTACATTCTGCATTTTGATTCTTTAAAACATTGACTTCTTTGGTTAGCATCATATTTTCATTCCTAAGTGTTTTCAGTTTTAAAGACACTTTGTTATTAACATTTAAATATCATTAATTGCAGTAGTTAAATCAGATCGAGTGAATTCAGAAAATACCTCTTTTTCTTCCTCTAATGATTCACTTCCAGAATCAGAATCTGTGTTGGATCCAGAGGCAGAATGAGTGTGAGCCATCATAGCCAATTCTGCTTCTTCATCATCAAACAATTCAACAGAATCATTCCAGTATTTGCACTCTTTTTCTTCATCTGCTGATTTGCTTCCAGAGTCAGAAACTATGTTTGATCCAGAAGCAGTGTTGGTATGAGCCATCATAGCCAATTCTCCTTCTTCATTTTCTGATTCACTTCCAGAGTCAAAATTTGTGTTTAATCTAGAGGCAGTGTTGATGTGAGCCATCATAGCCAATTCTGCTTCTTCATCTTCAGAAGATTCATCAGAATCCTCCCATATAGCCATCAGATTCTTTTTCTTGGGTCTGGAATCTTTCTTCTGGTGTTTTCCTTTCTCCAGGTTTGTACATTCTGACTTGATGTGCCCAAGTTCATTGCATCCATAACAGATGATACTCTTCTTGTCATGTTCATCATTTCCTCTGTTGGAATGCTTGGAATACCTTTGGGGAAACTTCTTTTTTCTGTTGTGCCACATCTTCAGAACCTTTCTGGTTATGAAGGCAATCTTTTCTTCCTCTGGTTTCAGATTCTGATCATCAGAATCACTGTCTTCTGATTCTGTTTCTGCTTTTAGAACTTTCTTCTGCTTGGATTTCAAAACTAGGGTTTTGTTCTTCTTCTTAGGCTCATCTTCTTCAAGCTCAATTTCATGTGATTTGAGGGAGCTGATTAATTCTTCCAGCATAAGAGTATTTAGATCATTAGCTTCCTAAATGGCATTGATCTTTGGTCTTCACTTGGTTGGCAGGCTTCTAAGAATTTTCTTCACGTGGTCAACAGTAGTGTAGCTTTTCTTTAGTACCTTTAATCCTGAGACCATAGTCTGGAATCTGGAAAACATGGTTTCAATGTCTTCATCTTCTTCCATCTTGAACAGCTCATACTTCTGTTGGAACCAAGTTGGTTCTAAGTATTTAGGATTTTGATTTTTACAAAAGCACTCCTTGTAATCTTATTTTGTACCTTGAATTATTGCATTAAATGACACCAGAAGATGAAGTTTCCAGAGGCAGAAGATGAAGACATCAGATAATGCATCTAGAAGGTACCAGAGGATGCATCCGGAAATTACTAGAGGATATCTTTGCTGGCCCAGATCAGAAGGAAGCAAAGTCAGAAGGAGACCTGAACCAGACCAGAAGGAAGCCTGCCAGAGGGAGACTTGATCCAGACCAGAAGGAATCATTAGTCAGACTTAATCAAAGGATAAATTAATGGGTCCACAACAAGAGATTCAATCCAGATTTGACCCAGACCAGAAGATAGCATGGTTTAGGGTATGAAACTAAGTCCATACCAGAAGAAATGATGTCCAGATTTGATCCAGACCTGATCCAAATTAGAAGGTAAAATGTCCAGGCTGAAATATCATTTGTCCAAATTTAATTTCAGTTCAATCCAGACCCAGTTCAGAATTGGTCGAGATCAGAGGGAAAAGGTTCAGATAAATGGTCCAGATTTAAGAATATGGCCCAGTGTTGGCCGAGATCAGAAGATCAGACAATGGCCCAATGTTGGTCAAAATCAGAAGGTCAAAATGTGTCGTCTAGCATTGGCCGAGATCAGAGGATCACATCAGATCAGTTTGCTAGACCAGGTTGGCCGAGATCAGAAGATCAGAAAGTGTGGTCCACTGTTGGCCGAAATCAGAGGATCACAGTAGATCACTTAGTATGGTCCAGATGTGGACAAGAGTAGAATATCAAACGGTCCAAATTTAATCAAGATGATAATCAGTGGAGATTTGATTAAATTTGATCAAAGTATTAAAAGGATTTGATACAAAAATAAGTTGAAGTCGTATGGGAAATCTTAAGCTATTGGCGGGAAGAAAGATTTGTTCCAGAATTAATTAAAGACAGGATTGGCTCAAGTTATTTATGAAAGCAAATTTGGAGCTAAAAAGATATGTTTTTTATTTAAATTAAACCCGATTGGTCAAGGTATTTTTGCAAGAGAATCCAGCAAGATACAGCTCGAATTTCAGCTTGGAAGAGACCCGAATTCACATCTATAAAAGGAGGCTCAAGATTGAAGACTCAGTATCAAAAATCACAAAAGAGTCATACACTTCCAAAAGCAAACACTCGAGTTTTCAGTGAGGTTAATTGTGAGTTCTAGCTTTCCAGAAGCAAGCACTCGTGTTATTTTCTTTCCCTTGTGTTAAATCTAAGTTATTGAAGTAGAGTCTACAATCTGAGGGAGTCAGAAGAGGTAGCAGATTACTTGGCAATTAGATTCAAGGCGTTGTAATTTCTTCTACAATCTGGGGTTGTCAGATTGGTAGGAGAAGACTTGACTTGAGAAGTCAAGGTGTTGTATTCCTCAAGAGTCTAGCATTGTTAGACTGTTTGAGAAGACTGACTTTGAGGGTTAGTGGAACTGTTGTAATTCAAGGTTTTGAATTAGTGAAATCCTTCAAGGTGAAGGGACTGGACGTAGCCTCGTTAACGGTGAACTAGTATAAAATTCTGTGTTTTTATTTTTACTTTATATCCGCTTTTAACTCTGTTTTATTCATACATCAAGTTTTTTTTTAAAACTGCAAAACCAGAAAAAGTATTCAAGTTAGTCAAACACAATTCAACCCCCCTTCTCGTGTTTGCACCTTCAATTGGCATTAGAGCTCGGTCTCAAGGCTGAGCACTTAATAGTGTTTGAGGAAAGGTCCAAAGGGGTTCAACATGTCAGAAGAATTTGGAGGAAACATCAATAGACCACCACTGTTTGATGGAGATAGGTTTGAGTATTGGAAGACAGAATGAGAAGTTTCTTCATATCTCAAGATCCTGAATTATGGAAGCTGGTAGTCAAAGGTTACACTGCACCTACTGTTCCAGGAGATCAACTAAAGAACTGGACATGGAAGATATGAAACCAGATCAGAGAAAACTATTCAAACTGCATCACAAGTCCAGAAACATCATGATCAGTGCCATCACATTCAAGGAATTTAACAGATGCACAGATAAAGAAACAGCAAAGAGCATATTCGACAGTCTGGTTTTGACCTATGAATGAAGCTTCAAGAAGCAAGGGCTAACATACTGGTCAAACAGTATGAGATGTTCAAGATGGAAGATGATGAAAACATTGATGGAATGTTCTGCAGATTCCAGACTCTGATATCTGGACTGAAGGTCTTGAAGAAATGCTACACAACAGCAGATCATGTCAAGAAGATCCTAAGAAGCTTACCAACCAAGTGGAGACCAATGGTTACTACAGTTCAGCAAGCCAAAGATCTGAATAACTTAAAGCTTGAAGATCTAATCAGCTCACTCAGATCTCATGAAATAGAACTAGAAGCACATGAACCAAAGAAGAAGAATCTGGCCCTGAAGTCAAAACAGAAGAAAGCTGCAATGGCAGCATCAGAATCAGAGGATAGCGATAGTGACTGTGATGATATGGCTTACTTAACCAAACAGATGGTTAAGATATGGGAAAACAGAAAGAGGAGAGGCTCCAAGAAGAAACATAACAGCAAAGGGAAGGAAGAATCTAACAAGAAGAGCATCATCTATTATGGATGCAATGAACTTGGACATATCAAGTCAGAATGTCCAAATCTGGAAAAAGGCAATCAGCACAAGAAGAGTTCCAGATTTAGAAAGAAGGGTCTGATGGCAGCTTGGGATGTATCAGAATCAGAAGAAGAATCCTCTGATGAAGAAGAGGCAGAAACAGGAATGATAGCACACATCAAGTCTGCCTCTGGACCTCATAAAGGTACAATCTCAGGAAGGAAAGCAGGCAGAAGAAAGAATGATCGAAGCAGTCATTCAGACAAGTCTGCAAGCACGTCAGAGGAAGCAATTATGGCTATGATGGCTCATACCAACTCAAGTTCTAGATACAGCTCAGGCTCTGGAACAGATTCAGAAGATGAAGACAGTGAGGTATTTTCTAATATCTCTAAATCTGAATTAATTGATGCAGTAAAAGACTTTTTAAATGCAAACAATAAGATGTCTTAAAAACTGAAAACTCTTAGGGAAGATAAGAAAAATCTGACCAAAGAAGTCCAAGTTTTAAAGAATCAAAATTCTGAGTATGCAACTGAAAACAAGGATTTTAAAAATGAAGTTGCAAGACTCAAATATGAAAACCAAACTCTCAAAAGTGACATTTGTTCCCCTTCCAAAACTGTTTGTGAATCTAATATGCATGAGCAATTTTTTCAAAACTTTATTTCTAATGGAATGGAAAGAAGTAAATATGCATCTATGATTTATGGAAACACTAACATTGGAAAGAGAGGTCTTGGTTTTACAGAAACTGTTGCTGAAACTAAAACTGTTCATTCTGATGTTTGTGCTAAGAAAGGTCACTCTGAATTATCTTGTCCAACGGTAATATCTAAATAAGATCAGAGAGTTGTTAAAACTAACAAACCTAGACCCGATCAGTTCTGGGTACCAAAAGATCAAATTGTCTATGTTCCAGATATTCTGAGCAACCAGAAGGAGACACCAACAATGGTGCCTGGACAATGGATGTTGGCAATGCACAAGCAAAAGAAGGTTTATGTTCCAACATCTACCAAATATAAGCCAAGTGACTCTGGTAGAAGAAGAACTGGTCAACACAATACCTAATAGAACTAGAATCATAGGAGGAACAAGAAATATCAAAGATATGACACGAATCAGAACAGGAACTGGAACCAGAATCAGAACTGGAACCAGTATCAGAGGTATAGGAACTGGAACCTGAACCAACGCTGGAACCAAAATCAGAAGAGGAATTGGAACCAGTATCAAAGGCACAAGAATTGGAACCAGAACCAACATTGGAACCAGAATCAGAATCAGAACCTGAACCAGAACTAGAACCAGCATAATTACCAGAATCAGTATAATCACCAGAATCACCATAAGTTCCAGAATCACCAGAGGAACATGTATATCAGTTAAAGCAGAAACAGAGGAATCAGAATCAGGAGATTTCTTCAAACACTCCACTGAGATTCATCAAGACTACAAACCTGAAAGGGAATTAAAATCCCCTCATCCAAACCATGTAATCACAGAACATACAGATTCGGAGTCTGAAAATCAGAAGGTAGAGGATTTTCAAAGTAAAACTAAAACTGTTGACATAGAGGTTACATCTTGCTGTAAATACTATTATTGTTTGATATTTATGTTTACTGTGATAACAAGAAGCTTGATCTTAAAAATCAAAGCTAAATAAGTATTCTGCAGGTTTTAAGACTATCAGAAGAACTAGGTGATTCACACGAATTGAACACTTTAGCAAAAACAACATTCCAGTGGTTTCAAAAACAAGCAGAAACCACCAGAAGCAGAATTAATGGTTTGGCTGTATTGAGTTCATTTTTAAATTATTTGATCTATATTATGTTATATGACAAACTGCTTGATCTTGACAAATCAAAGCAAGATAAAGATAGTCCAGGTTCACCAGAACCAAAGGGAGCAGAAGCAGAAGAAACAGAAGTACCTGGAAAGGTAGAGGATATAAGCAAGTCAGCAACACATGACAAATCTCCAAAAGATAAATCTGATCGAGTCAGAAACAACCAAGATAAGTCAGAAGAGAAATCTGGATATTTACTAGAATCAGAAGCCATTACATATCTACTAGAATCAGAAGCTGTTGCAGATTTACCAGAATCAGAAGTTGATTTATCAGAATCAGAAGCTGTTACAGATCTTCCAGAACCAGAAGTTGATGAAGCTTTGGCAGAAGAAGGTTGGATACTTGTAATGCAAGAAGAGCTGAATGAATTCCAAAGGAATGATGTTTGGGATCTGGTATCCAGACCAAACAAAAACATTATTGGAACCAAGTGGGTGTTCAGGAATAAACTCAATGAAAAAGGTAAAGTGGTAAGGAACAAAGCCAAATTAGTAGCTCAAGGATACATTCAACAGGAAGGTATAGATGAGACTGAGACTTTTGCTCCAGTGGCCAGGTTAGAAGCAATTATAATTCTCCTATCATTTGTTGCTAATCATGATATAGTTCTGTATCAAATGGATGTTAAAAGTGCATTCTTAAATGGCTACATAAGTGAGGAAGTCTATGTCAAACAGCCCCCTGGATTTGAAAATTCTGATTTTCCAGACCTTGTTTTTAAACTTAAAAAATCTTTATATGGTTTAAAACAAGCACCAAGGGCATGGTATGATAGACTTAGTACCTTTCTGCTTAAGAATGAATTTGATAGAGGCCAGATTGATAATACTCTATTTAGGAAATCCATTAAAAATGATATTTTGATTATTCAAGTTTATGTTGATGATACCATATCTGGATCGACTAATGGCACTTTGTGCAAAGAGTTTTCTGACCTAATGCAGAAAGAGTTCCAAATGAGCATGATGGGAGAACTCAAGTTCTTCCTGGGAATTCAGATTCACCAAGGTAAATCAGGTATACTAATTCACCAATCTAAATATACTAAAGAACTTCTTAAAAAGTTCAAAATGAGTGAATGTAAGCTAATGGCCACCCCCATGCACCCAACCTGCTCACTTGAGAAAGATGAAACCAGCCAAAAGGTAGACCAGAAAACATACAGAGGTATGATTGGATCCCTTCTTTATTTAACTGCTTCTAGATCTGACATCTTGTTTAGTGTTTGTGTCTGTGCCTGATTTCAAGCTGACCCTAGGGAATCCCATTTAACTGCTGTCAAACGAATTTTGAGATACCTTAAAGGAACCACCAACCTTACTTTGTTATACAAGAAAACCCCCACCAACAAACTCACAGGTTTTTGTGATTCCGACTATGCTGGAGACAAGCTGGAAAGGAAAAGTACAAGTGGCAACTGCACTTTCTTAGGTGATAATTTGATCTCTTGGTCAAGCAAAAGACAAAGCACCATTGCCATGTCAACAGCTGAAGCTGAGTATATATCAGCAGCAGGATATAGTTCAGTTACTCTGGATGAAACATCAACTTGAAGATTACAACATCTTTGAAACCAATATCCCTTTGTTCTGTGATAACACTTCAGCCATAAACCTAACCAAGAACCCTATCTTACACACTAGAGCCAAACACATTGAAATAAAACACCATTTCATTAGGGACCATGTTCAAAAAGGGACTTTAAGCATCCAGTTTGTGGACACTGATCATCAATGGGCTGACATCTTCACCAAAGCATTACCAGAAGATAGGTTCGAGTTCATCAAGAAGCATCTCAGCATTACCTTCATATCTGACTAGCTCAAGTAGTCATCTTAGGAGTTTTTAAATTTCTTGTAATTTTATTTTGTCTTTTATTTTCTGTTTTACTTTCTGTAATTTGTAAAGAGAAAAACAAAAAATACAAAAATAGTAGGACCTCTTTTTGGCTGATGACAAAAAGGGGGAGAGAGAGAGAGAGAAAGGAGAAATAAGTAGAAAAGGTGAGATAAAAAGAAAGGAGGAGCGAAAAAGAAAGAGATGAAAAGGGAAGGAGTTGAAAAGGAGAAGAATCAGGGAGAGAGAAAAAGAAAGAGTGAAAAAGAAGAAGTTGAAAAGGAGAGGAAACAGGGAGAGAGAAAAAGAAAGAGTGAAAAGAGAAGGAGTTGAAAAGGAAAGGCAATGTGAAGAGAGAAAAGAAAGAGCGGATAAAGAAGGAGTTGAAAAGGAGAGGAGAAGAGAAGAAAAGAAAGAGTGAAAAGAGAATGAGTTGAAAAGGAGAAGAAAAAGTCAGTATCAGACTTAGAGGGAGAGATTGGTCTGAGGGGGAGTAATTCAGTCTTCGAGTTACAAGCTAGCAAAATAAGTTAAGGTTTTGTCATCATCCAAAAGGGGGAGATTGTTGGAACCAAGTTGGTTCTAAGTACTTAGGATTTTGATGTTTACAAAAGCACTCCATGTAATCTTATTTTGAACCTTGAATTATTAAAACAAATGCCATCAGAAGCTGAAGTAATCAAAGCAGAAGATAAAAGGGTTCCAGAGATTGAATCTAGAAGATACTCTAGGATGTCAAAACATCACCAGAAGGTATCTTTGTTGGCCCAGATCAGAAGGAAGCAAAGTCAGAAGGAGACCTAGACAAGACCAAAAGGAAGCCTGCCAGAGGGAGACTTGATCCAGACCAATAGAAGTCAAAAGTCAGACTTAATCTAGAAGTTATTCTGACCAGAAGATGGCCTGGCAGTGAAATGATAAACAGCCTAGACTTGATCCAGACTTAATCAGAGGATAAGTTAAAGGGTCCAGAACAAGAGATTCAACCCAGATTTGACCCATACCAGAAGATAGCATGGTTCAGGGTATGAAACTAAGTCCAGACCAGAAGAAATGATCTCTAGAATTGATCCAGAACTGATCCAAAACAGAAGGTAAAATGTCCAGACTAAAATATTATTTGTCCAGATTTAATTTCAGTTTAATCCAGACCAAGTCCAGAATTGGTCTAGATCAGAGGGAAGATATTCAGATCAATGGTTCAGATTTAAGTATTTGGCCCAGTGTTGGCCGAGATCAGAAGATCAGACCATGGTTCAGTGTTGGCCGAAATCATAAGGTCAGGATGTGTGGTCCAGCAGGGCCGAGATCAGAGGATCACAGCATATCAGTTTGCAAGTCCAAGATGGCCGAGATCAGAAGATCAGAAAGTGAGGTCCAGATATGGACTAGCGTAGAAGATCAAATGGTCCAGATTTAATCATGAGGATTAACGGTGGAGATTTTAATTTATTTTGATCAAAGTATTAAAAAGATTTGTTACAAAAATAAAGTGAAGTATTGTGGAACTCAGGAGCTGTTGGCGGGAAGAAACTAAAGACATGATTGGCCAGTTATTTTTGAAAGAAAATCTGAAGCTTAAAAAAGATATGTTTTTTATTTAAATGAAGCCCAATTGGTCAAGATATTTTTGCAAGAGAATCCAGCAAGATTCAGCTCGAAATTAAGCTTGGAAGAGGCCCTAATCTGCATCTATAAAAGGAGGCTCAAGGAAGAATACTTAGTATCGAAAATCACAAAAGAGTCATACACTTCCAAAGCAAACACTCAAGTTTTCAGTGAGGTTAATTGTGAGTTCCAGCATTCAAGAAGCAAGCACTCGTGTTATTTTCTTTCCCTTGTGTTAGATCTAAGTTGTTGAAATAGAGTCTACAATCTGAGGGAGTCAGAAGGGGTAGCAGAATACTTGGCAATTAGATTCAAGGCGTTGTAATTCCTTCTACAATTTGGGGTTGTCAGATTGGCAGGAGAAGACTTGACTTAGGAAGTCAAGGTGCTGTATTCCTCAAGAGTCTAGGATTGTTAGACTGTTTGAGAAGACTGACTTGGAGGGTCAGTGGTATTGTTGTAATTCAAGGTTTGAATTAGTGAAATCCTTCAAGGTGAAGGGACTGGACGTAGCCTCGTTAACGGTGAACCAGTATAAAAATTCTGTGTTTTATTTTTACTTTATATCCGCTGCTAACTCTGTTTTTATTCATACATCAAGTTTTGTTTTAAAAGTGTAAAAACAGGAAAAGTATTCAAGTTAGTCAAACACAATTCAACCCCCCTTTCTCGTGTTTACACCTTCATATGGGTCGTCTTATCCAGCAGAGTTTAGATTTACATAGGATAGACCCTGAAGATAAGATGTATGTCCTGTTAGAGAGAGCTTTGTACATATCTAGAGGAGGGGATTATCAGTAGCATTTGTATTTATTATTCGACTTTGTTTTATCATCTAAGTTATTTTATCATCCGACTTTGCTTTATTATGTTGATTCAGATCTACTTTGTTATTTATTTTCGTTATGTGAATGAATTTTGTTACAAACTAAATATTTAAAAAATGTAGACGAAACAAACTAAATATAAAAACATATAAAAAATTCATATATATGAAATAAAATTTTAATTCCAAAATGTCAATCATCTTCCAAAGGCATATAATATGATGTATGATCTAACTCTAACGAATCCCAATGTTGTAGACGTCCTGCATAAGCTATAGCCCATGATGTAGACTCATCACTACAATACATCTTCCAACCTCATGCATAACCTAGTTTCAATTGAACTTGAACCCAATGTCTTTCATTAACAAAGCCAATGCAGATAATACGATCACATGATATCTCTCCATTGTGTGCACCCCTCATTAAGAAAAAAGTCAAAGACAAAGTTTTCCCAATGTCACAACAACGCTATTATATTTTGTTGCTATCACGTAATCCATATATGGAATAGTCATCCATTTCTTGATGGGTTGGTTTCTGAAATCAGTTACAAGTAAAGAGTTTGTCACTTCTTGCAAACGTTCCTGGAATAATGGAGCATATAAATCAGGATTAGCCTTAATCTCTGTATACAACTGTCGACGCACAATGCTCCAAGACTCTTCACCATGGCGAAGTAAATGAGCAATAGCACGATATCCACAGTTTCCATCAGCTTCAACATTAATTATGCCTTCAATATATGGATGAATTAGAGGAGGAAACTCATCCAAATATTTTCTAACTTGCTGGGAGGAAACTCTCGTCATAGGTGCTTGCTGTGAGACTTGTTTGGGTGCTTGCTGGGATATTTGTTGGGATGTTTTCATGGGTCCTTGCCAAGAGACTTGAGTATTTGCATCATGAGAATAAATTGCATCAACATGCTCAAAAAATAAAGGGACACGATATACGTCAAATCCCTTCGGCTTTTTACCTTTTTTCCTCTTCACACCACCTTTTGTTTTGATCTTATCTGGTGGTGCACACATTGATGTTGTCTCTGGATATGTTATTTCACGCAACTTGCTCTTCAATGCCCTCCTTCCAGCAACATTAAGTGTTTTCCATGTTTTCCAAATAATATTCATCTTTGATGTAATGTCCAACTCTGAATCATTTTCCAACTGCTCTTCCTCTTGATCACTATTCATGGTTAATTTCCTCCAATGTATGTGAAAACATCTAATGGGATTGGCACACCTTCCAACTTGTATCTTGCCAACTCACAAGCACACGGTAATCCATGATTTTTTCGAACGATACAACCACATGCAGCTTTGTTGTTATTGACATAGCTAACTCTCTTGTATTCATGAACAATATCAGTTAAAGCATTCCTAGATACAACCCACATCAAATTCGCATAGAATGGATCGTTGTGTGTGTGCTCTTTGCGACCTTTACTTGTCTCAAATGAACCTTTTATCTTAATAATTTGGAACTTCAATATGTCATTCATACCATTCCATGCCTTACACAAATCTCCTTTACTATGTTCCAAAAATTTCTTCAGTGACCAATGAGCAGATTCAACCCTAATATTCAATCAAAAAAATATGTATGATATTATTATTTCTATCATGCATGTTTAATCCTATATAACTATAAATATAAATAAAAAATGCAACGTTTTAATGACGTACCTATTAGTCGTAGTATTTCCTAGATGCAATACTCGATTGGTCCATGCTTCAACAAATCTTTCCTTGTGAGGAGTCAATCATGTGTCTTTGACGTAGTCAAAGAAAATAATATTATCGACACATGCTTGCTCAAACATTTGCAAATGTTCCTCGTACTCCTTCTCTTCAGAACAATAAACAATTTTCCTCCACAACTCAAGAATGGGTTCATGCATATCTTTCTTTAATATATACTGTTTGCATTTGGCTCCAACATTTTTGTTCATATGAAGTTGACAAAGTAAATTTGTTGAAGATGGAAATACAACTTCGATTGCATTCATTAAAGCAAGTTCCCTATCAGTCACGATCACCTGAGGAAATGAGGTATTTGAAACAAACAACTCTTTTAACCTCTCCAATGCCCAACAAAAATTTTCTTGATGCTCACAATCCATATAAGAAAATGCAACGTTGAATGTCAACCCAGTTGAAGTAACACCAACAATTTCAAACAATGGTAACCTATACCTGTTGGTTTTGTAGGTGTTATCCATGATCAATACAAGAGGAAACATGTTCAACAAAATTATAGAATCTGGGTGCGTCCAAAACATGTCCCTCACAATGTTGGAATCTCCATGAGTTCTACTCCAACAAGCATACTTCTCAGCTTCAAGTAACTTCAACAGATGTTGCATATCAGTTCTAGGCCCTTTCAAATTCTTCCTGTATGTACTTCGGCGCTTATAAATTTGAGAGATATTAGTGACATTCTCCTTATCTCGATCTCTCAAAGATGACAAGATGTGCCTCGATGCAACGTGGTACTTTGTCAGCTCGTCAACATGTTTCTTATTTTCTTCTGTTAAGTGTCCCATAAATCATTACTCTCAAAAGTAGCTACTAACTCATGGTTATGGAATCCACATATTACACTAACAATCCATCCCTCAGCATTTTTCAATGGTCTCGATCTAAGTTTAAACGGACAACTACACTTTTTAGTTGAAGTCCGTGACTTACGTTTATTTGACTTATATGTTGCACCTCTATCACAACCAAAAATTAATTTTGTTTTCCTTCCTCTCTTTCCGGTCTCTACATCAGAGCGAGTAATAATAACAGCTACTCGATTTTGTCGGCCAACCTCTCTTGCCCATGATATTACTGCTTCCCGTGACTCAAAAATCTGATTAGTTGAAAATGCTTCAAATAAATCTATACATAATGCTGGTGTTTTCTTCATTCCTAATTGAAAGAAATAAAAAAAATTACAAAAAAAGCATCAAAAAAAACTGAAAATTTGATATTTCCAGAAATTATAACTACCGAAAATTTCATTTTGTCAAATTTCCGATAGTACAAAATACTTATCGGAAATTTCGAATCACCAAATTTCCGAAAATTTTGTACTACCGTAAATTTGGCAAAATGAAATTTCCGGTAGTTAGATTTTCATACCGAATTTTTTTGAAAAAAATTTAACGTACCGAAAATTTGATTGAGGGGGGTAGATTTTGGAGTAAATTTTTTTAACCGTAGTTAAAATGAAATTCAAATGAGTAGTTTTGAATTTTCATTATTTTGGGGGATATAAGTCAAAATGTAAGATATCAAATCTAATTTTCTTTGTCATTCTAAGAATGTGAAGAAAAATCATATAAAATGACCGCGACTGTGACGATCCATAATATCAAAAAGTCTTTACCATATTTAAAAAATTACAATACAATACTCACAAATTTAAACTCGAATTTCATCCGTCGTCGCCGTAGTTCTTTGTCTCAGTCCCCTCTCCAGAGACCTATTGTGTCATTTTGTCCCCTTTGGTTGTTTCTGTTTGTCTCCCAATAAACAATAATTAAGTTTAATCATTTCTTAATCGTCTCTATTCGGTCTTTAATCGTCTTTTTTTATTGTTTTTCTTGTTTGTTCCTTAAAATGATGAGGCATATACAAGAAAACTTATCCAAAATTTAGTTTTATATCATTTTATAAATGATTAAAAATATCAATTTGAGGGACTTTTAATTTATTTATTCATTCATAGTATTATTTACCAATTCAATAATTTGACAAATTGGACATATATATGATTAAGTTTTTGTCCCACTCTTTCAGATGTAGATTATTTTCGTCAATTTACTAAAAATAATAAAGTCAACTTTTGGAGTAGGTCACTCTTATCCCTTTTCGGAGAGGTGTACACGGGTTGAGTTGAATCCTTTTTTGCGAATCTGATATCCGAACCGATCAATTTTATTTGATGTGGGTTGAGCTTTCAACCCATGATTTCTTTTATAAAACCCGAACCAAACCAACCCGATTATGAACGGATTGGGTTGGGTTGGAATCGCGTGTAATAAAGAAAAATATTTTTTATTTATTTAAAAAAAAATGTAATTAAATTTAAGTACTTAAACATCTAAATAGTAATAAAATTATATGACAACATATTATTCAATACTTAAAATGCATCCACAAATACAACAAAACACTTAAATTAATTAAATTAGCAACAAATTCTCAAACATAATCCAACAACTAAATTTTAACTATACATCTGTAATAAAAACATAAAATAAAAATATATATGCGACGTCAATTAATTGGTTGAGATTGCAGGTTCGTGGGTTCGAAATGTTAAATCCGCTATTAAAATCGAACATTTCAATTGGTTGGTTCGAGTTAGACTCGAACTTAAATGGGTTAGATTAAAATGCATATTAGATTGATTTGAATAATTGTATCTGCAGTTTTATTAGTATTTATGAATATCTCTACGTTTTCGTTTCTTTGCCAAAAACAAAGTGTGGTGGGAAGGATGAATTTAAATATAAAATAAAATAGTTTTCAATAATATAAAATATTCAAATTATGACACCAACCACAATTAAACACAAATAAACAAAGACTTGTATGATTAGCTCAACCCATACATGAAAAGCATGCAAAGCTCATGAACATCATGACAAGTTATTAACAATACAAAGCATCATCAATCAATTATATTTGATGAGAAACATAAACATTATATTCAATGGTAGCATCCCCTGATAAGGGATCAAAAGAGTAAGTGCTAGCTTCAGCATATCCCTTAGCAAACCTAAAAACACCACTTCCACCAATAACCGGCAACTCTCTAACCTTATCGTTCGCAACATTTCTTCCCAATATAGTAATTGTGCTTCCATTATATTTCCCTTCAAATAAGGCAAAATTCATAACCATAAGAAGATCGAGCTCGGTTTGTGAGGTAGAGGCATAAATTCCTTGAGCTCTTCCCAAAAGCTTTGAGCTCAAATTTGGTCCAACGGTTAAAGCATTGTCGATTATCCTAACCAAACCAAAAGCACTAAACGAATTGTTAAATTTAGGGAGTGGAGGAATGATTGGAATTGAGGTAGCATTGTTTCCACCTACGATGTCTTGCCAATAGAACCTAAAATGGCTTGCTTGTTGTTTCTTTTTAAGTAACTTAGGATCTATTGAGCTCACAAAACCGGTATCATCTTGTGCAGCTATGATTGTGAGAGTGTATAAAGAGAGAAGAAGGAAGAAAAATATATTTTGGGAAACAATTGTAGCCATTTGGTTAGGAAATTAACTTATGATTTATAGATGAGTTGTGATGAGTGCATCTTTTGGTAGAGATATATATATATATATATAGGACCATGCAACCTTGACCTAACACCCGATATAGTTAACTATTGACACAATGAAAAAGATATCAAAGTTTTTTATTTCATTTTTAAAAGAAGTTCAATTTTTGCAAATGACTTGAAATTTGACTAATATATATTTTGTTGAACGTATTTTCTTTTTTAATATTTAAGAGACTAGTTTTGTATCATTAGTCAAAAACAATGTTTGGATCCTAACCAAATATATTTGTTTTTTTTTTTTCTTTTCAAATATGTAAACACTGGGACTTCCATTTCATTAATACAAAATTGGTATAATATCCACAAGAGGAATTATTATAGATCAAAACTACTTTTTTATTCTAAGTTGAAAGTCTTTTAATTACACGCAAGATTATAAATTTCAACTGGTGAGCATATTATATGATGTCATTTGTGAGGATTAGTAGTGGTTTTATATTTATTTTATATGCAAATGATAGTATGCTATTAAAGTTATATTAGTTTCTTGAATTTGAATCTAAAACTGTTTATTTAAATTTTCTTCGGTGATTTTTAACTCATCAATAGACGACGTACTTTATATGTTTGAATATTCCTTATAAGAATGAAGATACAGTGTTATTAATTTTTATTTCTATTTAAGGACATTTATATTATACGCATTCATGATTCCTATAGCAAAATTACTGTATAATTTTTTTACAATAATATTGTCATTTTATCGAATTATTAAAATGTAGTTGTTATTATTATCGAAATTGCAGTAATTCTTTGTGATTTTATCAAATTCATGGATAATATTGCAATTTGCAAAGTTGAAAAATTAAGGTATAATGCAGTTAATAATTTTTAGAAGCTACCTCCTTCCTTGTACCTTTTTAATCTATAGTGATTTTGAACGTGGTTTCACGATATTGTAAATATGAAATTAATTTTTCTAAAGTAAAAAATTAATAAAGTGAATGAATAAATAATAAATATTATAATCATAATTATTGATCATACATATGTATATAATATCAAATATTTATTTTATCGATTTATATTATTCACTTTATTCTACAAAATAAATTGTTTACTTCATAGGAATAGGAGTGAAGCCCGTGCAAACATACTCTTGCACTAATAGCTGAACTACACTTATTGCTCTTATTTATTAATTTTTATGAAACAAAAAATAAAAGAATCATATATAAAAAAAAAAAGAAAATATTACCTTTTTATAATTTCATAAAAATACCTTAACGGTACTCATTAAAGAAAACTCAGTTACATAAGAATTACGATTCTAAGTAAAATAAAATAAGAGATATAAATGAAATTTTAATAATTTAATAAACTTTAAAATATAATATCTATTTCTTATATTTATAATGAAAAATAACCTAATTATAAATAGGAATTGAATGTAAAAAAGAGGATTTGAGGGAGTATAATAAAGAATGGAGCAACTAATTTAAAAATGTGGATTACTTAAATGATGTGATTTCAATTATTAACGATGTCGACTCCATGGAAAAAAAAAGTGAAAAAACTAAACCATAGTCCATTGTAGGTAAAACCTCACATCCAACTAATTTAGTAGTTCATAAAAAAAAGTTTATGCTTTATTTTATAAAGACCTAAAATGAAATAGTGAAATTTTATAGAAATTAAAAATTGATTTAATTTAAATAAATTAAATATTAATTTGTTTAAATTAAATAAATATTTAGTCTTTGAATAAATAAAAGTCATAAACAACACAATTGCTGCCAATAACTAAATAAAAGTCAGAAACAATACAAAATTGCTGATGTTTGTTAAGTATAATACTGTAATACATTTTCTCCCGAAAGAGACACGTTCAATTTTTAATAATATAAAACAGAGCAAATAATTGACCAAAAACCACAGCAATTAATGTAATCAGAAAAACGTTGAAGGTCCGATATGCCTGCATCCAGAAGTTTGATCTTTCATAATCTTATCTTATTCTAATAATGTAGTTATTTAATTTTATATTCCCATCCTCTCGGACTTTTGACTAAAAAAAAAATCCTCTCGGACTTATTGCTACATTTCTATAGAATAATCAGATCTTAAACCTTCATCTTTTCCAATTAAGAATAGTAAATTAAAATGATTATCAGAGTTAGAAATAGTAACATATATAAATTATGCGTAATGTTATTGAATTATAAAATTTAATACCAAATAGATCATCAATATAATATTATATAAAACACAGTGAATGTTAAGTTGTGTCATAATATTGTCTAGTGAATAGCTTATGGTTTGGTGTAATTGTTTGGTTAGTCGCTTATCTTTAATCTAAATATAATTTAATTGTGGTTTTTGTTCTCTTATTTTTATCAATTCTGATGATTGATCCCTTTATTTTTAAATGTCTTTCCTCATATTTTAATTAAAAAATAATAATTTGACATATTTTAAATGACGTGAGACGATTTTATGATATAAAAATATTTGAATATATTAATTATTTATATGTTATATATTGATATGGATTTGAGTGTTTCCATATGAGTTGAAGTATCTAACCAAGTGATATTTTTAAACAAAGTACCAAATAAAATGGAGAAATAAGAAAATATGGAGAAGAAATGAAATGGTAGAAATTGCCACACTTTACAAGGAATGATAAGATCAAGGTAGAATCACCACAAGGGTAAGAGGCTTTTGATAAGATCAAAATTTGGTTTAGAGCATTTCTCTAATCCCACCCAAAGTGTTTTCTTCTTTCAAAAAGTTGTCCATGTCTTACAATGAAAAGGAATATATAATCTAACACAAAATGACATAGTGCCTAGGTTACACACAATTAATGACATTGTGCCTAAGCTTCTAAATATTTAGGCACGCACAACATAATTCCTAATTATAAGGAATAATTATTACATCCCAAAATTAAAAATAAGTCTTAAGGTATTTCTATGACCAATAGATTAATATAATGTGGATCAATCTTGTCATATGTCTTAAGGCTAAGAAAATTAACAACTTGTTTCTCTAATTGTTCCTTTAGTTCCTAGCTTTCCCTATAGTCAATGGTCCTTCCACTCCTAGTTCTTGAAGCTCATTAAACT
Source organism: Cicer cuneatum (assembly GCA_037974295.1). Taxonomy (NCBI): domain Eukaryota; kingdom Viridiplantae; phylum Streptophyta; class Magnoliopsida; order Fabales; family Fabaceae; genus Cicer; species Cicer cuneatum. The sequence goes on from JBBPBO010000005.1 coordinate 29,800,417, forward strand.
TCATGTAGGGTTGGTCCACATCATCCCCTCCCTCTTGAAGAGAATTTGTCCTCAAATTTAACTCCTCATCATCTGCTTCACCTACATCACAAGGAGACAACTCACTAACATTAAATGTAGCAATAACTTGATACTCACTGGGAAGGTCTATCTTATATGCATTATCATGTATCCGCTCCAACACCTTGAAGGGGTCATCACCATTTGGTTGAAGGTTGGATTTCCTTAAGGAGGGAAACCTCTCCTTCCTTAAGTGAACCTAAAAATCTCCAGGTTCAAAGACCATTCTTTTTGAGTTTCTGTTGGCATTCTTTGCATCGTGTTCCATTTTTGTCTTAATATTGGTCTTCACTTTAGCATGTAGGTCCTTGACATACTTTACTCTTTCTTCGGAACCCCTATGCAAAATACAATCAGTAAGAGGTAAAGGAAGCAAACAAGTGGAGTTAGTGGGTTAAAACCATATGCAACCTCAAATGGAGAAAATGATGTGGTCCCATGTGGAACTCTATTATATGCAAATTCAATAAATGGAAAACACTCTTCCCAAGCTTTTGGATTTTCCTGCAAAAATGTTCTAAGCATGGTGCAAAAAGTTCTATTGTTCACTTTGATTTGTCCATTCGTTTGAGGATGACAAGTAGTGGAATATAACAACTTGGTACCTAGTTTATCCTAGAAGGTTTTCCAAAAGTGACTCAAGAATTTAGTATCTCTATCAAAAACAATGGATTTAGATATACCATGCAATTTTATGACCTCTTTGAAAAACAAGTTTGCAATATGACTTGCATCATCAACTTTATGACAAGGAATGAAATGTGCCATCTTAGAAAAACGATCCACAAAAAAAAAATGCTATCACGACCATTTTTGTTCTTGGGTAGCCCCAACACAAAATCCATGGACAAATCAACCCAAGGAGATAACGAAATATGAATAGGGGTCTACAAACCATGAGACATTCTTTTAGATTTAGCCTTATTACAAACTATGCACCTAGAACAAATTAAATGCACATCAGGCTTCATTTTAGGACAATAAAAATGTTCATGAAACATGTCAAGAGTCTTCTGCTCTCCAAAATGACTTATTAAACCGCCCTCATGCACCTCTCTCACGAGCAATTCTCTCAATGAACAATTAGGAATGCATAGTCTAATGCCCTTGAACAAATAACCATCATGTCTATAATAAGAGTCATGTGCCATAAGTTCACAATCACGGAAAAAAGAAGAAAAATCAACATCTAAGGCATACGAATTTCTAATATTATCAAAACCAAGAAACCTAGTTTGAAGAGTAGAGATTAGTGAGTACTGTCTTGAAAGTGCATCGGCTACCATATTAGTTTTCCCTTTCTTGTGTTTGATGACATATGGAAATGGTTTTAAGAATTCAACCCACTTTGCATGTCCCTTATTTATCTTACCTTGACCTTTTAGATACTTCAAGGATTCATGATCACTATGTATCACAAATTCTTTATTAAACAAATAATGTTGCCAAGTATGCAATGCTCTAACTAAAGTGTATAGTTCCTTATCATAAGTGGAATAGTTCAAGTGTGCTCCACTCAATTTCTCACTAAAATATGCAATTGGATGACCTTCTTGTAGCAAAATAACCTCTATTCCAATATTAGAGGCATCACATTCAATTTTAAAAGTGTTTGCAAAATTAGGCAAGGCCAAGATAGGTGCATGCATCAAATTTTCCTTTAAAGTAGTAAATGCATCTTCTTGATCTTGTCCCCACTTAAATGTAACATTTTTCTTACAATCTCATTCAAAGGAGCGGCCAAAGTACTAAAATTAGGCACAAAACACCTATAGAAGCTAGCAAGACCATGAAAACTCCTAACCTCACTCATGCATTTAGGTGTCGGCCAATCCCTGACAACCTTAATCTTTTCTTCATCTACTATAACACCTTGTGCACTTACTACAAATCCTAAGAAAGTAACCTCATTTTGGCAAAAAAATGCACTTTTCTAAGTTAGCAAACAACTTCTCTTCTCTTAGGACTTGTAAAATAGTCTTGAGATGCTCAATATGATCATGCATTTTCAAGCTATATATAAGAATATCATCAAAATAAACAACCACCAATTTTCCAATGAAGTGTCTTAAAACATGGTTCATCAATCTTATGAAAGTACTAGGGGCATTGGTTAAGGTAAATAGCATAACTAACCATTCATAAAGGCCAAACTTGGTTTTAAAAGCCATTTTCCATTCATTGCCCTTTCTAATCCGAATTTGATGATAACCACTTTTTAAGTCAATTTTGAAAACTATACACGGACCATGCAATTCATCTAACATATCATCAAACCTAGGTATATGATATCTATATTTGATGGTAATATTATTCATAGCACGACAATTGGTGCACATGTGCCATCTTTCCTTGTTATTAAGATTGTCGGCATGTCACAAGTGAACGTGCAAACACGAGAAGGGGGGGTTGAATTGTGTTTGTCAAACTTAATTACTTTTGCTGTTTTGTTAAATGTTGATTTGAATTATTCGATAAATAACTAATCAGATTCAGCAGCCGATAATAATAACATAATAACACATCAATTTATACTAGTTCACCGTTAACTAGGCTACGTCTAGTCCCTTCCTCCAAAAGGCCTTTTCACTAATTCAAACTCCTTTGAATTACAACACCACTGACCCTTCAAGTCAGTCTTCCCAAACAACCTGACAACCCCAGACTTTTGAGGAACAACAACACCTTAACTAAACCAGCTAAGTCTTCTCAAACAGCCTGACAACCCCAGACTTTTGAGGAATAACAACACCTTGACTAAACCAGCCAAGTCTTCTCCTACCAATCTGACAACCCCAGATTGAAGAAGGAATCTACCCCACTATAATAAATGTTTGGAACATTGCAACGTTGCTTCTGGAAAGCTGTTTGCTGCACTCTTTTATTGCTTCTGGAAAGCTGATTGTTGCACTGTATTTCTCTCTCGAAAACACTTACAAAATATTGCTCTTGCTCATTTGTATTTCTCTCTTTTGAACTCTCGGATAACTTTGAATTGAAGCTTGAGTTCTTGTGTTTTTCGATACTTTATTCTTCAGCATTAAGTCTCTATTTATAGTTGAACTTTAGAACTTCACTGATGCTTTACTTCTGCAGTATATTTCGATTAATCTGTTTTGAGAATATTCTGGAGTAGTTTGCTCAGATTCTGTTTTGAGCCTTTTGCTCACTGATCTGTTTTGAACATTTTGCTCCGCTTCTGTTTTGAGCATTTTTCTCAGATTCTGTTTTGAGCCTTTCTCTCCAATTCTGTTTTGAGCATTTTTCTCAGATTCTGTTTTGAACATTTTTCTTTGACAAATTCATCTGAAGATATCCTTTGGTGACGTCATCCTCTGATTTCTGCTTCTGATGACATCATCTGGTGACGTCATCCTCTGTTTCTGCTTCTGGTGACGTCATCTTCTGATCTACTCTTCTGATGACATTTTTCATTCTTCTTCTAAGTCAAATATGTTATTTTCATAAAATACATTTGTTAACATCAAAACTTTAATTGCAAGAACCAACTTAGTTCCAACAATCTCCCCCTTTTTGATGATGACAAACAATGTATTTTTTATAATACTTTTTCTTTCTTTTGACTTTGACTCCCCCTAAGACTAAGCTTCATTTTATATTTTTTCCCCCTAAGTCTAATGCCCAGATATCAAATACATCATACATCATCTTCTCCTCCTTTCAAATACATCATCTTCTCCCTCGGATATTTTATCAAATATTACATCTTCTCCCATTTTGTCATTAGACAAAAAGGATTGAATGAAGAAAAGAGATCCTGTGTTTTTTTTTCACTCTTTTTTTTTTCGACTCTTTTTTCTTTCTTTTTTTTTTATAAAAGTACATGAAAAATAAAATATATAAAAATTAAACTAAGCTATTAGGTTAGGGATGAAGATAAGATTAAGGTTTTTCTTGATGAATTCAAACCTATCTTCAGGTAGTGATTTAGTGAATATGTCAACCCATTGATGATCAGTGTCTACAAATTGAATGTTAAGTACCCCTTTTTGAACATAATCTCTGATGAAGTGGTGTTTGATCTCTATGTGTTTGGCTCGAGAATGTAGGATAGGGTTTTTGGTTAGGCAAATTGCAGAGGTGTTATCACAATAGATGGGTATGTTGGATTCTAATATTTTGTAGTCTTCAAGTTGATGCTTCATCCAGAGTAGTTGAGAGCTGCAGCCAGCTGCTGAAATGTATTCAGCCTCTACTGTTGACATGGCAATGGTGTGTTGTCTCTTACTGAACCACGAAATTAAATTGTCTCCTAAAAAGGTACAATAGCCACTGGTGCTTTTTCTTTCAAGTTTATCTCCAGCATAATCAGAATCACAGTATCCACTCAGTTTGTATGTAGAAGTTTTCTTGTAAAACAAGGTGAGGTTGGTAGTGCCTTTTAGGTATCTAAGGATTCTCTTAACAACAGTTAGATGAGATTCTCTAGGATCATATTGAAATTGAGCACATACACACACACTAAATATGATATCAGGTCTAGAAGCAGTAAGGTAGAGTAATGATTCAGAAAATTCTTGACAAAGAATGCTATTAGTAGATCCAAAAATAATATCATCAACATAAATTTGAATGATCAAAATATCATTTTCTATTGATCTGCTAAACAAAGTATTGTCTATTTGTCCTCTTTCAAAGTTATTTTTAAGTAAGAAATTACTGAGTCTATCATACCATGCTCTAGGTGCTTGTTTTAACCCATACAAGGATTTTCTCAGTTTAAAGACATGGTTTGGAAATTCAGAATTTTCAAAACCTGGAGGTTGTTTAACATATACCTCTTCACTCAAATAACCATTGAGAAAAGCACTTTTAACATCCATTTGAAATAATTTGATATTATTATTGGCAGCAAAGGACAATAAGATACGAATAGCTTCTAACCTGGCCACTGGAGCAAATGTCTCAGTGTAATCAATACCCTCTTGTTGACTGTAACCTTGTGCCACAAGCCTTGCCTTGTTTCTGACTACTTCACCCTTTTCATTTAGCTTATTTCTGAAGACCCACTTGGTTCCCACAATGTTCTTCTCTAGTCTTGGAACTAGATCCCAAACATCATTCCTCTTAAATTCATTTAACTCTTCCTGCATTGCAATAATCCATCCATCATCTGCCAATGCTTCACTAACAGATGTAGGCTCAATCGATGAGATTAAACCAAACAGACTTATATCTTTGAATGATGATCTGGTTCTTAAAGAATCACTTCCACTTCCAATGATCAGATTTTCAGGATGAGAAGACTGGTATTTCCATCCAGATTTCTTTTCTGACTTCTCATGACTGGTTCTGATTTGATCAGGTTCATCCTTTGAAGATGTGTCACATGCTTCTGATTTATTTGTATCCTTCACTTCTCCAAATTCTGCTGGTTTATCTGCTTCTGCTGGTTTGTCTGTTTCTGCTTCCTTTAGTGTTGTTAAATCTGTAATATCAACATCTTGCTTTGACTTTGCAGTGTCAAGCTTTCCATAATTCATATGGTGTTTTATTCAACATAGACCTAATAAAGACTCTATTCTGAATATAACATGCAGTGTTGATTGCTTCAGCCCAAAAATGTTTTGCAACATTTAAATCATTTAACATAGTTCTGGCCATGTCTTGGAGTGATCTATTTTTTTAACTTATCTTCAGATTTATCCTCTGATGACTTGTCAGGTTCTTCTTTCATCTTCCATCTTTTCAAGCTCTCTTGGTTTGTCTACATCAGCTTCTGGTTCTGGTAGATCTGTATCAGCTTCTGGTTCTGGTAGATCTGTATCAGCTTTTGGTTCTAGTAAACCTGCTTTGGTTTCCTCTGGTTCTGGTAAACTAGCTTTAGTTTCCTCTGGTTCTGGTAAACCAACATCAGTTTCCTCTAGTTCTGGTTAACCTGCATCAACTTCATCTTGCTTTGACTTTTAAGATCAAGCTATTTGTCATATAACATAATACAAATCAAATAATTTAAAAATGAAATCAATACACCTAAACCATTAATTCTGCTTCTGGTAGTTTCTGCTTGTTTTTGAATCCACTGAAATATTGTATCTGTTGAAGTGTTCACATCACGTGAATCACTTGGTTCCTCTGACAGTTTGAAAACCTGCAGAATACTTATCTAGCTTTGATTTTTAAGATCAAGCTTCTTGTTATCATATTACAAAAACAATAATAGTATTTCAGCAAGATGTAACCTCTATGTCAACAGTTTCAGTTTTACTCTGAAAATCCTCTTGTTTCTGATTTTCAGATTATGAATCTGTATGTTCTGTGATTAGATGGTTTGGATGAAGGAATTTGAATTCCCTTCTTGGTTTGTAATCTTGATGAATTTTACTGGAGTGTTTGAAGAACTCTCTAGATACTGACACTTCTCTTTCTGCTGATATATCATGTTCCTCTGATAGTTCTGGAACTGATGATAATTCTGATTCTTCTGGTTCTGGAATTGATAGTAATTCTGATTCTTCTGTTAATTCCAGTTTTGTTGATATGAGTGATTTCTCTGTCTGTTCTGATCTGTGTGATATGTGTGATTGCTTTGATATTTCATGTTCCTCCTATGATTCTGGTTCTGGTTTTGATAGGTATTGTGTTGACCAGTTCTTCTTCTACCAGAGTCAATTGGCTTCTGTTTGGTAGATGTTGGAACATAGACCTTTTTCCCTTCATATATTGCCAGCATCCATTGACCAAGCACCATGATTGGTGTTTCAATTTGGTTGCTTAGAACATCTACAACATAGACAATTTTATCTTTTGGTACCCAAATCTGGTTGGGTCCAGGTTTGTTAGTCTTGAAAAGTTTCTTGTTTTCCCTTGTATTTAGCATAGGACAAGACACTTTGGAATGACCTTTCTTGTAACAAACAGTGCACACTATATCAGAGGGAATAGGTTTAAGCACAGGTTTAGATTCAGTTATAGTTTCTTCAAATCCTATACCTCTATTTCCATTCTTACTGACTCCATAAATCATAGAAGCATATTTGCTTCTTTCCATACCATTAGCAAGAAATTCTTGAAGAACTTGTTCATGTATATCAGAATTACTTGTGGTATTTTCAATTTATGTTGAATTATGGTCATTTTTCAGAGTTAGACTTTCAACTTGAAGTTCAGCAAAACTGATTTTCAAATATACATTCTCTGTTTTCAATTCTGCAATGTCAATTTCAAGAATGACACTTTCTGTTTTAAATTCTGCAATCTGATTCTTTAAAACATTAACTTCTTCTATTAGATTTGTATTTTCTTTCTTAAGAGTTTTCAGTTTTAAAGATAATTTGTAATTACAGTTTAAAAAATCATTCAGAGCAGTAATCAAATCAGATCGAGTGAATTCAGAATATACCTTAATTTCATCATCTCTGATTCTCTTCCAGAATCAGATTCTGTGTTGGATCCAGAGTTGGTGTGAGCCATCATAGCAAAATCTGCTTGTTCATCTTCAGAAGATTCATCAGAATCATCCCATGTAGCCATCATGCTTTTCTTCTTAATTCTGAAATCTTTCCTCTGGTACTTCCCTTTCTCCATATTTGGACATTTTGACTTGATATGTCCAGATTCATTGCATCTGTAGCAGATGATATCTTTCTTGTCATGTGTATCATCACTTTCTTTGTTGTACTGCTTGGAATATCTTTGGGAAAATTTCTTTCTTCTGTTGTACCACATCTTTCTGAAATTTCTGGATAAGAAAGCAATCTCTTCTTGCTCTGAATTCAAACTTTGATCGTCTGAATCACTATCTTCTGATGTTGCTTTCATAGCCTTCTTCTGCTTGGATTTTAGTGCTAGAGTTTTGTTCTTCTTCTTGGGTTCATCTTCTTCCAACTCAATTTCATGTGATCTGAGATAGCAGATTAATTCTTCCAGCTTTAGAGTATTCAGATCTTTAGCTTCCTGAATAGCAGTAATCTTTGGTCTCCACTTGATTGTCAGACTTCTAAGTATTTTCTTTACATGATCAGCAGTAGTGTAGCTCTTTTCTAGTACCCTTAATCCTGATACTAGAGTCTGAATCTGGAAAACATAGTTTCAATGTCTTCATCTTCTTCCATCTTGAATAACTCGTACTTCTTGACTAGAATGTTAGCCTTTGCTTCTTGGACTTGCTTACTGCCTTCGTAAGTCAGAATCAGACTATCATAGATGCTCTTCGCTGTTTCTTTGTTAGTGCATTTGTCGAACTCCTTGAACGTGATTGCATTGATCATGAACGTTCTGGATTTGTGATGCAACTTGAACATCTTCTTCTGATCAGCATCCATATCTCTTCTGGAAATTTTAATACCATCAACATCTTCTGGAGCAGTATAACCATCTTCCACCAAGTCCCAAAGTTCAGGATCTTGTGAAATAAAAAAACTTCTCAGCCTGTCCTTCCAGTATTCAAATCGTTCTCCATCAAACAGAGGTGGTCTGTTGATGTTTCCTCCAGTAGCTTCTTCATTGAATCCGGACATATTGATCCCTTGGATCTTTCCTCAAACACTGTAAAGTGCTCAGCCTTGAGACCGAGCTCTGATGCCAATTGAAGGTGCAAACACGAGAAGGGGGGTTGAATTGTGTTTGTCAAACTTAATTACTTTTGCTGTTTTGTTAAATGTTGATTTGAATTATTCGATAAATAACTAATCAGATTTAGCAGCGGATAATAATAACATAATAACACATCAATTTATACTGGTTCACCGTTAACTAGGCTACGTCCAGTCCCTTCCTCTAGAAGGCCTTTTCACTAATTCAAACTCCTTTGAATTACAACACCACTGACCTTTCAAGTAAGTCTTCCCAAACAGCCTGACAACCCCAGACTTTTGAGGAACAACAACACCTTAACTAAACCAGCTAAGTCTTCTCAAACAGCCTGACAACCCCAGACTTTTGAGGAATAACAACACCTTGACTAAACCAGCCAAGTCTTCTCCTACCAATCTGACAACCCCAGATTGATGAAGGAATCTACACCACTATAATAAATGTTTGGAACTTTGCAACGTTGCTTCTGGAAAGCTGTTTGCTGCACTTATTTTTGCACTCTTTTATTGCTTCTGGAAAGCTGATTGTTGCACTGTATTTCTCTCTCGAAAACACTTACAAAATATTGCTCTTGCTCATTTGTATTTCTCTCTTTTGAACTCTCAGATAACTTTGAATTGAAGCTTTAGTTCTTGTGTTTTTCGATACTTTATTCTTCACCATTAAGTCTCTATTTATAGTTGAACTTTAGAACTTCACTGATGCTTTACTTCTGCAGTATATTTCGATTAATCTGTTTTGAGAATATTCTGGAGTAGTTTGCTCAGATTCTGTTTTGAGTCTTTTGCTCACTAATCTATTTTGAACATTTTGCTCCGCTTCTGTTTCGAGCATTTTTCTCATATTTTGTTTTGAGCCTTTTTCTCCAATTCTGTTTTGAGCATTTTTCTCAGATTCTATTTTGAGCATTTTTCTCAGATTCTGTTTTGAACATTTTTCTCTGACAGATTCATCTGACGATATCCTCTGGTGACATCATCCTCTGATTTCTGCTTCTGATGACATCATCTGGCGATGTCATCCTCTGTTTCTGCTTCTGGTGACGTCATCTTCTGATCTATTCTTCTGATGACATTTTTCATTCTTCTTCTAAGTCAAATATGTTATTTTCATAAAATACATTTGTTAACATCAAAACTTTAATTGCAAGAACCATCTTGGTTCCAACAACAAGGACTAAGGCTCTCTTGAACCCAACCATTTTCCCAAAGTTTTTGGACTTGTCTTTCAATTTCTTTAGTTTGTTCCAGATTAATTCTATAAGGAGGCCTATTAGGCAAAGAAGCACTAGGAATTAAATTAATGTGGGGCTCTATGCCTCTAAGAGGAGGTAGGCCATGAGGAAATTCTTTAGGGAACACATCATCAAACTCTTTTAAAAGACAATTCAATTAAGGAGAAATATCATTGTGTGAAGTAGACAAAGATAAATCATTGCAATAAAGAAAATAAATTGATTGTCTAGTCAAAAAAACTTTCCTAACCACATGCTCTATAGCAAATAAGTTTTCTACCCTAGGTTAAGAATTATGGTTACTTGAGTCATGAGCATGCATGATAAATTTTTCTTTTTGTTCTTTGATCTCTTTTTCCCTCTTTAGATTCCATTGAGTTTGATCAAGATAAACTTCCTTGGGAGTAAAAGGTAAAAGAGACACTTTTCTATCAAATTGCCATGTCTGACCTAACAAAAATATGGTTGGCCTCCATAGGTGCAATATCACACAAAATTTCATCATGATATTTGCCAATACTAAAATTAACCAAAACTTGTTTATCCACCAAAATGTCAACATCGTCTTTTAGCCATTGAAGCTTATATGGCCTCAGATGTTTAATGGTTTTCAAGCCAAGTTTTGTGACTAATCTAGTGCTAGCCACATTGGTACAACTACAACTATCAAATATCAAATAGCAAACTTTTCCATCAACAAGACATCTAGTATGAAAAATATTTTTTTTAAATTCATCATCCTTAACTTGGACTCCTAAGAGTCTTCTAACCATGAGAAGATCTCCTTCAACAGGAGTCAATTCATAATCACTCCCTAGTTCACTTGGGGATGATTGTGAAGAGTAAGAATAAAGGGAAGAATCAGTTTCATGTACCTTTTTAGCCTTTGCAATCATATATTTTTTATTTGGGCAATTAGATGCTATGTGACCTCTTCCTAAGCATTTAAAATATTTAATTGAAGAATAAGAAGAAAAACTAGGAAGAGGATCTTTAGGTTTTGAAGACTTACCTTTTTCGACCGAAGCCAATGGAGAATCACCCTCTCTTTTGTGTATGTTCCAATGTGAGGAGTCTTTGTTTGAGGAATACTTTTTATAAGCACTTATTCTCTTCAATTGTTGTTCAACGGTGGATATGACTTACGAACAAGCTCCTAAATATCCATAAAGTGTTGTAACTCAATCACATCTCTAATCTCATAGCTTAGGCCATCCAAGAACGTAGCTATTATGGCATCGTCATCCTCTCTAATGTTGGAGCAAAGTCTCAAAGTCCTTATAATAATCCTCCACATTCTTGGAGCCTTGTTTCAACCTTTGTTGTTTTTGATGTATCTCCCTTTGATAATGAGATGATACATTTCTCTTCTTCAAAAGTGCTTTTAGTCCATCTCAATCATCTAGTTGCCTAGCACCACATCTCCTAATTTCCTTGACATTTTGATCCCACCAAAGTAAAGCATAAACCTTAAACTCTAAGGTAGCCAACTTAACTCCCTTATCTTCTCTAATGTCATGAGCTTCAAACAATTGATCTATCTTAAGCTACCAATCAAGATATGCTTCCGGATCACTTTTTCCATGAAATGAAGGGAAGTTAATTTTGCCACCGGCATATGCATCACCATGTCTTTGATTCCTCCTCTCATTTTCATGACAATCTCTATTGTTTCTCTCATGAGTCCTTCTCTCATAATAGTCTCTATGGTTCCTCGCATGTTCTATTTGTCTTCTACTACCCTCGATTTCAAACACATCTTCATTTTGAGAAGATCTTCCATGATGAGATCTTCTATCTCTTTGGTTCACAAAATCTTCTCTCAAGGCATTCATTTGAGTATTCAACATTTTTGTAAAGTGATCCATAAGAGAAGCGGTTCTAGGAGAAAAAGGGTTTGGTTCACTTCTACTCATGATTTCAACAACAACAAGCAACAAGTACCACAATAATCACGCAAATGACAAGAACAAGTGAACAAAATAAAAATAAGGCCTTCACTGCTCATTAAGTGTTTACACTCAAGAAATGTATCACTCATGTATATCACTCAATAATGGCTTTTTTATAACATTCACTCTGGCCTTTTTCCACTCCCTAATGCAACTTTTCAAGTTCTTAAAACAATCAATCAAATCTCAATCAAGTTTGTGGTAAACCTCTAAACAAATGTGAAAAAACACACATGAAAGTTATCATTCAAGAGGTCAAAAAAGACAAGAGAAAGTTGAAATACAAAACCAAAGAATTGAAAAGACAAACAAGAAAATATAAGCAAAGGAAGACACACTCAAGTAGATTATCACAGAAATAAGTAATATTATAATTAAATGACTAAGTGATCCAAATATGTGGGAGGTAAGATACTAAAATCAAACTTGCAATGCCTAAAAGAGGTAAGAATAATTCAAAAGATGTTTAATGTTTCATTAAGATCAATTCTAGAATTTTTTTATTTTTGCAAAATGCCTTTTTTTCCAAAAGTGCTTTTGTGTGCACAATCACTTTTTTGCAGCACTTATATTTTCAGATTTTTCTCTGTATATTTGAATTCCTCTCATTTTTTTAAGTGAAGAAGATGATGAAACTAAAACCCATATTTTTTTTTGCTTTTTTTTTCAGCTCAGTTTTCAAATTTCACCACAAATAAAGTAAATAATCACAAAACTAAACTTTCTCGCACATATTATAAGACCTATAAACTACCAACAACTTAAGATTGAACAAAATGAAACTAAAATTTCAAATATCTCAATAACACAAAACACTAAAATAGAAATTAATAACAAAAATTACCACTTAATGAGACACTCTAAATACCACATGATATGTATTTGAGTGTTTTCATATGAGTTGAAGGATCTAACCAAATGATATTTTCAAACAAAGTACCAAATAAAATGGAGAATACAAACAAGAAAATACGAAGAAAGAATAAAATAGTAGAAATCGCCACACTCCACAAATTGTATCTCACTCACTCACACTCTGTCGTGGTATAAAATTTTGATTATTTCTCGAATTCAATAAAGACGCTACCAAAGTTTATTTTAAATAGAAAAAACGTTGGAGAACCCTTAAAAAACAAAAAAAAATGGTATTTAAAACCAAGTTTATAGTTTGGGAGTCGATTATGTGTAGAGAAGATATTAGCACCCTACAACATCCGTTAAAAAACAGTTACCTATAATTAATTGTGCAAAATTTGTGTTAACTTAAAAAATATTTACTTTCTTCTTATTAATAAATACAAATATAAATTATTTTTATGAATGTTATATTAAAATAAAATGGGGCTTAAAATAGAGAAGAAAAAACAAAGAAATTTTATTATTTTGTTTGACAAGAGTGTAATCTTGCTCGTACGTTCTCCAGGTGCAATGGAGAAATCAAAACTATGTAATTCTTTGGTAGAAAATGTGGATGTGTTGATTGTTTAAAGAAAGATTATTTTGTTGTCCAAAAAAAACTATTTTGACAAAAGAGAATGAATTTGTTTGATTTAAATAATTATATTAAAATGTGAGTTTTAAAACTATCAGGTTGTACAACTTGGGTCTTAAAAACTCAACGACTAAAAAGATGTCACATCTAGTTAACATATTTAAGAATAGTTTTATTATTTTTGTTATTAGAAGGAGTTTTAAAACCACCAAATTATACAACTTGTGTCCTAAAAACTTAAAGACTAAAAAATGATGTCAGATATAATTAATCAAAGTTAAAAGTCAATTTTAGATTTATTTATTTATAAAACATGTGTTAGAGCTATTAAGTTGTACAACTTGTGTCCTAACAACTCAAATATTAAAAAGATGTCTCTTCTTATAGATTGTCTTCAGAAACACAAATCTTCTTTCACACTCTGTGTAGTCAAATATATTGTTATCATAAAATATTTTTGTTAATATCAAAACTCTAAGTATATAACTAATTTGGTTCCAACAATACCTTCCCTACACATAATCGACTCCCAAACCCAAAATTTGATTTCAATGACCATTTTTTTTAAGAGTGTTCCAATGTTTCCCCTAATTTAATATAACTTTGGTGGCAATTCCATTAAATTCGAAAAACACTCAAAATTTTAGACCGCTATAATTACCTTATCGACATATTTTGTGTTTGATTGATAATATGTTTGAATTGTATTTATGCTAATAATAGTAGTATAAGGTGTATCATACACAAATTTGTGATAGCTAAGATCTCAATTTTATTCATTTTAACCTTTTTTATAATCGTTGAATTATTTCATTGGAAAAATCATAAATTTTAAATGAAACAACTAAAACGTTATCAAGTTTTGTGTTAAAAAATTAATAAAATCTAATAGTTATAAATAATTATTTTATTTTAATTTATTTACTTAAGCATCAAATTTCGTAACATTTTTCATAGTATGTTTGAAGTTCTTATTTATTTATTGGCTAAATAGTACTCGTGGTCCGTTAACTTAATTTTAGTTAATGTTTTAGTCTTTTATCTTTTTTTCTTTCGATTTGGTCCTTTATTTTAATTTTAAGTGACAATTTGATCTTTTATGTTTTAAAATGTCAACAATATTATCATTTTTTTTATCAAAATTCAAAAAATTCATCAAAATTTTCAACCAAAACCCATAAAATTAATTATATTATTTAATATAATACAAATTTCATCAAATTCGTATATCAAATATTCAAATAAACTCATATTTTTGTTCTTTATTTGATGTTGTTAGAGATGAAAATATGAGTTTATTTGAAGATTTGAGTTTTCAATTTGATGAAATTTGTATTATATTGAACAATATAATTAATTTTATGGATTTTGGTTGAAAATTTTGATGAATTTTTTGAATTTTTGTAAAAAAAAAAAGATAACATTGTTGACATTTTAAAACATAAAAGATTAAATTGTCACTTAAAATTAAAATAAAAGACCAAATTGAGAAAATAAAATAAAAGATTAAGACGTTAACTAAAATTAAGTTAATGGACCACAGATACTATTTAACCTTATTTATTTTTAAAAAATCTTTGTTTAAAGTTAAAACTTTATGTATTTGTATATGGTTTCAAAAGGAACAATTTATAAATAATATCTCATACATGGATTTATTGGTGCTGTATTTTTTTTTACTAGACGACAACTTTCGATGAAATAATTGAAGAAATGACTATCTCAAATTCTCAATGTAAAAAATATATACTATTTTAATTATATAGTAGTAAGAATTTGATATTACTATCCCAATTAATAGAGTTCAAATTCATTCATTGACGGCTATAAAATTAGTGACACGTTAATTAATAATAATTTATTTCTTTATCAATTTATCTATTTTTTTAAATTATCTATTGATAGAAGAATTATTGTAATTAGATGAAATACTATTTTAAAATAAAATATACATAAAAATGATATTTCAGAATTTAATATATTTAATATTAATTTTTAATCCAATACATCGATATTAATTTTTTAAATATTATTTTTGTTTATAATTTTATTTCAAATAAAATAAATATCTTATATATTAACTAATAAATATTATGGTAAAGCCAATAAACCACGTGACAAAGTCATTTCACATGAAAATGAATGTTATTAATAATGGAGTCATGTGCCATGCCACATGACTTCTTGGTCTCCCATCAACTTCTTGGTCTCCCATCAAGAGGCGTATTTTTAAATTTTCTAGTAAACTCATAAACAAAATGTGATCCCATATTCCATGTACAAATTATGAGGTACTTCATATATATTACTTGAAAAGATAAGTACAATTTATGCTATTAGTATATTTCCTCACATTTTCCTTACATTTTTTATTTCTTTTAGGAAATTTTTTTCAAGTATCTTTCTTTCTGTCTATGTCAATTCTTTTTTTATTTTTTATTATTAATTTTGTTTGGTATATGATAAAAATGCATACACTTTTTTGTTTTTATTTTTGTTGGTTTATATGATCATGTGTGGAGTGAGTACAATATTATGTATATTGTGAGTTGGTGTTTGAAAGTGATATAACTTATTTATGATTAAAATCAAATATATTTAATAATTTAATTATTATGATTTATTAACAATGACAAATTTTTTTACAGACAATATATATATATATATATTAAATTTAAACTTTATAACTTAAACTTTTTTATCATCAATTTATGAGTTTAATCTTCTTTATGTCTTTACTCGTTGATTTGCAATGTAATAAGTTTTCTCTTTTTCATTACAGGATGATGAGTACAGAAAGGAAAACACACCCTTGTCATAGGAACTTATGTGATAGAAATTTGAGAAAAGAACAACTTGGTGGGATGATATTTGGTTGTACTAATAATACAATGAAAGAATGTTTATCTAAACAGCTTTTTGATTAGTTTTTTACATTTGTAATTATACCTGAATTTTTTTATAGGATTAATTTTAACATAAAATTAGAATATGTAATTTAATTTTGTCTCAAAACTTGTTTTTTATATTCAATTTTATTGTTCAAAACACTTATTTAGTTTTGAGTGCTCCTTTCGAGGTTTTGTTGATTATGTCCCGTCCTTCGTTCAGTTTGTGCGCACTCCTAACATATTTAGTGTTTCCTTTATTCTCTTCATCATCTTTCAGTTATTATTTAAAATATATCACATCTTAATAACATTATTTTAAATTTATTTTTGACTAAAATCAATTATGCAAAATCAATTTTCTTCGCCAAAGAACTAAGTCCACAATTAGTATGAGTTGAAAAGCATAAACTTGACAATGTTACTTTTGCACGAGAAATTTGACATTGTCTAGTGCATGCCTATGCAACACTTACTCATTCCATAGTACTTTCTTTATAAATAATATTGTAACTTATAGATCTTCTATTGTGATTTTTCCATGAAAGTACTTGAATTCAAATTCCGACTAAAACAATTGTTAAATAGGTTTAACATATCTCTAAACTGAACCGTAGATAACAAAGCCTCGTTTTTTTAAAAATTGAATTATTAGATTCAAAATTTTATGCGATTTTCCCTCGTTGATAGTAAGATTATGTTATCACTTATCAATATTAATGGGAATTTTTATTTGTTTTAACAGGATTACCGACACGACACTTTTCCTATGTACAGAATATTGATCTCGGGTTGCCTCTGTTTCTATTCAACTATAGTGATAGAAAGCTTCATGGAATTTTTGAGGCATCATCTAAAGGAAAAATGTACATGGACCCTTATGCATGGATTGATGATGATTTTTCAGATAAAACACAATATGCTGCACAGGTATCCTATATGCTAATTGTTATGTATCTATGTACTAACTTTTGTTTCATATGGTTCAAAAATAAAGGTGATAATAATGTTTGAAATTAATTTAATAATTACAGAGACACACGCTTAAATTTTAGATTAAGACATATAATCATATTTTGATGTAGAAATCGAATAAAAATATGAGCGAGCATGCATATCAACATTTAGATCTACAACATGTTTATTTATCAAATATATTAGGAATATATGAATTTATCGTTTTCATAGTTTCTTGTCTGCAATCCTAACTAATCTTTATTCATTGATCTTAAAACAAAGAGAGTCGAGTGACTAAAAAACACTCATTGGTTTTTTGTTCTTCCTCAAACTATACTTAGTATGCCCTAAGAACTCTTCAAACGGGGAGACGAAGAAATATGTGTTGTGTATGATATTTGGGGATCATAGTCTATGTATAGGGTGATGAACATTTAGAGTCATTGATATCAAATCATATTGAACTTACAAAATTAATTAAATACTCTATGTTATCGATGTTCAAGGTGAAAGTTCGGGTCCAACTTCAGTGCCGTCCATTGTCCGAAGATAAATTTGGACAAGTAATTGCAAAGAACTATTATTCTGATAACCATTTTCGATTTGAACTCGACCATAGACAAACAAGCAAGCTAATGTATTTGTTCACGGAAAATAGCTCCTGGTACGCCCGTGCCATGGTGTAATACAAAGTGGAGAACTGTAAACCCATCTCTTCCATTGCGTGAAACTTGGATGAAAGGTGAAGCATTGAAAATACATGAATTACATAGTACAATTTATTTAAGTAG
This sequence comes from Cicer cuneatum, assembly GCA_037974295.1. Classification (NCBI taxonomy): domain Eukaryota; kingdom Viridiplantae; phylum Streptophyta; class Magnoliopsida; order Fabales; family Fabaceae; genus Cicer; species Cicer cuneatum. The sequence goes on from JBBPBO010000005.1 coordinate 29,818,347, forward strand.
GAAAAGAAATTTCATTATATTACCTGTGTTTTAGATGGAGACATCAAACAATTATATAACCGGCCGGTTAAGAAGGAGGTAAATGAGTACGAGAAAAGTCTTATATATAAGAAACTGTTGAAATTGGCTCGTGATAAGGAGAATGGAAACTTATCGTTGCTACACAATGAACACAATGTAAATGAAGCTCTTTATATAAAGGTACCAACATATATAGAGCATATCGGAGAGAGTCTTAGTGCTTCAATTGAGAATTATATCGTATTTCAGGTAAGTTTGTTGAAGATGATTGAAAACAATTTAAATGATTCTAAATGGAACAAATTAATTATTTTTCTATTTAATTAATCTTCGTGTATGTTATTATGGAAGAAGACATTATTGGAAATTCAAAGTGTGATAGATCATTGTACAATATTTGATTGTTCAAATGTTGAGCACACAACTATCCAGTCAATTGTTGAGCTGCACTTTAAACAATCATCACGTTTTAAAGGAAGTTTGAAAGGTGAATCATTCTTTTTAACAGCTTTGTTTGCTAATACACTAGTACAATCAAGAGGTCAAATTTGTTTTTTGTAGTGGCAATATATATGTATTTAACGTGTATGATAGATGTGAAATCGTTTTAAACTATACGCGACAATTATAATAAAGATTGAAATTCAATCTTTTTATCTTTTATAAATAATTGACTCATATAATTCAAAAGTCAAACATTTGACCTGTTGTACTATGTTCTTAATACAAATATAAGAAATTTTGACTAAAGTATATTTAAACATTCTATTCTATTCTTCTATGTAACTGGTGCTATTACCAATAGCCTTTGAATACTTAACAAATCTTGATATTCTTGGTTTAGATCGAAGATGGATCTCTACCCATTCAATACTAGACAAGGTATAGTATATTAGCCGGTAGTTCTATGATTTATATAAAAGTTGTGAAAAACTTGAATGGAAATACCAAGTTATAAAAATGAACAACTTGATATTAAATATGTGATACCATGAGTATTGATTTACACTTATAATTTTCCAACTGAAAATTAATGTTTGTTGTTTTCTGTTTACATCTTTCCTTTTTCATAATTACTTTGTTATAGGAGATGAGTATGTAAGTAGGAATAATTTGGTATATGGAAACATGATATAATCCACCTTTCCAATATCCAATTACTAAACTCACTCACTACGTAAAACTTTAAGTATAAACAACTTTTTAAATATAAAGTTATTGTTGATATGTCTGTCTTGAATCTCCTTACAATATACAATAATTAAATTTTCCATTTGTTTTATTTATTTGAGAAGCATATACAAAATTATTAGTGAACTTCTTGTCCTTTATATTTTTAGAGAATTATTCTAATGGAATTCAATCGTTCACTTCATGATGGCAAATATGGATACAATGTACTTGAACATCTAAAGTAAGTATATACGGTTTAATTTGTGTTTGTTTCATTCATTTATATATATTTATACTAATAAAGAATTGTCACCTCTTTTTCGGTATAATAATTTTTTTATTTAACCTTTGTTTATATGTAATTTATCAATAAAATAATTACTTTATTTTAGTTTTAAAAGGAAAAAAAATTGCAGTCCTAAATTATTCTCCCTAAACAATATATTTGACTAACTTTAGAATAATGGAATAATATGTGTTGAAATATGAATATTTCAACAATTGTTGGGTTCTATTAGCTAATGTGTCAAAAGACTTACTCTATGATAGGGGAATAGACTGTTTTCCTATTTTGAACCTTATGTGGCTTTACTAATATATGTACCAAAACTTCACCATTAACTTTGTAGATATACCATTGGTGGCTTTGATGAATACACATCGGTTCCATATATTGAACTCTTTCATCTCTTGAGCCAAGATGGAACTATGAATAATCTTGGAGAATTATCTTATGCTATTTATGTTAACCAACATATAAGATGAAAAGAGTTCAAATTCGTCAAACATTTTATATATGGTAAGCATGTATCTTAACAATAATTAGTTTCTATTATATATATATATATATATATAATTCTTCTAGATTCACTTATAAAATGTCATTTTCAAATACAAATTTATTCTCTTAATCTCATTTTTTAAAAAACCAATGCTATCGATAAATAATGATGGAAGTAGTTTCTAATAGGTTTATTCATGATTTAATTAAAGAATATCATAATAGTTTGGTTATTCAATAAAATTAATTTAATATTTATGTACTATTTTTTTACAGATGCCCAAGTAACATCGGAAGATATAATGGATATCAAAAAATCATTATGGAAATATAATAGAGATATAGATAAAAAAAATATTTATTCATATACATTAATATTAATATAGTTAAAGCAAATCAAATAGTTTTTTTTAATATGAACCAAATAATATATTGTTTATATTATAATATGAACCAAATAATATATTGTTTATATTATTTTAATTAATTAGTTGATAATAGTAGAAATAATGTGATTATTGTATTGGTAATTTACAAAAAATTTCTCTTTCCAAATATATTAATTTTATACTAGACAAATTAAATTTCCAACCAAATAAATAAATATATAGTTGTCATGTACTTAATTGATAGGCAACATATTTAATATTACAACTCCTTCTCTCTCTTTTATTTTTATTTTTTACTTTCACCTTCATTATTATTAATATTAATAATAATAATAATAATAATAAGTCACTGTTTAAAATTATATCAACGAAATGTTTTTTTAATTTTAAATATAATATTAATTTTCTTTTCAACTATAGAGCCTAATTTATACTATATGTATCACTCACTCTCAAGCTAATATCTTTTATCATATATTTATAATTTCAGTAAATAAATTCATACTTGATAGGAATAATTTAGGAGAAGTATTATTATAGTCTATGTATATATTTTTTAATATATTTTGAAATAAATAAATAAATCACTTACGACGGAGACATTATCCCATAAGAATTCTACATAAATTTATATAGACAATTGAAAAAAACAATTATTACAAATAATACTAAACAATTCTTCCTCTAAAATTTAATTCCATAATAAAAAATTTGATATTATTGTGCGGAAACTTGTTCTGGTTCCTCTCACATCCCTTATCATATTAGGGGCGTACATCAGAACACGTAAACCTGCGAATTTGATCATTCAATTCAATCTAACTTGCATTTTTGGGTTTAACTCGAACTAACTAATTGAAACTCAATTATGTTCGGTTCAAATATCGGATTTAATTTTTTGAAAAGTTGGATTACGTACCCCCAATTAAACCTATACTTGAATTTACTAAAATATCCTTAACCTTATTGTAAAAAAAAAAATTGATCATACCCCGCACAATCTGAATTTTCCGGAACAAGTAAATTTTTTCTCATAAAATATTTTTATTGAAAATTTCAGAACGAAATTTCTAGTAGTTGTTTTTCAATACCAAAAATTTCATTTTGATATTTCCGGTAGTTGTTTTTCAATACAAAAAATTTTAAATTTCCAGTTGAAACTCGGAATTTTAGAAAAACAACTATATGAAATTTTAAATTTCTGGTGAAACTTTTGGAAATTTCATTCCTTACTGAAATTTCCGGAACATTATTTTTTTTAATTTTAATTTTTTTTTTACATTTCTTTTAATTTTTTTTTACATTTCTTTTAATTTTTTTTTTATATTTTTTCATTCAATTTTTTTCAGTGAATACTAGAGGAGCAAAAAACACCGTTGAACATTCTCGAGTTCGACCTCCTGCACAATCTAATAGGAGAGCTGCCGTTGAGAAAAGGAAAAAGAGGAACAAAGAGATGCAACACGAGGACTATAATATTCAGCTTGAGTTTGAGCAACATGATCTTGTGTTTAACGATCAACAGGATCAACAGCACCCGGATAACATGCATCACCATCAGGAGCCTGAACAACCTCTATTTGCAGGAGGTTCTTACGATCTTTCCATATCCTTAAGAACTATGAGCACCACATTGCAATTAAAGTGTGGAATGGACAGGTTAGTAAATAATTTATTTTATTACATATTATAATGTAGCATAACTTGTATATTTTAATATATTTATAGTATAGTTTATTACAAAGCTAATTTTAGGAACTCAAACGCAGGATATGTATAATTTAGTTTATACAAAGCTGATTATAGTACAGTTTATATGTATATTTTAATATATTTATAGTATAGTTTATTAGAGTTTAATGAATTAATTGTGTATTATTTTAATTAAACAGGATATACGTGCCTTGAGAGTTGTTTCAAATGAAAATTGTTTCAAATGGCAAAAAGAAAGATAAATTCATTGATATCAGATATGTATTACCTGCTCAAATAGATCATTGGATTACTATATCTAGGTTACGTCCTCTGCAACGACGATGCAGTTTGCAGATGATTGACGGTAATATGATATATGCTTTTGCTGAGAGATGGCACGCAGAGACTAGCTCATTTCACCTGCCATTTGGTGAAATGACTATTACTCTTGACGATGTTAGGGGTCTTTTGGGCATTCCATATTATGGAGATTTTTTCACACCTCCCGCTAATGTGAATGAAGATTTGGTCATTGCTGCTGCCATTGAGTTATTGAGAGTTTTATCATGATGAAGTTGTGACTGAAACTAGGATCAATAGAGGTGCTTCATATAGTTTTGAGTGGTTGAAAGCTATATTTTTAAGAAACTTTGTGAAGGACGATACGACCGTGCAACGAGGGCATACTTACTTCATTTGTTAGGGTGTACCATACTAGCTGATACAACTTTTACCCTTGTATCTGCAAAATATTTGTTTCTTTTTCAAGACCTTGATACTTGTGGTAAATGGGATGGGGACCAGTTGTTCTATATGACTATTATAGAGATGGTACATTGCCTGCAACAAAGAAAATTGGAGGATATTTATCTCTATTCCAGTTACTATTATATTATTTTTTATACTTATTATATTTTTATTTGTTAAGATGCTTGTTTAATTATTTGTATTTTTTTTATTATTTACACATACATAGATTTATGAACATTTCTCTAACATTTGTAAGCGGGATATGACTGAGCATATATCTTTAATGCAACTGATGTTTCGATGGACTGCAAAACAAATATCTAGGAACTTTGCATACTATAGAGCAAAGTTGGATGCTTTGAGAGATACTGATATTATTTAGACGCCAAATTACCATGAGAACTCTACGATACAATTTTAGTTTGTGTCGTTGTTTACAGGTTACATTCGTTGGTGTTCCACGATGGTACCATATTTACCAGATAGGTGCATACGACGTTTGGGTATACTTAGCACATCATTCCTACGTGATGTTAAATGGAGCATGTACATGAACTCTGTACAATCCCTTGATACTAGATTGCATCCAGAAGCATATTCACACAAGTCTGTTGAAGGACACATTCAGTGGTACTATAGGATATCTCATCCTCGAATGATCCCTCACGTTGCTACAAAACCTCCATGCTTTGATGTTCCTAGTCATGATACTGGTGTTGGTCGTAGTTATGATGTTGGTGCTGGTCCTAGTTATTGTTGGAACCATGTTGGTTTTACACTTAAAATTTTGATGTTAACAAAAGTATTTTATGAGATATTTAACTTCGAAGAAAGATGCCACCAGACGATTGTTGGAACCAAGTTGGTTCTAAGTACTTAGGATTTTGATGCTTACAAATGTACTCTATGTAAACTTATTTTGTACTTTGAATTATTAAGTTAAATGCCCCAGAAACTGAAGGAATTAGAAGCAGTGATCAAAGTATTCCAGAAAAATGAATTCTGGAATGACCAGAAGATACTCCAGGAATGTCAAAACATGACCAGAAGATATCTTTGATGGCCCAGATCAGAAGGAATAAAAATCAGAATGAAACATGGATCATACCATTGGAAAGCCTGCCAGAAGGAGAGTTGTTCCAGACAAACAGGAATCAAATATCAATTTTATTCCAGAAGTTATTATGACCAGAAGATGGCCTGGCAGTGAAAAATTACTTGTTCCAGACTTCACCAGAAGGTATGTTTATGAGTCCAGAACAAGAGGATCAATCCAGATTTGGCCCAGACCATAAGATAGCATGATTCAGGGCATGAAACTAAGTCAAGACAAGAAGAAATGATTTCCAGAATGATCCAGACCTGATCTAAAATCAAAGGTAAAATGCCCATACTGAAATATTTATTGTCTAGATTTAATTTCAATTTAATCCAAACCAAAGTCCAGAATTAGTCCAGATCAGAGGGAAGATTTCCAGATCAGTGGTTCAGAATTAATTATTTGGTCCAGTGATGGTCCAGATCAGAAAATCAGACCATGGCCCAGTGTTGGCCGAAATCAGAGGGACAAAATGTATAGTCCAACAAAGGCCGAATTCAGAGGATTATAGCATATCAGGTGCGCATCCAAGATGGCCGAAATCAGAAGATCAGAGGGTCAGGAAGTGTGGTCCAGGGAAGGCCGAACTCAGAGGATCACAGCATAACAATCAGTATGGTCCAGATGTGGACTAGCACATGAAGATCCAATGGTCCAGATTTAATCATGAGGGTTAACGGTGGAGATCTTGATTTATTTTAATCAAAGTATTAAAAAGATTTGTTACAAAAATAAAGTGAAGTATTGTGGAATTCAGGAGCTGTGGCGGGAAGCAACTAAGGATTTGATTGGCCAGTTAATTTTGAAAGAAATCTGAAGCTTAAAAAAGATATGTTTTTTATTTAAATGAAGCTCAATTGGTCAAGTTATTTTTGCAAGAGAATCCAGCAAGATTTAGCTCGAAATTAAGCATTGGAAGAGACCCTAATCTGCATCTATAAAAGGAGGCTCAAGGCAGAATACTCATCATCGAAAATCACAAAAGATTCATACACTTCGAAAGCAAACACTCAAATTTTCAGAGAGATCAATTGTGAGTTCCATCTTTCAAGAAGCAAGTACTCGTGTTATTTTCTTTCCACTGTGTTAAATCTAAGTTGTTGAAGTAGAGTCTACAATCTGAGGGAGTCAGTAGGGGTAGTAGATTACTTGGCAATTAGATTCATAGTGTTGTAATTCCTTCTACAATCTGGGATTGTCAGATTGGTAGGAGAAGACAGGAGCTGTATTCCTCAAGAGTCTAGGATTGTTAGACTGTTTGAGAAGACTGACTTGGAGGGTCAGTGGAACGGTTGTAATTCAAGGTTTGAATTAGTGAAATCCTTCAAGGTGAAGGGACTGGACGTAGCCTCATTAACGGTGAACCAGTATAAAAATTCTGTGTTTTATTTTTACTTTATATCCGCTGCTAACTCTGTTTTTAATCATATATCAAGTTTTGTTTTAAAAGTGCAAAAACAGGAAAAGTATTCAAGTTAAGTCAAACACAATTCAACCCCCCTTCTCGTGTTTGCACCTTCAACGATGTCACCCGAAGAAGCCACCAGAGGATTCGAAGAAGTATACCACCAGAGGATATCACCTGTAACACCCCGATTTTTAACAGTGCGAGTGTATTTTTTTTTAAATAAAAAAAAGAATTAAAATAAAAACCACTCAATAAAGTAATACGTCGTAATATAAAACGACAAAAGTAATTAAATAATTACATCATAAATATAACCAATTAAAATAGTTTTGCGAATTAATATCCAAAATATACAAGTAGATAATACACAGGGACTATGAGACCAGTTAGACAACGCTCATACCCCTGGGGTATGAGCAGCAGACACCTGCACATAAGTGCTGCTCTAAGAATGCTATCTCCCCCCATGGTCACTGTCAAGGTATGTCATAAGTACAATCATCCTAAAATGAAATAAGTACAACCACCAAAACACTAGGGCCCTATACAACAAAACTAATATGATCATGCACTAATAGCTACAATAGCAAGGGTTACCACCACACTCTCCACAGGTCTCGTCCGACACATTCACTCGGCTCGACGTGACATCCTCCTCCTCATCAGCCAGAGAAGGATCAGTCTCCTCCGAAGTTAGATCCACATACGATATAGGTCGCTTTGGCGGAGCTGGAATCTCGAAACAGTCCTCTACCGGCCTGGACGGACCTGAAATGTCAAACCGCATTGGCATTGGTCCCTTGCCCTTCTCACCCTTTCTTGGTTCAGGCACCGCATCCCCTGCTACTACGGTAGGAGTCACCACACCTACGGTGGCCTCCGTCTCACCTCCAACTGTAGGATCCTCTGTATCCATAAATACCCCATTCGCTTCGAGTACCAATCCTTAAGGTATAGGAAAGTCGATCCGCGCGTGAGTGTGCTCCACATACGACACTGCCCCAACAATCCTACTGGTTCTCACCACCCTCCCCGTATAAGTAGGTCTGCTTGAGATGGGGTCATATACCCAAGCAGTCGGCATATGGCGATCAGGGAAGTCTAACGACGTCTTCGTCATCGGGGTAACCGTCGGTGGTACGAACTTGGGTATCATCTAAGGGCAAAGCCCAATTTTCCACAATAATGTAAAGGGTCACCAACCGAAATTAACAGTTAACAATTAGCAGTTATGTCAAAAGACAACAATGTTGGAACCAAGTTGTTTCTAAGTACTTAGGATTTTGATGTTTACAAAAGCATTCCATGTAATCTTATTTTGTACTTAGAATTAATATATTAAATGCCACCAGAAGATGAAGTCACCAGAGGCAGAATATGAGTAACCAGAGGATAAAATCAGACCAGAGGATACACCTCCAGAAGATACCAGAGGATGCATTCAGAAGGCACAAGAGGATACACCTCCAGAGGATATCAAAGGATGTCAAAACATCATCAGAAGATATCTTTTCTGGCCCATATAAGAAGGAAACAGAGTCCAGAAGGAGACTTGGACCAGACCAGAAGGAAGCCTGCCAGAGGGAGACATGGTTTAGACCAGAAGGAATCACAAGTCAGACTTGGTCCAGACTTTATTCTGACCAGAAGATAGCTTGGCAGTGATTATAAAATTCAGTCCAGACCAGAAGAAATGAAAGTCCAGATTCAATTTCAGTTCAATCCAGACTCAGTCCAGAATTGGTCCAGATCAGAGGGAAAATGTTCAGATCAATGTTCCAGATTTAAGCATCATGGCCCAGTGTTGGCCGAGATCAGAATATCAAACCATATGGCCCAATATTGGCCGAGATCAGAAGATCAGATCATATGGTCCAGTGATTGGCCGAGATCAGAAGATCAGAACGTGTGGTCCAGTGTTGGCCGAGATCAAAGGATCACAGCAGATCAGATTGTATGGTCCAGACGTGGACGAGATCAGAAGATCAAACGGTCAAGATTTAATCATGATGATAATCAGTGGAGACTTGATTAAATTCGAATAAGACTTGATTAAATTTTAATAAAAATTTGATCAAAGCATTAAGAGGATTTGATACAAAAATAAATTGAAGTCTGGTGGGAATTCAGAAGCTATTGGCAGGAAGATAGATTTGATCCATAATTAATCTAGAACAGGATTGGCCAAAGTTATTTTTGAATGCAAATTTGGAGCTAAAAAGATATGTTTTTTATTTAAGTGAAACCCGATTGGCCAAGTTATTTTTGCAAGAGTATCTGGCAAGATACAACTCGAACTTAAGCATGGAAGAGACCCTAATCTTCATCTATAAAAGGAGGCTCAAGGCAGAAGACTCAGCATCAAAAATACTTGAGAGTCATACACTTCCAAAAGCAAAATACTTGAGTTTTCAGTGAGGTCAGTTGTGAGTATCCGCTTTCCAGAAGCAAGTACTCTAAGTTTTTCTTTCCCTTGTGTTAGGTCTTAGTTGTTGAAGTAGAGTCTACAATCTGAGGGAGTCAGAAGGAGTAGCAGATTACTTAGCAATTAGATTCAAGGTTCTTTTCCTCAAAAGTCTAGGGTTGTTAGACTTTTTGAAAAGACTGACTTGGAGGGTCTGTGGTACTTTGTAATTCAAGGTTTTTGAATTAGTGAAATCCTTCAAAGTGAAGGGATTGGACGTAGCCTAGTTAATGGTGAACCAGTATAAAATTCTGAGTTTTTATTTACTTTATATCTGCTGCTAACTCTGTTGTAACAGGTTTTGTTTTAAAACTAAAAAGTATTCAAGTTAGTCAAACACAATTCAATCCCCCCTTCTCGTGTTTGCACCTTCAATTGGCATCAGAGCTCGGTATCAAAGCTGAGCACTTAACTAGTGTTTGAGGAAAGGTCCAAGGGGTCAACAACATGGCAGAATCCAAATATTATTTTGGAGGCAACATCAACAGACCACCACTGTTTGATGGAGACAGGTTTGAGTATTGGAAGGACAGAATAAAAAGTTTCTTCATATCTCAAGATCCTAAATGATGGAAGCTGGTAGCCAAAGGATACACTGCACCTACTGTTCCAGGAGATCCAACTCAAGAACTGGACATGGCAAATTTGAAACTAGACCAGAGCAAATTATACAAACTGCATCACAAGTCCAGAACCATCATGATCAATACCATCACATTCAAAGAATTTGACAGATGCACAGATAAAGAAACAACAAAGAGCATATTTCACAGTCTGTTTCTAACCTATGAAGGAAGCCAACAGGTTCAAGAAGCAAGGGCTAATATACTGGTCAAACAGTATGAGATGTTCAAGATGGAAGACGATGAAGACATTGATGGAATGTTCTGTAGATTCCAGACTCTGATATCTGGACTGAAGGTATTGAAGAAAAGCTACACAACAGCAGATCAAGTCAAGAAGATTCTAAGAAGCTTACCAACCAAGTGGAGACCAATGATTACTGCAGTTCAGCAAGCCAGAGATCTGAATAACTTAAGACTTGAAGATCTGATCAGGTCACTCAAGTCTCATGAAATAGAACTGGAAGCAGATGAACCAAAGAAGAAGAAGAATCTGGCCCTGAAGTCGAAACAGAAGAAAGCTGCAAGGGCAGCACCAGAATGAGAGGATAATGACAGTGAATGTGATGATATGGCTTACTTAACCAAACAGATGGTTAAGATATGGGAAAAGAGGAAGAGGAGAGGCTCCAAGAAGAAACATAACAACAAAGGAAAGGAAGAATCTGACAAGAAGAGTATCATCTGTTATGGATGCAATAAACCTAGACATATCAAGTCAAAATGTCCAAATATGGAAAAAGGCAAACAACACAAGAAGAGTTCCAGATTCAAAAAGAAGGGTCTGATGGCAGCCTGGGATGCATCAGAATCAGAAGATGAATTGTCTGATGAAGAAGACGCACAAACAGCAATGATGTCACACATCAGGTCTGCCTCTGGACTTCATAAAGGCACAGTTTCAGGAACGAAAGCAGGCAAAAGGAAGAATGATCAAAGCAGTCATTCAGGCATGTCTGGAAGCACATCAGAGCAAGCAATTCTGGCTCTGATGGCTTATACCAACTCAAGTTATGGATACAGCTCATGAAGGTGCAAACACGAGAAGGGTGGTTGAATTGTGTTTGACTTAACTTGAATACTTTTCCTGTTTTTATACCTTTAAAACAAAACTTGATGTATAATTAAAAACAGAGTTAGCAGCGGATAAAAGTAAAAATAAAACTCAGTTTTTCTACTGGTTCACCGTTAACGAGGCTACGTCCAGTCCCTTCACCTTGAAGGATTTCACTAATTCAAACCTTGAATTACAACCTTGCTACTGACCCTCCAAGTCAGTCTTCTCAAACAGTCTAACAATCCTAGACTTCTTTGAGGAATGCAGCTTCTGTCTTCAGCCAATCTGACAATCCCAGATTATAGAAGAAATCACAACACTATAAATCTAATTGTCAAGTAATCTGCTACCCCTTCTGACTCTCTCAGATTGTAGACTCTACTTCAACAACTTAGATTTAACACACAACAATATGAATCTAATTGCCAAGTAACCTGCAACCTCTACTGACTCCCTCAACTTGTAGACTCTACTTCAACAACTTAGATTTGACACAGTGGAACGAAAATAACAAGAGTACTTGCTTCTTGAAAGCTGAAACTCACAATTGACTTCTATGAAAATTTGGGTGTTTGCTTTTGGAAGTGTATGATTCTTTTGTGATTTTCAATTCTTGAGTATTCTGCCGTGAGCCTCCTTTTATAGATGCAGATTTGGGCCTCTTCCAATGCTTAAATTCGAGCTGAATCTTGCTGGATTCTTTGTAAAAATAACTTGACCAATTGGGCTTCATATAAATAAAAAACATATCTTCAGATTTCCTTTCAAAATAACTGGCAAATTAAATCTGTTGGTTCCTTCCTGCCACAGCTCCTGAATTCCACAACATCTCACTTTATTTTTGTAATAAATCTTTTTAATCCTTTGATCAAAATAAATTAAATTCTGCACCGTATAAATTTCCTGATTAAATCTGGACCATTTGATCTTCATGCGCTAGTCCACATCTGGACCATACTGATTGTTATGTTGTGATCCTCTGATTTCGGCCTTCCCTGGACCACACTTCCTGACCCTCTGATCTTCTTATTTTGGCCATCTTGGATGCGCACCTGATATGCTATAATCCTCTGAATTCAGCCTTTGCTGGACTATACATTCTGTCCCTCTGATTTCAACCAATACTGCGCTATGGTCTGATCTTCTGATATGGGCCATCACTGGACCAAATAATTAATTCTGAACCATTGATATGGAAATCTTCCCTCTGATCTGGACTAATTCTTAACTTTGGTCTGGATTAAATTGAAATTAAATCTGGACAATAAATATTTCAGTCTGGGCATTTTACCTTTGATTTTAGATCAGGTCCTGATCATTCTGGAAATAATTTCTTCTTGTCTTGACTTAGTTTCATGCCCTGAATCATGCTCTCTTATTGTCTGGGTCAAATCTGGATTGATTCTCTTGTTCTGGATTTATAAACTTAGCTTGTGGTTGAGTCTGGAACAAGTCTGGGCAGTTTAATATTTCACTGCTAGGCCATCTTCTCGTCAGAATAACTTATGGAATAAATTTGATATTTGATTCCTCTTGGTCTGGAACAACTCTCCTCCTGGCAGGCTTTCCACCGGTATGATCCATGTTTCCTTCTGATTTTTCTTCCTTCTGATATTGGCCTGCAAAGATATCTTCTGGTGATGTTTTGACATCCTGGAATATCTTCTGGAAATTCCAGAATTCATTTTCCTTTGATCTTCTGCTTCTGATTTCTTCAGTTTCTGGTGGCATTTAATTTAATAATTCAAGGTACAAAATAAGTTTACATTGAGTGCTTTTGTAAACATCAAAATCCTAAGTCTTAGAACCAACTTGGTTCCAACAATCTCCCCCTTTTTGATGATGACAAAACCTTAACTTATTTTGCTAACTTATAACTCGAAAACTTTGAATTACTCCCCCCCAGACAAATCTCTCCCCCTAAGTCTGATACTCTCCTTTTCAACTCCTTCTTTGTTGTCTCTTTCTTTTCTTCTCCTCTCCTCTCCTTTTCAACTCCTTCTTTATTCTCTCTTTCTTTTTCTCTCTTCACATTTCCTTTCCTTTTAAACTCCTCTCTTTTCACTCTTTCTTTTTCTCTCTTTGTTTTTCTTTCTCCCTGTTTCCTCTCATTTTCAACTTCTTCTCTTTTTCACTCTTTCTTTTCTTTCTTTGTTTTTCTCTCTCCCTGTTTCCTCTCCTTTTCAACTCCTTCTGATTTCACTCTTTCTTTCTTTTTATCTCTCCTTTTCTACTTACTTATTTCTCCTTTCTCTCTCTTTCTCTCTCCCCCTTTTTGTCATCAGCCAAAAAGTGGTCCTACTATTTTTGTATTTTTTTGTTTTTCTCTTTACAAATTGCAGAAAGTAAAAACATAAACTAAAAAACAGAAAATAAAATTACAAGAAATTAAAAACTCCTAAGATGATTACTTGAGCTAGTTAGATATGGAGGTAATGCTGAGATGCTTCTTAATGAACTCGAACCTATCTTCTGGTAATACTTTGGTGAAGATATCAGCCCATTGATGATCAATGTCCACAAACTGGATGCTTAAGGTTCCTTTTTGAACATGGCCCCTAATGAAATGGTGTTTTATTTCAATGTGTTTGGCTCTAGAGTGTAAGATAGGGTTCTTGGTCAGGTTTATGGCTGAAGTGTTATCACAGAACAAAGGGATATTAGTTTCACAGATGTTGTAATCTTCAAGTTGATGTTTCATCCAGAGTAACTGTGAACTGCATCCTGCTGCTGATATATACTCAGCTTCAGTTGTTGACATGGCAATGGTGCTTTGTCTTTTGCTTGACCAAGAGATCAAGTTATCACCTAAGAATGTGCAATTGCCACTGGTACTTTTCCTTTCCAACTTGTCTCCAGCATAATCAGAATCACAAAAACCTTTTCGTTTGTAGGTAGGGGTTTTCTTGTATAATAAGGTAAGGTTGGTGGTTCCTTTAAGGTATCTTAGAATTCGTTTGACAGCAGTTAAATGGGATTCCCTAGGGTCAGCTTGAAAACGAGCACATACACAAACACTAAACAAAATGTCAGGTCTAGAAGCAGTTAAATATAGAAGGGATCCAATCATACCTCTCTATGTTTTCTGGTCTACCTTTTGACTGGTTTCATCTTTCTCAAGTGAGCAGGTTGGGTGCATGGGGGTGGCCATAGGCTTACAGTCACTCATCTTGAACTTTTTAAGAAGTTCTTTGGTGTATTTAGATTGGTGAATGAGTATACCTGTTTTACCTTGATGAATCTGAATTCCCAGGAAGAACTTAAGTTCTCCCATCATGCTCATTTGGAACTCCTTCTGCATTAGGTCAGAAAACTCTTTGCACAAGGTGCCATTAGTTGATCCAAATATGATATCATCAACATAAACTTGGATAATCAGAATATCATTTTTAATGGATTTCCTAAATAATGTATTATCAATCTGGCCTCTATTAAATTCATTCTTAAGAAGAAAGTTGCTAAGTCTGTCATACCATGCCCTTGGTGCTTGTTTTAAACCATATAAAGATTTCTTAAGGTTAAAAACATGGTCTGGAAAATCAGAGTTTTCAAATCCAGGGGGCTGTTTGACATAGACTTCCTCACTTATGTAGCCATTTAAGAATGCACTTTTAACATCCATTTGATACAGCATTATATCATGATTAGCAGCAAATGATAAGAGAATTCTAATTGCTTCTAACCTGGCCACTGGAACAAAAGTCTCAGTGTAATCTATACCTTTCTGTTGACTGTATCCTTGAGCTACAACTTCACCCTTTTCATTGAATTTGTTTCTGAATACCTACTTGGTTCCAATAATGCTTCTGTTTGGTCTGGATACCAGATCCCAAACATCATTCCTTTGAATTTCATTCAGCTCTTCTTGGATTGCAAGTATCCAACCTTCCTCTACCAAAACTTCATCAACAATGCTTGGTTCGCATCAGCTTCTGGTTATGTAACAGCTTCTGATTCTGATGAATCAGCTTCTGGTTCTGGTGAATCTGTAACAGCTTTAGATTCTGGTAAATATCCAGATTTCTCTTATGACTTATCTTGGCTGTTTCTGACTTGATCAGATTTATCTTTTGAAGATTTGTCATGTGTTGCTGACTTGCTTATATCCTTTACCTTTCCAGGTAGATCTGTTTCTTGTGCTTCTGCTCCCTGCACTATTTTTATCTTGCTTTGATTTGTTAAGATAAAGCAGTTTGTCATATACCATAATATAAATCAATTAATTTAAAAATGAACTTAGTACAGCCAAACTATTAATTCTGCTTCTGGTGGTTTCTGTTTGTTTTTGAAACCACTGGAATGCTGTTTCTTCTGAGTGTTCAATTCGTGTGAATCACCTGGTTCCTCTGATGTTTTGAAAACCTGCAGAATACTTATCTAGCTTTGATTTGTTAAGATCAAGCTTCTTGTTATCACAGTAAATATTAAATAATAATAGTATTTACAGCAAGATGTAGCCTCAGGTTTACTCTGAAAATCCTCTTGCTTCTGATTTTCAGATTCCTAATCTATATGTTCTGAGATTACATGGTTTGGATGAGGGAATTTGAATTCCCTTCCGGGTTTGTAGTCTTGATGAATCTCACTGGAGAGTTTGAAGAACTCTCTTGATTCTGATTCTTTAATTTCTGTTTTGGCTCATACACCATATTCCTCTAGTGATTTTGGAACTTATGGTGATTCTGATAATCATACTTATTTTGATAATTAAAGTAGTTCTGATGATCATACCTCAACCTTTAATATTGATACCTGTTCAGGTTCTGGTTCTGGTATTGATTCTGATTCTGATTCTGGTTCCAGTGTTGATTCTGGTTCCAGTTTCTATGCCTCCAGTTCTGGTTTTGGTTCCAGTGTTGGTTCTGGTTCCAGTTCCTGTACCTATGATACTGGTTCCAGTTTTGGTTCTGGTTCCAGTTTCTGTGGTTCCAGTTCTGGTTCTGGTTCCAATTTCTGTGCTTCAGGTACTGGTTCTAGTTCTGGTTCTGGTTCCAGTTCCTGTTCCTCTGATACTGGTTCCAGTTCTGATTCTGGTTCAACTTCTTGTTCTGATACGAGTGATATCCATGATATTTCCTGTTCCTCCTATAATTCTGGTTCTGGTTCTGATAGGTATTGTGTTGACCAGTTCTTCTTCTACCAGAGTCACTTGGCTTATATTTGGTAGATGTTGGAACATAAACCTTCTTCTGCTTGTGCGTTGCCAACATCCATTGTACATGCACCATTGTTGGTGTCTCCTTCTGGTTGCTCAGAATATCTGCAACATAGACAATTTGATCTTTTGGTACCCAAAACTGATTGGGTCCAGGTTTGTTAGTTGTAACAGCTCTCTGATCTTGTTCAGATTTTACCATTGGACAAGATAATTCAGAGTGACCTTTCTTGGCATAAACACTACATAAAACATCAGAATGAACAGCTTTATTTTCAGTAATTGTTTCTATAAAACCAAGACCTCTTTTTCCAAAATTACTGTTTCCATAAATCATAGATGCATATTTACTTCTTTCCATTCCATTGGAAATAAAGTTTTGAAAAACTTATGCATATCAGATTTACAAACAGTTTCAGAAATGGAACAATTATTACTTTTCAGAGTTTGGTTTTCAGATTTGAGTCTTGCAACATCAGTTTTAAAATTTTTGTTTTCAGTTGCATACTCAGAATTTCGATTCTTTAAAACTTGGACTTCTTTGGTTAGATTTTCCTTATCTTCCCTAAGAGTTTTCAGTTTTAAAGACCTTTTATTGTTTGCATTTAACAAGTCTTTTAAAGTCTCAATTAATTCAGATTTAGACAGATCAGAAAATACCTCATTGTCTTCATCTTCTGATTCTGTTCCAGAGCCTGAGCTATATTCAGAACTTGAGTTGGTATGAGCCATCAGAGATAGAATTGTTTCCTCTGATGTGCTTCCAAATTTTCCAGAATGATTGCTTCGATCATTCTTCCTTCTGCCTGTTTTCCTTTTGGAATTCGTGCCTTTATGAGGTCCAGAAGCAGACTTGATGTGAGCTATCTTTGTTGTTTCTACCTCTTCTTCATCAGAAGATTCTTCCTCTGATTATGATACATCCCAGGCAGCCATCAGACCTTTCTTTCTATATCTGGAACTCTTCTTGTGCTGTTTTCCTTTTTCCAGATTTGGACATTCTGACTTGATATGTCCAGGTTCATTGCATCCATAACAGATGATGTTCTTGTCAGATTCTTCCTTGCTGTTATGTTTCTTCTGGGAACCTCTCCTCTTTCTGTTTTCCCAGATCTTAACCATCTTTTTGGTTAAGTAAGCCATATCATCACTGTTACTATCACTATCCTCTGATTCTGATGCTACCTTTGTAGTTTTCTTCTGTTTCGACTTCAGAGCCAGATTCTTCTTCTTTTTTGGTTCATCTTCTTCCAGTTCTATTTCATGAGACCTGAGTGAGCTGATCAGGTCTTCAAGCCTTAAGTTATTCAGATCCTTAGCTCCCTGTATTGCAGTAACCTTTGGTCTCCACCTTTTTGGTAAACTTCTTAGAATTTTCATAACATGATCTGCAGTGGTATAGCTTTTGTTTAATACTTTTAAACTTGATACCAGAGTCTGGAATCTGCTGAACATTGTTTCAATGTCTTCATCCTCTTCCATCTTGAACAGCTCATACTTCCTGACCAATATGTTAGCCCTTGCTTCTTGAACCTGCTTGGTTCCTTCATAGGTCAGAACCAGACTGTCGAATATGCCCTTTGCTGTTTCTTTATCTGTGCATTTATCAAACTCCTTGAATGTGATGGCATTGATCATAATGTTTCTGGACTTGTGATGAAGTTTGTGTAATCTGCACTGATCTGGTTTCATATCATCCATGTCTAGTTTCTTAGTTGGATCTTCTGGATCAATAGGTGCAGTGTATCCTTTGACTATCATCTTCCATAGTTCAGGATCTTGAGATATGACAAAGCTTCTCATTCTGTCCTTCCAATACTCAAACAGAGTTAGCAGCGGATAAAAGTAAAAATAAAACTCACAGTTTTTATACTGGTTCACCGTTAACGAGGCTACGTCCAGTCCCTTCACCTTGAAGGATTTCACTAATTCAAACCTTGAATTACAACCTTGCTACTGACCCTCCAAGTCAGTCTTCTCAAACAATCTAACAATCCTAGACTTCTTTGAGGAATGCAGCTCCTGTCTTCAGCCAATCTGACAATCCCAGATTGTAGAAGAAATCACAACACTATAAAACTAATTGCCAAGTAACCTGCTACCCCTTCTGACTCCCTCAGATTGTAGACTCTACTTCAACAACTTAGATTTAACACACAACACTATGAATCTAATTGCCAAGTAACCTGCTACCTTTACTGACTCCCTTAGCTTGTAGACTCTACTTCAACAACTTAGATTTGACACAGTGGAACGAAAATAACAAGAGTACTTGCTTCTTGAAAGCTGAAACTCACAATTGACTTCTATGAAAATTTGGGTGTTTGCTTTTGGAAGTGTATGACTCTTTTGTGATTTTCAATTCTTGAGTATTCTGCCTTGAGCCTCCTTTTATAGATGCAGATTTGGGCCTCTTCCAATGCTTAAATTCGAGCTGAATCTTGCTAGATTCTCTGTAAAAATAACTTGACCAATTGGGTTTCATATAAATAAAAAACATATCTTCAGATTTCCTTTCAAAATAACTGGCCAATTAAATCTGTTGGTTCCTTCCTGCCACAGCTCCTGAATTCCACAACACCTCACTTTATTTTTGTAATAAATCTTTTTAATCCTTTGATCAAAATAAATTAAATTCTCCACCGTATAAATTTCCTGATTAAATCTGGACCATTTGATCTTCATGCGCTAGTCCACATCTGGACCATACTGATTGTTATGTTGTGATCCTCTGATTTCGGCCTTCCCTGGACCACACTTCCTAACCCTCTGATCTTCTAATTTCGGCCATCTTGGATGCGCACCTGATATGCTATAATCCTCTGAATTTGGCCTTTGTTGGCCTATACATTGTGTCCCTCTGATTTCGACCAATACTGGGCCATGGTCTGACCTTCTGATATGGGCCATCACTGGACCAAATAATTAATTCTGAACCATTGATCTGGAAATCTTCCCTCTGAACTAGACTAATTCTGGACTTTGGTCTGGATTAAATTGAAATTAAATCTGGACAATAAATATTTCAATCTGGGCATTTTACCTTTGATTTTAGATCAGGTCTGGATCATTCTGGAAATCATTTCTTCTTGTCTTGACTTAGTTTCATGCCCTGAATCATGCTCTCTTATTGTCTGGGTCAAATCTGGATTGATTCTCTTGTTCTGGACTTATAAACTTAGCTTCTGGTTGAGTCTGGAACAAGTCTAGGGAGTTTAATATTTCACTGCCAGGCCATCTTCTGGTCAGAATAACTTCTGGAATAAATTTGATATTTGATTCCTCTTGGTCTGGAACAACTCTCCTCCTGGCAGGCTTTCCACCGGTATGATCCATGTTTCCTTCTGATTTTTCTTCCATTGATATTGGTCTGCAAAGATATCTTCTGGTGATGTTTTGTTATCCTGGAATATCTTTTGGAAATTCGAGAATTCATTTTCCTTTGATCTTCTGCTTCTGATTTCTTCAGTTTCTGGTGGCATTTAATTTAATAATTCAAGGTACAAAATAAGTTTACATTGAATGCTTTTGTAAACATCAAAATCCTAAGTCTTAGAACCAACTTGGTTCCAACAGCTTAAGTCTGAAAACTCTTAGGGAAGATAAGAAAAATCTAACCAAAAAAGTCCATGTTTTAAAGAATCAAAATTCTGAGTATGCAATTGAAAACAAGGATTTTAAAATTGAAGTTGCAAGACTCAAATATGAAAACAAAACTCTCAAAGTAATATTTGTTCCACTTCCAAAACTGTTTGTGCCTCTGATATGCATGAGCAATTTTTTCAAAACTTTATTTCTAATGGAATGGAAAGAAGTAAATATGCATCTATGATTTATGGAAACAGTAACATTGGAAAGAGAGGTCTTGGTTTTACAAAAACTATTGCTGAAACTAAAACTGTTCATTCTGATGTTTTATGCATTGTTTGTGCTAAGAAAGGTCACTCTGAATTATCTTATCCAATGGTAAAATCTGAACAAGATCAGAGAGTTGTTAAAACTAACAAACCTGAACCCAATCAGTTATGGGTACCAAAAGATCAAATTGTCTATGTTGCAGATATTCTGAGCAACCAGAAGGAGACACCAACAATGGTGCCTGGACAATGGATGTTGGCAATGCACAAGCAGAAGAAGGTTTATGTTCCTGCTACAACCAGACAGAGGCAATCTGAGTTCGATGGAAGAGGGCCTGGTCAACTCAAACAGAACTAGAATTAGAATCAGAACTGGAACTTGAATCAAAACTAGAACTTGAATCAAAACTGGAACCAGAATCATAACAGGAACTGGAACCAGAACCAGAACTGGAACCATTATCAGAGGTACAGGAACTGGAACCAGAACCAACACTGGAACCAGAATCTGAATCGGAACTGGAACCAGAACCAACACTGGAACCAGAATCTGAATCAGTACTGGAACCAGAACCAAAACCAGAACCAGAACAGGTATCAATATCAAAGGTTCAGGTATGATCATCAAAATTACTTCAATTAAGAAAATCAGTATAACTACAGGAATTATCAGAATTATCAGATTCATCAGAATCATCAGATTCATCCAAATCCCCAGAATTATCAGATTCATCCAACTCATCCAAATCACCAAAATCATCAACGTTATCATAATCACCAAATTCATCCAAGTTACCAAAACCAAAACATGTTCCAGAATCATCAGATGAACATGATCTATCAACCAAAGCAGAATCAAGGAAACTGCTCAAACAGGTCTGAGTGTGACTCTGATTCTGAAGAAAGGACTGATCAGCAACATAAATCATGGTACTTGGACAATGGTTGCTCCAAACACATGACAAGAGACAAATCTATGTTTCTGGATCTGACCATGAAAAGTGGAGGCAAAGTTTCCTTTGGAGGAAACCAGAAAGGTCAGATTATTGGTACAGGAACAGTTGGTAACAAATCTTCTTCCCTTTCTATTAAAAATGTTCTGTTAGTAAAAGGTATGAAGCATAATCTTTTGAGCATAAGTCAATTAAGTGATTGCAAATATGATGTCATCTTTAACCAGAAAACATGCAAAGCTGTTAGTCAACTTGATAAATCTATTTTGTTTACTGGCATTAGGAAAAATAATGTTTATAAGATTGATTTGTTTAGTCTTGCTAAGCAACAGGTTAAATGCTTATTATCTGTAAGAGAGCAGAATCTGATTTGGCACAAGAGGCTAGGGCATGCAAACCCTAGACTTATATCTGAGTTGAGCAAACTCCAGTTGGTAAGAGGGCTTCCCAAGGTAAGTTCCAAAACTGAGATTCTGTGTGAAGCATATCAAAGAGGTAAACAAACTAAAAGCTCTTTTAAAACTAAAAAATGTGTTTCTACCTCTGAACCACTTGAACTGCTTCACTTAGATATGTTTGGTCCTGTTCAAACAGCTTCACTCGGTGGTAAGAAATATGGATTTGTGATTGTTGATGATTACTCAAGGTGGACTTGGGAAAATTTTTTAAAGAACAAAGATGAATCTCACAAAGTGTTTATTTCTTTTTGTAAGCAAGTAATGAATGAACAGGGTGTCAAGATCATAACCATCAGAAGTGATCATGGAGGTGAATTTGAGAACAAATACTTTGAAGAATTTTGTGATGAGAATGGCATCTCTCACAACTTCTCATCCCCCAAAACACCACAACAGAATGGAGTGGTGGAAAGAAAAGAATGGATCACTACATGAGATGGCCAGAACCATGCTGAATGATATGAAGCTTGCCACCTACCTTTGGGCAGAAGCTGTCAACACAGCTTGCTACATTCAGAATAGAGTGTACATCAGGTCAATCTTAAATAAAACTCCATATGAATTGTGGAAAGGTAAGAAACCTAACATTTCCTATTTCAAGCAATTTGGCTGTACTTGTTTTATGTTGAACACTAAAGATAATCTAGCTAAGTTTGACTCTAGATCTCAAAAGTGTACCTTTATTGGTTACTCTGAGAGATCAAAAGCATATAGAGTGTTTAGCAAGGAAACTAACACTGTGGAAGAATCAATCCACATTAAGTTTGATGATAAACAACTTGACTCTGAAAAGTCAAAGCAAGATGAGGAAATTGTAGGTAAACTAGAGGCACAGGAACCAGAAGCTGGACCAGCAGCAGAACCAGAGAAAGATAAAGATGAAAGCAAGGAAGAAGAACATGCTAACTCTGAACACAAGTCAAAGGGAAAGAATGGATGGAAGTACAAGTCTTCGCATCCAGAAACTCATTATTGGCAGTGCAGCATAACCATTGAAGACCAGATCATCGAGTAGAGAAACCAGTCTGTTTGGTTTATTCTCAACAATTGAACCAAGCAATGTTGATGAAGCTTTGGCAGAGGAAGGTTGGATACTTGCAATGCAAGAAGAGCTGAACGAATTTAAAAAGGAATGATGTTTTGGATCTGGTATCCAGACCAAACAAAAACATTATTGGAACCAAGTGGGTGTTCAGGAATAAACTCAATGAAAAAGGTGAAGTGGTAAGGAATAAAGCTAGACTTGTAGCTCAAGGATACCTTCAACAAGAAGGTATTGATTACACTGAGACTTTTGCTCCATTGGCCAAGTTAGAAGCAATTAGAATTCTTTTATCATTTGCTGCTAATCATGATATAATTCTGTATCAAATGGATGTTAAAAGTGCATTCTTAAATGGCTGTATAAGTGAGGAAGTCTATGTCAAACAGCCCTCTGGATTTGAAAATTCTGATTTTCCAGACCATGTTTTTAAACTTAAAAAATCTTTATATGGTTTAAAACAAGCACCAAGGGCATGGTATGACAGACTTAGTAACTTTTTGCTTAAGAATGAATTTGATAGAGGCCAGATTGATAATACTCTATTTAGGAAATCCATTAAAAATGATATTTTGATTATTGAAGTTTATGTTGATGATATCATCTTTATATCCACTAATGGCACTTTGTGCAAGGAGTTTTCTGACCTAATGCAGAAAGAATTCCAAATGAGCATGATGGGAGAACTTAAGTTCTTCATGGGAATTCAGATTCACCAAAGTAAACCAGGTATACTCATTCACCAATCTAAATACACTAAAGAACTTCTCAAAAAGTTCAAGACGAGTGACTGTAAGCCTATGGCCACCCCATGCACCCAACCTGCTCACTTGAGAAAGATGAAACCAGCCAAAAGGTAGACCAGAAAACATACAGAGGTATGATTGGATCCATTCTTTATCTAACTGCTTCTAGACCTGACATTTTGTTTAGTGTTTGTGTCTGTGCCCATTTTCAAGCTGACCCTAGGGAATCCCATTTAACTGCTGTCAAAAGAATCTTGAGATACCTTAAAGGAACCACCAACCTTACCTTGTTATACAAGAAAACCCCCACCTACAAACTAAGAGGTTTTTGTGATTCTAACTATGCTGGAGACAAGCTGGAAAGGAAAAGTACAATGGCAACTGCACATTCTTAGGTGATAATTTGATCTCTTGGTCAAGCAAAAGAAAAAGCACCATTGCTATGTCAACAGTTGAAGCTGAGTATATATCAGCAGCAGGATGCAGCTCATAGTTAATCTGGATGAAACATCAACTTGAAGATTACAACATCTTTGAAACCAATATCCCTTTGTTTTGTGATAACACTTCAGCCATAAACCTAACCAAGAACCCTATCTTACACTCTAGAGCCAAACACATTGAAATAAAACACCATTTCATTAGGGACCATGTTCAAAAATGGACTTTAAGCATCCAGTTTGTGGACATTGATCATCAATGGGCTGATATCTTGACCAAAGCATTACCTGAAGATAGGTTCGAGTTCATCAAGATGCATCTCAACATTATCTCCATATCTAACTAGCTCGAGTAGTCATCTTAGGAGTTTTTTTGAATTTTCTTGTAAATTTACTTTATGTCTTTTATTTTCTTGTTTTTACTTTCTGTACTTTGTAAAGAGAAAAACAAAAATACAAAAATAGTAGGACCTCTTTTTGGCTGATGAGGAGTCAAAAAGAAAGAGATGAAAAGAGAAGGAGTTGAAAAGGAGAGGAAACAGGGAGAGAGAAAAATAAAGAGAGAGAAAGAAAGAGTGAAAAGATAAGGAGTTGAAAAGGAGGGGCAATGTGAAGAGAGAAAAGAAAGAGAGAATACAATAATGAGTTGAAAAAGAGAGGAGAAGAGAAGAAAAGAAAGAGTGATTTAAGGAGTTGAAAAGGAGAGGAAAAAGTCATTATTAGACTTAGGGGGAGAGATTGGTCTGAGGGGGAGTATTTCAAGTACTTCGAATTTTTTCAAAGTCCTTTTAAATAAGTGATAAGCTAACAAAATAAATTAAGGTTTTGTCATCATCAAAAAGGGGGAGATTGTAGGAACAAAGTTGGTTCTTAGTACTTAGGATTTTGATGTTTATAAAAGCACTCCATGTAATCTTATTTTGTACTTAGAATTAATATATTAAATGCCACCAGAAGATGAAGTCACAAGAGGCAGAAGATGAGTAACTAGAGGTTAAAATCAGGCCAGAGGATACACCTCCAGAAGATACCAGAGGATGCATTCAGAAGGCACCAGAGGATACACCTCTAGAGGATATCAGAGGATGTCAAAACATCATCAGAGGATATCTTTTCTGGCCCAGATCAGAAGGAAACAGAGTCCAGAAGGAGACCTGGACCAGACTAGAAGGAAGCCTGCCAGAGGGAGACATGGTCTAGACCAGAAGGAATCACAAGTCAGACTTGGTCCAGACTTTATTCTGACCAGAAGATAGCTTGGCAGTGATTATAAAATTCAGTCTAGACCAGAAGAAATGAAAGTCCAGATTTCATTTCAGTTCAATCCAGACTCAGTCCAGAATTGGTCCAGATCAGAGGGAAAATGTTCAGATCAATGGTCCAGATTTAAGCATCATGGCCCAGTGTTGGCCGAGATCAGAATATCAGACCATATGGCCCAATATTGGCCGAGATCAGAAGATCAGATCATATGGTCCAATGATTAGCCGAGATCAGAAGATTAGAACGTGTGGTCCAGTGTTGGCCGAGATCAAAGGACCACAGCAGATCAGATTGTATGGTCCAAACGTGGACGAGATCAGAAGATCAAAGGGTCAAGATTTAATAATGATGATAATCAGTGGAGACTTGATTAAATTCGAATAAGACTTGATTAAATTTTAATAGAAATTTGATCAAAGCATTAAGAGGATTTGATACAAAAATAAATTGAAGTCTGGTGGGAATTCAGAAGCTATTGGCGGGAAGAAAGATTTGATCCAGAATTAATCAAGAATAGGATTGGCCAAAGTTATTTTTGAATGCAAATCTGGAGCTAAAAAGATATGTTTTTTATTTAAGTGAAACCCGATTGGCCAAGTTAATTTTGCAAGAGTATCTGGCAAGATACAGCTCGAACTTAAGCATGGAATAGACCCTAATCTTCATCTATAAAAGGAGGCTCAAGGCAGAAGACTCAGCATTGAAAATACTTGAGAGTCATGCACTTCCAACAGCAAAATACTTGAGTTTTCAGTGAGGTCAATTGTGAGTATCTGCTTTCCAGAAGCAAGTACTCTAAGTTTTTCTTTCCCTTGTGTTAGGTCTAAGTTGTTGAAGTAGAGCCTACAATCTTAGGGAGTCAGAAGGAGTAGCAGATTACTTAGCAATTAGATTCAATGTTCTTTTCCTCAAAATTCTAGGGTTGTTAGACTTTTTGAGAAGACTGACTTGGAGGGTCAGTGGTACTTTGTAATTCAAGGTTTTTGAATTAGTGAAATCCTTCAAAGTGAAGGGACTGGACGTAGCCTAGTTAACAGTGAACCAATATAAAATTCTGAGTTTTTATTTACTTTATATCCGCTGCTAACTCTGTTTTAATAGGTTTTGTTTTAAAACTATAAAGTATTCAAGTTAGTCAAACACAATTCAACCCCCCTTCTTGTGTTTGCACCTTAAAAAATTACATACATTGCAATTCCAGCAAGATAACAACATTGATAAAATAAGTATACGCACTTATTGAAAATGTATAACATCTAAGTTTTCGATGAAACAAAAGATTTAGAATACAAATCATGTTGCAAGCCCAAGTACAATCAACAATCACAACAACTTAATAGGAAATTAGGATTTAAGGTAATTGCACATATCATTTTCACATATCGAACCAAAACAATCATGCCTCGCATGTTAACCACCCAAATGCATTGCGTATATGCCAATGCACATGATCACAAAATTCTCAAAACAAAACCCTCTACGAGGGGCGTAAATCATAATTGTACCATCTATCACAGGCCTTAGCACTAATTACCGAGGTGCACTCGCATCACAGACTAGCACGATTTACTTAAAGTGTAGCCTATCACGGGCACTACACATAAGTTAAATCACCGTAAGGATAAGATAGACCATGTAATCACGTGGAACCACCCAGTAGCCCATCACGGTCACTACTTAACTTTATAAGTGCAGTCTCTCACGGACTAGCACGAATTACTCAGAGTATAGCCTCTCACAGGCTTTACACATTAGTTAAATCCTCGTAAGGATAAGATGGACCATCTATTCACATGGAACCACCCCATAGCCCATCACGGTCACTACTTAACTTTACGGCCCATCACGATCACTGCTCAACTCTGTGGCCCATCGCGGTCATGACTTAACTATGCAATGCATGAGCGTACTCTGTTTCTCTTCACTGAATCAGTACTTAAATGCAAATATGAAATCCAGAAACTTCACCACCATTACAGAAACAATCTCAAAAGAACCTCATATAATTTATTATATGCCTTAAAAATGTTTTCCAAGTGATTAAGTTCATGAACAAATATTTAAAAATAGAATTTTTGACCAAAATACAGGTTGTATTCGAATACAGCTCTTGTAGCCGAATACATATGCTAAGTCAAGAGCAAAATTTCCAGTTCTGTATTCGAATACGAGGTGTCGTAGCCGAATACAGATGCTAAGTCAGTAGCAAAATTTCTAGTTCTGTATTTGAATCTGAGGTGTCAGAGCTGAATACGGATGCTAAGTCAGTAGCAAAATCTGCAGTTCTGTATTCGAATACGAAGAGGCGTAGCCGAATACAGATGTTAAGTCAGAATCAAAATCTGCATTCTGTATTCGTATACGAGGGGTCGTAGCCGAATACAGATGCTAAGTCAGTAGCAAAAATCACGTATTTATATTCGAATACGAGGAGTCTTATTCGAATACGAGGTTCAAAATTTGATTAAAAACTTAAATTTGCAGAAGTGTATTCGAATACGCTATTGTCGTATTCGAATACATCTTCGAAAACAATATAATTTTTCAAGTAAATTTCGACTTGAGCTCAAATTCTTTTCTTTGAAAATAACCGCAAACACCACAACAAACAATCTCTCAACAACAAAAATAACATCATCAACACAACAACAACATCATCAACAATGATATCTCAACAAAAATGAGTCTTGATCATCAACAACACAACAATGACATTTTTATCGTCAAAACATAACATAACTTTTCAACAAATATAACACATTAATCATCCATCAAACATACATATAGAGTTCCAACATGCAAACTAAAAAGTTGGAAGGATCCCCTTACCTCTGTTAACGTTTTCTCAACCGTTTTTCGTTACCGCGACCAAATACAGTGAAACTCCCGCTCGCGTCGTCGCTACCAAAGTTAGTTCACTAGCATCGTAGTGAGGAGTGGAGTAACTTTCCCTCTTGACACTCTTCGAATGGAAGCTTAGATTTCGAAGTAATCTAGGATTTGAGTTTGTTTTTCTTGCTACCAACACAACCAGAAAAGAAAGGAGGAGAAAAAGAATGATGCGCGGGCAGGTAGAAGGAAAATGCTTTTTCTCTTTCTATTTTGCTTCTGCTTCCTTCCTTCTCACATACATGTATATATATATATACATACTACTTCCCACCTACTATATATATACATATATATTATAATCAACCCAAAAATATCTAAATACCCTCACACACATTACTTCACTCACATCTCAAACTATTTTGATAAATATCTACTCTCGTCGAAATTCTATTGTCAGATAAAATGCCCATTATTAATTTCCTCGTAATATAATTAAATTATTCTTCGACAAATAATTTTAGTCGGTCTCAATATATATATATATATAATATATATATATATATATTAGACATATTACAAACATCTCAAAATAATTTACAATTGGCTGAAAAGTCCAAATTGTTTTTTCTACCAAATACCCTAAAATTGCATAAATTAATAATTAAAAGTAACGGTCTTACATTACTAACCCCCTAAAATTAGTTTCGTCCTTGAAACTACGCGTTGATAATTAATTCAAATTGTTGTTCCCTCATCTTATTCTCTGGTTCCCAAGTTGTGTCTCCAGTAGTTGGATTCCAAATCACTTTGACTAGCGAAACTTCTTTGTTCCTTAACTATTTAATCTTCATGTCGTCAATTCTTATAGTAGTACTTCAAATGACAGGTTATCATTTAGTTAAATTGTGTCTAGTTCGATCACATGTGACGGATTCGAAATGTATTTCCTTAACTGTGACACGTGAAATACGTCGTGGATATTGGAAAGTATTGGAGGTAAAGCAATTCGATAAGCCACTGGTCCAATTTGTGCAGTAATTTGGTATGGTCCAATAAATTTCGGAGTCTATTTTCTTGATTTAATGGCCCTGCCAACTCCAGTTGTAGGTGTGAGCCTTAGAAACATAACTCCTCTAACGATCTTGTCCGCATAACTCCTCTAACGATCCTGTGAGATCTTCATTTTCTCTTTTACCCTCTTGACCTTCTCTGAAGTCTGTTGCACCATCTCAAGTCCTACAATCATACTCTCTCCGTCCTTATACCAGCATAAAGGCATCTGGCACTTGCGTCCATACAAAGCCTCAAATGGTGCCATTCCAATACTTGCGTGGAAACTATTGTTGCAAGTAAAACTCAATCAATGGCAATACATCATCCCAACATCCTCTATCATCTAATACACATTATCTAAATAGATCTTCCAAGGACTGATTCGTTCTCTCAGTCTATCCGTCTGTTTGCGGATGGTATGTTTAACTCAATCTAAGTTTCGTTCCCAACGCTTCATGCAACGCTATCCAAAATTGAGATGTGAACTTTGGGTCACAGTCTGATACGATACTCAACGGTACTCCGTGTAATCACACAATTTCAGCAATGTAGATCTCTGTCAGCTTATCTACCTTATATGTGGTCTTTACAGGTAAGAAATGTGCGGATTTAGTTAATCGATCCACTATCACCCAAATCGAATCATTCTTTCTTCTTGTCTTTGGTAATCCAGTTATAAAATCCATGGAAATGATGGCCACCAATTTTTTTTGTCTCAAGTCCTGATACATCTTTGTCGCTCTGGGATAGATACTCAATTTGCTCTTATGAGCCTCTTCTAAATTTGTTATCCTCATATCTGCAACTGCCAGTACACAAATCCTTCCATTACATTTCAAAATATTATCTGGTCCAATCCTGAACTCAGTCGTCTTTCCTTGCACTATTAGGTTCCTCTTCTCTTGGACTAATGCGTCATCTTGAGAATTCACAATGTCCTCAAGTAGACCATTCAAAATGTTTATCATTCCACATTTTAAAATTCCTAGTGCAAACTCTACGTCCCAGTGTAGATCTCTAAATACTTCCCACAACTCTTGATGTCTAGCCATTATTGTTGAAGATACTGACACACTTATTTTACTCAATGCATCAGCCACCACATTGGCTTTCCTAGGGTGGTACTGCAATGTGAAATCAAAATCCTTAAGAGTCTCCATCCATCTCCTCTGGCACATGTTCAATTGTTTTTTATCAACAAATATTTCAAACTCTTATGGTCACTAAACATTGTGAACGTGCATTCATATAAGTAGTGCCTCCAGATCTTTAATGCACAAACTACTGCAACAAGCTCTAAATCATGAGTAGGATAGTTTCGTTCATGAGTTTTCAATTGCCTTGATGCGTAGGCTACAATTCTCTTGTGTTGCATCAAAACACATCCCAAACCTTGGTGAGATGCATCACAGTAAACCTCACATGGTTCTTCTGGTTGTGGTAAGACAAATATTGGCGAGGTTGTCAGCTTTTTCTTAAGTAACTAAAAATTTTCCTCAAACTTCTCTGTCCATGCGAACGGCTGATTCTTTCTAGTGAGTTGTGTTAATGGAGCTACAATCTTAACAAATCCTTCAATAAACCTCCTGTAGTATCCTACCAGTCCGACAAAAATTCATATGTTTGTGATAGTCTGAGGCTGTTTCCAAGCGAGGATTGTCTCAATCTTTTCCGGATCCACAACGATTCTTTATTTGGTTATCACATGTCCTAAGAAGTTCACTTTTTCTAGCCAAAACTCGCTTTTTGACAAATTGGCATACAATTGCTTCTCACGTAAAACTTCAAGAACTTGGCGTAAATGCTCTCCATGTTCTTGCTCAGCCTTTGAATAAATCAATATATCATCGATAAACACCACAACGAATATATCCAGAAATGGGCTAAAGATTCTATTCATGTAATCCATAACAATTACTGGGGCATTTGTAACTCCAAATGGCATAACAAGATATTCATAATGTTCGTAACGGGTTCTGAAAGCAGTCTTTTGAATATTTCCTTCTCTTACTCGAATCTGATGATAACCCTGACTTCAAATCAATCTTTGAAAACACTACGGCTCCTCTTAATTGATCCATCAAATCGTCAATACGTGGTAAAGGATAACGATTCTTAGTAGTTGCCTTATTAAGTTGCCTATAATCCACACATAAGCGCGATTTTCCGTCCTTCTTCTTAACCTACAACACCGGAGGTCCCCATGGTGACACACTTGGTCTGATAAATCCTTTCTCCAACAAATCTTCAATTTGGCCCTTGAGCTCGTTCAATTCCAATGGCGACATCCGATACGGCGCAATCGAAATAGGTTCGGTTCCTAGGTGTAGATCAATGAAGAACTCCACCTCTCTTATTGGGGGTAATCTTGGAATTTCTGTTGGAAATACGTCTGGGTACTCCTTGACAAGCACCACGTCTTCTATGCTTACATTTATCTTTGCCTCCACGTTAGCCAACGATAGAAACTCTTGAGTTCCTTCTCTCAGCGACACTCCGAGTTTGTTAGCAGCTAAATACCGAATGACTCCAGGTTCGAGGAAAATAACTAATTTGCGAGCACAATCCAGGACTACATAATGATATGACATCCAATCCATGCCGAGAATGATCTCGAGTAATGGTAGGGGTAAATAAATTAAATTAATGATGAAATCTCTATTCTGAATAGTCACTTGACAGTGTAACCATGCAATATTTACGGTCAAAGTCTTAGCAGGCGTGAAAACAACCAAATCAAAAGGTAGAGGAGAAATAGATAGCATCAAACGATTTACACAGTCCATAGCAATGAAGGAATGGGTTGCTCCCGAATCAAAAAGTGCAGTTAGTGTGTTACCTGCAATCTCGCAGTCTCGTTGGATCAAATTGTGAGATTGATTTCCAGCTTCCGCACCCATGCAATAAACGCTTCCCCTGGAAGTAGGACGAGTAGCCCTAGTTGCATTCACTGTTGGTTCAACCTTTGGAGCCTTGCAATCCCTTGCAAAGTGCCCTGGCTTCTGGAAATTGTAGCATGGAGGACCCTTAGTGGTACAAGCATTAGCATAATGTCTCTCTTCCCCACATCGGAAACATCAAATCACTTGTCCCAGTTGTCTTCCAAAGTTCTGGTTCCCCGGGAGATTATGGCCCTTGTTGTTGTTCGGTGGTTGGTAATATGGTTTAACAACTTGCTTTCCTTTGTTGTTCTGATGGTTCATCCGACTAGGCCCCCCTGAACTAAACTTCCCCACCAAACCACCATCAAGTAGAAATCTCACACCACTTAGAATAATTCTAAAATGTAACTTAGAAGTATCATTACTTCAGCACACCACAACTACACAAGGTTTGACATTCTAACCACTTACCCCGACGCATGATCAGATAACGACTCCCAAAATCTAACCAAAGTTCTGATACCACAATTGCAACACCCCGATTTTTAACAGCGCGAGTGTATTTTTTTTTAAATAAAATAAAAGAATTAAAATAAAAACCAATCAATAAAGTAATACGTCGTAATACAAAACGACAAAAGTAATTAAATAATTATATCATAAATATAACCAGTTAAAATAGTTTTGGGAATTAATATTCAAAATATACAAGTAGAAAATACACCAAGACTATGAGACCAGTTAGACAACGCTCATACCCCTGGGGTATTCTCGGTAGACACCTACACATAAGTGCTGCTCCAAGAATGCTATCTCCCCCCATGATCACGTAAAAAAAATTAGATCAAGGACCCACCAACAATAGTCACTGTCAAGGTATGTCATAAGTAGAGTCATCCAAAAATGATATTAGTACAACCACCAACACACTAGGGCCCTATACAACAAAATTAATCTGATCATGCACTAATAGCTACAATAGCAAGGGTTACCACCACACTCTCCACAAGTTCGTCTGACGCAATCACTCGCCTCGACATGACATCCTTCTCCTCATCAGCCAGAGAAGGATCATTCTCCTCCGAAGTTAGAATCACCTACGATATAGGTCGCTTCGGCGATGCTAGAATCTCGAAACAGTCCTCTATCGGCCTGGACGGACCTGAAATGTCAACCCCCACTGGCGTCGATCCCTTGCCCTTCTCACCCTTTCCTGGTTCAGGCACTGCATCCCCTGCTACTATGGTAGGAGTCACCACACCTACGGTGGCCTCTGTCTCACCTCAAACTGTAGGACCCTCTATGTTCATACATACCCATTCGCTTCGAGTACCAATCCTGAAGGTATAGGAAAGTCGATCCGTGCGTGAGTGTGCTCCACATATGACATTGCCCCGACAATCCTATTGGTTCTCACCACCCTTTCCGTATAAGTAGCCCTGCTTGAGATGGGGTCATATACCCAAGCAGTTGGCATATGACGATCAGGGAAGTCTAACGATGTCTTCGTCATCAAGGTAACCGTCGGTGTTACGAACTTCGGTATCATCTGAGGGCAAAGCCCAATTTTCCACAATAATGTAAAGGGTAACCAACCGAAATTAACAGTTATGTCAAAAGACAACAATACATACATAGCAATTCCAGCAAGATAACAACATTGATAAAATAAGTATACCCACTTATTGAAAATGTATAACATCTAAGTTTTCAATGAAACAAAAGATTTAGAATACAAATCATGTTGCAAGCCCAAGTACAATCAACAATCACAACAACTTAATCGGAAATTAGGATTTAAGGTACTTGCACATATCATTTTCACATATCGGACCATAACAATGATGCCTCGCATGTTAAACACCCTAATGCAATGCGTATATGCCAATGCACATGATCCCGGAATTCTCAAAACAAAACCCTCCGCGAGGGGCGTAAATCATAATTGTACTGCATATCACAGGCCTTAGCACTAATTACCGAGGTGGAGTCGCATCACAAACTAGCATGATTTACTTAAAGTGTAGCCTATCACAGGCACTACACATAAGTTAAATCCTCGAAAGGATAAGATGGACCATCTAATCACGTGGAAGCACCACGTAGCCCATCACGCTCACTACTTAACTTCGTGGGCCATCACGGTCACCACTTAACGACGAAACCCTCCTCGAAGGGGCGTAAATCATAATTGTACCGCCTATCACTGGCCTAAGTACTAATTACCAAGGTGCAGTCGCATCACAGAGTAGCACGATTTTCTTAAAGTGTAACCTATCACAGGCACTACACATAAGTTAAATCCCCATAAGGATAAGATAGACCATCTAATCACGTGGAACCACCCCGTAGCCCATCACAGTCACTACTTAACTTTATAAGTGTAGTCTCTCACGGACTAGCACGAATTACTTAGAGTATAGCCTCTCACAGGCTTTACACATTAGTTAAATCCTCGTAAGGATAAGATGGATCATCTATTCACATGGAACTACTCCGTAGCCCATCACAGTCACTACTTAACTTTAGGGCCCATCACGGTCACCACTCAACTCTATGGCCCATCGCGGTCATGACTTAACTATGCAATGCATGAGCGTACTCTGTTTCTCTTCACTGAATCAGTACGTAAATGGAAATATGAAATATGGAAACTTCACCACCATTACAGAAACGATCTCAAAAGAACATTATATAATTTATTATATGCCTTAAAAATGTTTTCTAAGTGATTAAGGGCATGAACAAATATTTAAAAATAGAATTTTTGACAAAAATTAAGGTTGTATTCGAATATAGCTTCTTGTAGCCGAATACAGATGCTAAGTCTGCAGCAAAATTTCCAGTTCTGTATTCGAATACGAGGTGTCGTAGCCGAATACAGATGCTAACTCAGTTGCAAAATTTCCAGTTTTGTATTCAAATCCGAGGTGTCGGAGCCGAATACAGATGCTAAGTCAGTAGCAAAATCTGCAGCTCTGTATTCGAATATGAAGAGTCGTAGTCGAATACAGATGTTAAGTCAGAAGCAAAATATGCAGTTATGTATTGGAATACGAAGGGTCGTAGCCTAATACAGATGCTAAGTCAGTAGCAAAAATCACGTATTTGTATTCGAATACGAGGTTTCGTATTCGAATACGAGGTTGAAAATTTGAATAAAAACTGAACTTTGCATAAGTGTATTCGAATACGCTAGTGTCGTATTCAAATACATCTTCGAAAACAGTATAATTTTTCAAGTAAATTTTGACTTGAGCTCAAACTCTTTTCTTTGAAAATAACCGCAACACCACAACAATCAATCTCTCAACAACAACAATAACATCATCACCACAACTACACAACAACAACGTCATCAACAACAATATCTCAACAAAAATGAGTCTTAATCATCAACAACACAACAATGACATTTTTTTTGTCAAAACATAACATAACTTTTCAACAAAGATAACACATTAATCATCCATCAAACATACATTTAGAGTTCCTACATGCAAACTAAAAATTTGGAAGGAGCCCCTTACCTTTGTTAACGTTTTCTCGATCGTTTTTCGTTACCGCGACCAAATACGGCGAAACTCCCGCTCGCGTCGTCGGTACCAAAGTTAGCTCACTAGCATCGTAGTGAGGAGTGGAGTAACTTTCCCTCTTGACACTCTTCGAATGGAAGCTTAGGTTTCGAAGTAATCTAGGATTTGAGTTTGTTTTTCTTGCTACCAAAACAACCAGAAATGAAAGGAGGAGAAAAAGAATGGTGCGTAGGCAGGTAGGAGGAAAAGGATTTTTCTCTTTTTGTTTTGCTTCTGCTTCCTTCCTTTTCACATACATGTATATATATATATATACATACTACTTCCTACCTACTTTATATATACATATATTATAATCAACTCACAAATATCTAAATATCCTCAGACACATTACTTCACTCACATCTCAAACTATTTTGATAAATATCTACTCTCGTCGAAACTCTATTGACCGATAAAATGCCCGGTATTAATTTCCTCGTAATATCATTAAATTATTCTTCGACAAATAATTTTAGTCGGTCTCAAAATATATATATATATATATATAATATACATATATTAGACATATTACAAACGTCTCAAAATATATTTTTGGTATTTAATTCATAAAATAATTTACAATTCGCTGAAAAGTCCAAATTGTTTTTACTACCAAATACCCTAAAATTGCATAAATTAATATTTAAAATTAAGGGTCTTACATCACCCGAAGATGCCACAAGAGGGTGTCACCAGAAGATGCCAGCAAAGGATGTCACCAGAAGATGCCACCAGAGGATGTCACCCGAGGATGCCTCAAGAGAATGTCACCAAAGGATGCAACTAAAGGATATCACTAGAGGATACCTTAAGAAGATATCAAGAGAAGGATATCACCCGAGGATCCCACCAGAGGATATCTTCATAAGCAAAAATTAGAGGATATCATAACAGGAAAAAATCAGAGGATATCATCCGAGGCAAAAATCAGAAGATATCATCAGAGGTAAAAATCAGAGGATATCCTCATAGGTAAAAATCAGAGGATATCATCCGAGGCAAAAATTAAAGGATGCCTTCAGAGGACATCATCAGAGAATACCATCTGAGGCAAACATCAGAGTATGAAAGAAGACATGAGATTCGTAGAAGATTTGATTCAAATTCAACGAAGGCTTGATTGAAATTTGAAGAAGATCTGAAGAAGATTTAATTTAAATCAGAAGAAGATTTGGTTCGAATTTAAAAAAGAAATAGGATCCAGTTGAAGAATTTACAAAATAAATCTAAACAAAATACAATACAATACAAAATTAAACTAGGAGCAAGTAGAAGCCCAAATCTCAACTATAAATAGATACTCCAGTCTGAAGAAGAAATCATCGAAAAACATAAGAGAATAGAAGAACTCAAGCTTAAAATCCAAATTCATCTTAGAGTTCAAAGAGAGAAACACTTGTGCGAGAGAGAAATATTTTCTAAGTGTTCTTTTCTTATAGTGTGATAGTCATTGTTATAATCAGCTTTCCAGAAGCAACTACTCAAGTTCCAAACCTTTGTATCCAACCCGATAGTGGTGTAAGTTCCTTCTTCAATATGGGATTGTCATATTGGTAGGAGAAGACTTGGCTTATAGGGTCAAGGTGGTGTAATTTCCTTCTTCAATCTGTGGTTGTCAGATTGGTAGGAGAAGACATTGCTTGTAAGTTGAAGGCGGTGTAAGTTCCTTCTTTAATCTGGGGTTGTCAGATTGGTAGGAGAAGACTGGGCTTGTAGGGTCAAGGTGTTGTTGTTCCACAAAAGTCTAGGGTTGTCAGGCTGTTTAGGAAGACTGGCTTGGAGGGTCAAGTGTTGTGTAATTCAAAGTATTTGAATTAGTTGATTACAGCCTTCTGAATGAGGGGAATGGATGTATCCAAGTTAATGGTGAACCAGGATAAATCTATGTGTCCAAATACTTTTGCTTTTATTATCCGCTGCTGCTGAATCTGATTGCTGCTTCTCTAAGTAATTTATATCAACTTTCATCAAATCAGCAAAAAGTATTCAACTTTTGCAAACACAATTCAACCCCCTTCTCGTATTTGGTTCTTCAATTGGCATCAGGGCTCAGTCTCAAGGCTGAGCACTTTACAGTGTTTGAGAAAAGATCCATGGATTTAATATGTTTGGATTCAGTGAAGAAGCTGTCAAGAGGATACTGGTAAATCTAATGTGTTTGAGAAAAGATCCATGGTTATGTTGCTCTAGAGGATACTGATGGTATTGAAATTCCAAGAAAGGATATGAATGCTGATTAGAAGAAGATGTAAAAGATGCATCATAAATCCAGAACATTCATGATAAATGCGATCACCTTCAAGGAATTTGACAAGTGCACCAATAAAGCGACAACAAAGAGTATTTATGATAGTCTTACTCTGACCTATGAAGGAAGCAAGCAAGTTCAAGAAGCAAAGGCCAACATCCTAGTCAAAAAGTATGAGTTGTTCTAGATGGAAGAAGATGAAGACATTGAAATAATGTTTTCCAGATTCCAGACTCTGATATCAGGATTAAAGGTACTTGAGAAGAGTTATACTATTGCTCATCATGTGAAGAAACTCCTTAGGAGCCTGCCAACCAAGTGGAGACCAAAGATCACTGCCATTCAGGAAGCAAAGGATCTGAATACTCTAAAGCTGGAAGAATTAATCAGCTCCCTCAGATCACATGAAATTGAGCTTGAAGAAGAACAAAACCCTAGCCTTGAAATCCAAGCAGAAGAAGGTTCTAAAAGCAACATCAGAATCAAAAGATAGTGATTCAGATGATCAGAATCTAAACCCAAAGGAAGATAATATTGCTTTCATAACCAGAAAGGTTCTAAAGATGTGGCACAACAGAAATAAGAAATTTCCCCAAAGGTACTCCAAGCATTCCAACAGAGGAAATGATGAATATGATAAGAAAAGTATCATCTGCTATGGATGCAATGAACCTGGACATATCAAGTCAGAATGCACAAACATGGAGAAAGGGAAACACCAGAAGAATGACTCCAGACCCAAGAAGAAGAGTCTGATGGCTACATGGGATGATTCTGATGGATCATCTGATGATGAAGAAGCAGATTTGGCTATGATGGCTCACACCAACTCTGCCTCTGGATCCAACACAGATTCTGACTCTGGAAGTGAATCTGCATATGAAGAAAAAGAGGTATTTTCTGGATTCACCGAATCTGATTTAATTACTGCAATAAATGATTTTTTAAATATTAATAGCAAATTGTCTTTAAAACTGAAAACACTTAGGAAAGAAAATAAAATTCTAACCAAAGAAGTCAATGTTTTAAAGAATTAAAGTGCAGAATGTAAAACCGAAAATGCAGCTCTTAAAACTAATATTGCTGAACTTAAGGCTGAAAATCTAACTCTAAACAGTAATCATTGTTCAACATCAAGTGAAAATACTACATGTAATTTTGATATGCATGAACAAGTATTTCAAGACTTTCTTGCTAATGGTATAGAATGAAGCAAATATGCTTCTATGATTTATGGAGTTAGTAGCAATGGTAAAAAAGGTATAGGATTTGAAGAACCTGTAACTGAAACTAAACCTATTTCCTTTGATGCTTTGTGTACTGTTTGCACTAAGAAAGGTCACTCCAAATTATCTTGTCCCATGATAAATACAAGGAAAGACAAGACACATTTCAAGACTAACAAACCAGGACCCAACCAGATTTGGGTACCAAAAGATAAAATTGTTTATGTTGCAAATGTTATAAGCAACCAAATTGAAACACTAGTCATGGTGCCTGGTGAATGGATGTTTGCAATATATGAAGGGAAAAAGGTCTATGTTCCAATACCTACCAAACATTAGCCATTTGACTCTTGTGGAAGAAGGACTGGTCAATACAATACTTATCAAAATTAGAAATATCAGAAAAATCTAGAGTAACAAAGAATCAAAATTGGCAGAGAAATCACAAATATCAAGAAAATCAAAATAGAAAGAGAAATCACACATATCAAAAAAACTAGAACTACGAGAAGAATCATAATTACCATCAATTCCAAAACTACTAGAGAAACCTGATACATCAGCAGAAAGAGAAGTGTTAGATTAACAATC
Organism: Cicer cuneatum; assembly: GCA_037974295.1. Taxonomy (NCBI): domain Eukaryota; kingdom Viridiplantae; phylum Streptophyta; class Magnoliopsida; order Fabales; family Fabaceae; genus Cicer; species Cicer cuneatum. The sequence goes on from JBBPBO010000005.1 coordinate 29,858,131, forward strand.
AGAATCAGGAGACTTCTTTGAACACTCCAATCAAATTCATCAAGGCTACAAACTTGGATGGGAATTCAAATCCCTTCATCCAGACCCTCTAGTCATAGAATATGCAAATTCAAAATCTGAAAACCATAAAAGAAGAAATAAGAGGGTTTTTCAGAGTAAAACTGAAACCGTTGACATATAGGTTATATCTTTCTTTAAATATTATTATTGTTTTGATATTATGTTTAATGTGATAAAAAGAAGCTTGATCTTAAAAGTTAAAGCTAGATAAGTATTTTGCAAGTTCTAAAAAATTTAGAGGAACCAGGCGATCCACATAATTTGAACATTTTAGCAGAAATAACATACCAGTAGTTTCAAAAACAAGCAGAAACCACCAAAAACAAAATTGATGTTTTGGCTGTATTGATTTCATTCTTAAATTATATGATTTTTATTATATTATATGACAAACAGCTTGACCTCGAATAGTCAAAGCAAGATGATGATAGTGCAAGTTTTCCAGAACCAAAGGAAGTTGATGCAGACAAACCAAAAGAACTTGAAAAAGTAGAGGATACAAGCAAATCAAAAGAATATGACAAGATGTGGATGGAAGTACAAGTCATCTCATCCTAAAACTCTAATCATTGGAAGTGCAAGTGATCCTTTAAAGACCAGATCATCACTTAAAGACACCAATTTTTTTGGCTTACTCTCATCAATTGAGCCTACCTTTACTGATAAAGCATTGGCAGATAATGAATGGATTCTTGCAATGCAAAAAGAGTTAAATGGATTTGAGAAGAATGATGTTTGGGATCTAGTACCAAGACCAGAAAAGAACATTATTGGAACCAAGTGGGTTTTCAGAAACAAGCTAAATGAAAAAGGTGAAGTGGTTAGAAACAAGGCAAGACTTGTTGCACAAGGCTACTCTCAGCAAAAAGGCATTGATTACACTGAGACATTTGCTCCAATGGCCAGGTGAAAAGCTATTCGTATCCTACTCTCTTTTGCTGCAAATAATAACATTACTTTATTTTAAATGGATGTTAAAAGTGCTTTTCTAAATGGTTATATAAGTGAAGAAGTCTATGTTAAACAACCCCCAGGTTTTGAATGTTCTGAATTTCCAAATCATGTTTTTAAACTTAGAAAATCTCTGTATGGTCTAAAATAAGCACCTAAGGCATTGTATGATGGACTTAGTAACTTCTTACTTAAAAGTAACTTTCAAAGAGGACAAGTAGACAATACACATTTTAGAAAATCAATAGAAGATGGCATTCTTATTATTCAAGTTTTTTGTGGATGACATTATTTTTGGATCTACTAATGGCACCCTTTGCCAAGAATTTTCTCAATTAATGCAGCATGAATTTCAAATGAGTATGATAGGAGAACTTAAGTTCTTCTTAGGGATACAAAGTCAGCAAAGTCAAAAAGGTATTTACATTCATCAAACTAAATATACAAAAGAGCTTCTTAAGAAGTTTAAGATGAGTGATTGGAAACCTATGGCTACACCAATGTACCCTACTTGCTTACTTGAAAAACATGATTCAGGCCAAAAAGTTGATCAAAAAACATATAGAGGAACGATAGGATCTCTACTTTACCTTACTGCTTCTAGATCTGACATCATGTTTAGTGTATGTGTATGTGGAAGATTTCAATCTGACCCTAGGGAATCACATTTAACTGCTGTTAAGAGAATCCTTAGATACCTAAAAGGCACTACCAACCTTACATTGTTCTACAAGAAATCTCCTACGTACAAACTTAGTGGATACTATGACTCTAAGTATGCTGGAGATAAACTTGAGAGAAAGAACACAAGTGGAAACTGCACCTTTTTAGGAGACAACTTAATATCTTGGTCAAGTAAGAGACAAAACACAATTGCAATGTCAACAGCAGAGGCTGAGTAAATTTCAGTAGTTGGATGCAGTTCTCAACTTATTTGGCTAAAACATCAGCTGGAAGACTACAAAATCCTAGAAACCAACATTCCCATCTATTGTGACAACACTTCTGCCATCAATCTAACCAAAAACCCTATACTTCATTCCATAGCTAAACATATAGATCAAACATCACTTCATTAGAGACTTTGTTCAAAAAGGGGTACTCAACATTCAGTTTGTAGACACTGAACACCAATGGGTTGACATATTCACCAAACCACTACCTGAAGATAGGTTTGATTTCATCATGAAAAACCTAAATCTGATCTTCATATCTGACTGATATTGTAATCACTTCAAAGTAGTTTAGTTTTAAATTAGTTTTTATATTTTCTTATAATATGCTATATTCATGTTATTAAAAAAAAGCAGAAGAACAAAAAAAAAGGAGAAAGATATATGACAAAATGATAAAGTGGGGAGAAACTGATGCTTAGGCTTTGGGGGAGTCAAAGAAATAAGAAAGAAAATTGGTTATCAAAAATACAAGTTTTGTCATCATCAAAAAGGGGGAGATTGTTGGAACCAAGTTGGTTCTAAGTACTTAGGATTTTGACGTTTACAAAAGCACTCCATGTAATCTTATTTTGTACTTAGAATTATTATATAAAATCTCACTAGAAGATGACGTCACCAGAAGATGAAGTCACCAGAGGCAGAAGATGAGTTACCAGAGAATAAAATCAGACCAGAGGATACACCTCCAGAAGATACCAGAGGATGCATCCAGAAGGCACCAAAGGATACACCTCCAGAGGATATCAGAGGATGTCAAAACATCATAAGAGGATATCTTTCCTGGCCCAGATCAGAAGGAAGCAGAGTCCAAAAGGAGACCTGGTCCAGACTAGAAGGAAGCTTGCCAAAGGGAGACTTGGTCCAGACCAGAAGGAATCACAAGTCAGACTTGGTCCAGACTTTATTCTGACCAGAAGATAGCTTGGCAGTGATTATAAAATTCAGTTCAGACCAGAAGAAATGATTGTCCAGATTTAATTCAAATTCAATCTAGACCAAAAGATAGCATGTCCAAATCAGAGGATAAGTGTCCAGATCAAAAGGTAAAATTCATGTCTAGATTAAATGATAAATTTCAGAGGATAAATGTAAAATGGTCCAGACTTAAGTATCATGGCCCAGTGTTGGCCGAGATCAAAAGATCATAAAATAGTCCAGATTAGTTCTAATGATCCAGTGTTGGCCGAGATCAGAGGATCGCAGAAGTGGCGCAGATCAGATTACACAAGTCCAGATGTGATCGAGATCAGAAGATCAAATGGTCCAGATTTAATCATGATGATAATCAGTGGAGACTTGATTAAATTCGAATAAGACTTGATTAAATTTTAATAGAAATATGATCAAAGTATTAAGAGGATTTGATACAAAAATAAATTGAAGTCTTGTGGGAATTCAGAAGCTATTGGCGGGAAGAAAGATTTGGTCCAGAATTAATCAAGAACAGGTTTGGCCAAAGTTATTTTTGAATGCAAATTTGGAGCTAAAAAGATATGTTTTTTTTTTAAGTGAAACCCGATTGGCCAAGTTATTTTTGCAAGAGAATCTGGAAAGATACAGCTCGAATTTAAGCATGGAAGACACCCTAATTCTCATCTATAATAGGAGGCTCAAGGCAGAAGACTTAGCATAAAAAATACTTGAGAGTCATACACTTCCAAAAGCAAAATACTTGAGTTTTCAGTGAGGTCAATTGTGAGTATCCGTTTTCCATAAGCAAGTACTCTAAGTTTTTCTTTCCCTTGTGTTACGTCTAAGTTATTGAAGTAGAGTCTACAATCTGAATGAGTCAAAAGGAGTAGCAGATTACTTAGCAATTAGATTCAAGGTTCTTTTCCTCAAAAGTCTAGGGTTGTTAGACTTTTTGAGAAGACTGACTTGGAGGGTCAGTGGTACTTTGTAATTCAAGGTTTTTGAATTAGTGAAATCCTTCAAAGTGAAGGGACTAGACGTAGCCTAGTTACGGTGAACCAGTATAAAATTCTGAGTTTTTATTTACTTTATATCCGCTGCTAACTCTGTTTTAATAAGTTTTGTTTTAAAACTATAAAGTATTCAAGTTAGTCAAACACAATTCAACCCCCCTTCTTGTGTTTGCACCTTCAGGTTTAACCCTTAAAGTTTTGATGTTAACAAAAAAATTTTATGAGATATTTAACTTCAAAGAAAGATGCCACCAGAGGATCTCACCCAAAGATGCCACTTGAGGATTCGAAGAAGTATACCACCAGAGGATGTCACTCGAAGATGCCACCATTGGATGTCACCAGAAGATGCCACCAGAGGATGTCACCAGAAGATGCCACCAGAGGATGTTACCAGAGGATTTCACCAGAGGATACCTCCAGAGGATGCCTTTAGAGGATATCACCAGAGGATGTCACTATAGGATACCTCCAGAGGATATCACCAGAAGATCCCACCAAAGGATATCACCAGAGGATCCCACCTGTGGATATCATCAGAAGCAAAAATCAGAGGATATCATCATAGGCAAAAATCAGAGGATATCATCAGAGGTAAAAATCAGAGGATATCATCTAAGGAAAAAATCAGAGGATATCATCAGAGGCACAAATCAGAGGATATCATCAGAGGCAAAAATTAGAGGATATCATCCGAGGCAAAAATTAGAGGATACCTTTAGAGGTAGGAATCAGAGGATACCATACGAGGCAAACATTAGAGTATGAAAGAAGACATGGTCAAGATTCGTAGAAGATTTGATTCAAATTCGAAGAAGACTCGATTGGAATTTGAAGAAGATCTAAAGAGGATTTAATTTAAATCAGAAGAATCTTTGGTTCGAATTTAAAAAAGAAACATGATCCAGTTGAAGAATCTATAAAAGAAATTTGAACAAAATACAATACGAAATTAAACTTGGACCAAGTAGAAGCCCAAATCTCAACTATAAATAGATACTCCAGGCTGAAAAAGAAATCATCGAAAAATAGAAGAAAGTATAAGAACTCAAGCTTAAAATCCAAATTCATCTTAGAGTTCAAAGAGAGAAACACTTGTGCGAGAGAGAAATATTTTCTAAGTGTTCTATTCTTAGAGTGTGAGAGTCATTGTTATAATTAGATTTCTAGAAGCAACTACTCAAGTTCCAAACCTTTGTATTCAACCCGATTGTGGTTTAAGTTCATTCTTCAATCTGCGATTGTTAGATTGGTAGGAGAAGACTTGGCTTGTAGGGTCAACATGGTGTAAGTTCCTTATTCATTATGGGGTTGTTAGATTGGTAGCAGAAGACTTGGCTTGTAGGGTCAAGGTATGTGTAAGTTCCTTCTTCAATATGAGGTTGTCAGATTGGTAGGAGAAGACTTGGCTTGTAGGGTCAAGGTGTTGTTGTTCCTCAAAAGTCTGGGGTTATCAGGCTGTTTGGGAAGACTGGCTTGGAGGGTCAGGTGCTGTGTAATTTAAAGTGTTTGAATTAGTAGATTAAAGCCTTCTGAATGAGGGGACTTGATGTAGCCAAGTTAATAGTGAACAAGGATAAATCTTTATGTCCAAATACTTATTCTTTTATTATCCGCTGTTGTTGAATCTGATTGCTGCTTCTCCAAGTAATTTATATCAACTTTCGTCAAATCAGCAAAGAGTATTCAACTTTGGCAAACACAATTCAATCCCCCCTTCTCGTGTTTGCACCTTTAGTTATGATGCTGGTGTTGTTCCTAGTTATGATGCTGGTGCTGGTCCTAGTCATGATGTTGGTCCCGATACTACTCATGGTGATTGGTATACACGGTGTCAACTAATGGGTGATCTTATACGATATAGTTTAGATTTACATGGGGTAGATCTTGAAGATGAGATGCGTGTTTTATTTGAGATAGCTTTATACATATCTAGAGGAGGGGATTATCAACAATATTGTAGTTGAATTTTTATTGTCTTATTTTATTATTCAGACTTATTTATTCAGACTTTATTGTTTAAACTTTTTAATTTAGATTTATTATTTAGACTTTGCTTTATTATCTCGATTGACTTATTATTCAGACTTTTCTTTATTGCTTTAGACTTATTTTGTTAAAAGTTGAAATGATTTAATCGTTTTGTATATTATGTGAATGAATTTTGTTACAAAAAGGAATATGAATTGTAGAGAAAACAAACTAACTAATTGAAAACATCATATATATGAAATAAAATTTTAAATTAAAAGTGTCAATCATCTGTCAAATACATATAATCTGATGTATGTTCTAAATCTAATGAATCCCAATGTTGTAGATGTTCTGCATAAGCTATAGCCCATGATGTAGACTCATCACTGCAATGCTTCTTCCAATGTCATGCAAGTGGAGGCAACAGACAAGCTGTTTTCAATTTAACTTGAACCCAATGAGTTTCATTAACAAAACCAATGCTGATAATACAATCACGTGATAGGTCTCCATTGTGTGCACCCATTAATGGGAAAAATGTCAAAGAAAAAGTTTTTCCCAATGTCACAAGATCGAGATTATATTTTGTTGCTATCGCGTAACCCATATCAAGAATGCTCATCCATTTCTCGTTGGGTTGGTTTCCCAAATCAGTTACAAGAGTCTGTCACATATTGCAAACGTTCCTTGAACAATGCAACATATAAATCAGGTTTGGACTTAATCTCTATATACAACTGTCGACACACAATGCTCCAATATTCTTCACTATGGCCAAGTAAAGCAGCAATAACACGATATCCATAGTTTTCATCTGCTTTAACTATGTCTTCAATAGATGGATCAATTAGAGGAGGAATCTCGTCCAAATATTTTCTAACGTCATTCCTCATAGGTGCTTGTTGAGATGCTTGTTTGGGTGTTTTCTAAGAGACTTGTTTGGATGCTTGCTATGAGGCTTATTTGGATGCTTTCATGAGCCCTTGTCGAGAGACTTGAGTATTTTCATTATCAGAATAAAATCCATCAACATGCTCAAAAAATGAAGGGTCACGATATACATCAAAATCCCTTCGGCCTTTTGCCTTTTTTCCTCTTCACACCACCTTTTGTTTTGATCTTATCTGGTGGTGCACACATTGATGTTGTCTCTAGATATGCTATTTCAAGCAACTTGCTCTTCAATGCCTTCGTTCCAACAACATTAAGTGTTTTCCATGATTTCCAAATTATATTCATCTATAATATAATGTCCATATTTAATCATTTTCCAACTTTTCTTCTTTTGGATCACTATTCATTGTTAATTTCCTCCAATGTATATGTACAAAATGAAAAGTCTTAATGACGTACCTATTAGTCATAGTATTTCCTAGATGCAATACTCGATTGGTCCATGCTTCAAAAAATCTTTCCTAGTGAGGAGTCAACCATGTGTCTCTGACGTAGTCAATGAAAATAATATTATCGAAACATGTTTGCTCAAACATTTGCAAAAGTTCCTCATACTCCTTCTCTTCAGAACAATAAATAATTTTCCTTCACAACTCAAGAATATATCTTTCTTTGATATATACTGTTTGCATTTGGCTCCAACATTTTTGTTAATATGAAGTTGATAAAGTAAATTTGTTGATGATGGAAATACAACTTCAATTGCATTCATTAAAACAAGTTCTCTGTCAATCACGATCACCTTAGAAAATGAGGTATTTGAAACAAACAACTCTTTTAACATCTCCAATGCCCAACAAAAGTTTTCTTAACACTCACAATCCATATAAGCAAATGCAACATTGAATGTCAACCCAATTGAAGTTACATCAATAATTTCAAACAATGGTAACCTATACTTGTTGGTTTTGTAGGTGTTATCCATGATCAATACAAGAGGGAACACGTTCAACAAAGTTATGGAATCCAGGTGCGTCCAAAACATGTCCCTCACAACGTTGGAGTGTCCATGAGTTCTACTCCAATAAGCATATTTCTCAGCTTCAAGTAACTTCAACAGATGTTGCATATCAGTTCTAGGTCTTTTCAAATTCTTCCTGTATGTGTTTCGACGCTTATAAATTTTTGAGATATTAGTCACATTCTCCTTATCTCGATCTCTCAAAGATCACAAGATGTGTCTCGGTGCAACGTGATACTTTGTCATCTCGTCAATATGTTTCTTATCTTTTTCTTTTAAGCATCCCATAAATGCATTATTCTTAAAAGTAGCTACTAACTCATGGTTGTGAAGTCAACACATTAAACTAATAATTCATCTCTCAATATTTTTCAATGGTCTCGATCTAAGTTTAAATGGACAACCACACTTTTTAGTTGAAGTCCCTGAGTTACTTATATTTGACTTATATTTTCCACCTCTATCATAATCAAGAATTAATTTTGACTTCATTCTTCTCTTTCCAGTCTATATGTCAGAGCAAGTGATGATAACATCTACTCGATTTTGTAGGCAAATCTCTCTTGTCCATGATATGATAGCTTCTCATGGCTCAATAATTTGATCAGTCGTGAATATTTCAGTCAAATCTATACATAATGGTGGTGTTTTTTCATCCCTACTTCAACAAAAAAAGTTTTAAAAAAAAATACATACCAGAAATTTTGAAATTTCCAGTAAAGTAAAAGTAACTAACAGAAATTTCATGGCACAAATTTCCTGTAGAATAAAGTAAATACCGGAAATTTCAAGGCTCCAAATTTCCGGTAGTATAAATAACGTACTGGAAATTTAGGTTGCGAAATTTCCGGTAAACAGTTTATATTATTGGAAATTTGGTGCTCGAAATTTTCGGTAAACAAATTGTACCACCGGAAATTATAAAAACGAAATTTCTAGTAGTTATAAATTGTGTTCCAAATTTTTAGGGAAAAAAAGTTACTCACCAGAAATTTTGGTGAGGGGTAAGATTTTAGAGTAATTTCTTTTCCATCAACTAAATGAAAATTAAAGGGATAAATTTAAGTTTTTAACATTTTGGGGGTATAAGTCCAATTGGGGGTACGAAATCTAACTTTCTAACTTTTCGAATCCACAAACTCATGTCATTGACGTGACATATATATTTTTATTTATTGTTTTACTCTTGATGTATAGTTAAAATTTAGTTGTTGGACTGTGATTGATAATTTATTACTAATTTAATTAAATTAAGTGTTTTGTTGTGTTTGTGGATTTATTTTAAATATTAAATGATATGTTGTGATATAGTTTTATTATTTTTTGGCTTAAATGTAATTTTAGTCCCCCTATTTTAACTGATTCGGAATTTTGGTTCTTCTATTTCTAATTTTGCAATTTTAGTTCCCCTATTTTAACTGATTCACAATTTTGATCCCTCTATTTCTAATTTTGCAATTTTGGTCCCCCTATTTTAACTGATTCGTAATTTTGGTCCCTCTATTTCTTAAAATTTAGACATTTTGTAAATCCAATAGATCATATATTTTATTTAATAAAATCTAATGGATTACATTTAAAAAAATATATAATATTAAGAAAATATTAGATATTTATTTAAAAAAATATTTGTTCTTATAAAAAAATATTTAAAAACTATTTTTTAATTATTTAAAACTAATTAATTCTAAAAATATTTTTATTTATTATTTTTTTAAAATTTATTATTTTAAAAACTGTTTTTAAAAGAATTTTTAATTATAATATTTATTCATTCAAATATTTTTTTAATTAATGATTAATAATTAATAAATTATGATTTTTTTAAAATAATGAAAAAAAATTAATTTCTGTTTTTATTTAAAAAAAAATTTCTTAAGAAAATATCTTATTTTTAGAAAAATTCTGTTTTATGATAAAAATAAATTTTTGTTTAAATTATGTTTTCTTTTAAAAATAATAAAAATATATTAAAAATACATGTAATCCTGTTTTTAATATATTAAATATAATAAAAATTCGGTTTTTTTTTAAATATAATTAATAAAAATAATATTTAAAAATTATTCTAAAAATAGGTTTTAAAATAATAAATTTTGAAATCAGTTTTAAAAATAATAAATAATACTATTTTTATAATTTATTAGTTTTAAAATAATTAAAAACTATTTTTTAAATAGTTTTTTATGATAAAAAATATTTTTTTGATAAATATCCATTATTTTTTAATATTATATATTTTTTAAAATGTAATCCATTATATTTTAATAAATAAAATATGTGATACATTAGATTTACAAAATGTGTCAATTTTAAGAAATAGAGGGACCAAAATTGCGTAATTAAAAATAGAATGACCAAAATTACGAATCAGTTAAAATAAAGATACCAAAATTGCGAAATTAGAGATAGAGAGATCAAAATTACGAGTCAGTTAAAATAAGGGGACTAAAATTGCAAAATTAGAAATAAAGAAACCAAAATTACGAATCAGTTAAAATAGGAGGACTAAAAGTGCATTTAAGCAATTATTTTTTAGATGTTATTACATTTTTAAAAATAACATAATTTTTTTTTTATTATCCGTGAACCCAACACAACTCAACCCGCTCATAATTAAGTTGGTTTAGTTCGAGTTTGATGGAAAAATCATGGGTTGAGAACTCAACTCAACCCAAATAAAATTAATTGCAAAAAACGACTCAACTCAACTCATGTACCGTATTGATATTATTCCTTAATCTGCAAAAGTACAAGAAATGCACCAGTATAGAACTCCTTAGCATCCCACCAGACCAAAATCATTTCTATAATAATGTACTTTTTATCACAGTTATTACAGATAACTTAAAACCATTTCAAAATCATGTCATTGCAAATATTACAAAGTTCTAATTTTCTTATGTCTTTCACATATTTGATCCAACTCCAACCTCATACAATGTGGTGGTGAACTTCAAAACAACTTAAAGAAGAGAAATTAAAACACAAACTTATTGACATAAAAACAATTAAAAAATAGAAATTAAAACACTAGAATTTTCTATAACACAATTATACAAATCCCAATCCATTATGAAGAAATATAACACAACACAAGCACTTAAAACATACATATTACAAATTTCAAGCAACAAATTAACAACACAAATATAAAGTAAATTATGCCAACATCAATTTTATTTATGAAACTTTTTTATACGTCAAACATAAATTCATTCAAAGGATAATTTCAAGAGTATACAACTAGATTGAAAGAAAAGGGTTTAGATAGCCTCTGCCTACTAAAAATAAAAAGATCTAAGATTAAAATCTAACATGACATGACGTTAAGAAAACAAAGAGTATCAAATTTGTACCACTAAACCAACGACTAGAACCAAATTGTCATCTTAAAGATGTCTTCCGCCCATGAACAATGACAAAGAAAAGAGGAGAATTCATAGTCTTTTTATGTATCAAATTATAGATCAATGTTCTATTGTTGCACGTCCGTTTTGATTATACATGCTCTCAGTAATGTTGAATTTCTTCACCAATTTGGGAGACAAATGAAACATGAAGGGGTTGGAAAATATGGTTTCAACACCATGTTGACCTACCCACGCTCATCTTTGTTGTGGTATTCCAAAAAATACATAATGTGCCATCTAAACATTGAAATCTTGGAAGTCCAATATGTTGGATTCAAGTGTACATGGTTAAGTCTTACGTCAACTATAAATGAGCTAAATGCTGGATATATTAGATAGGTTAGACATATACTCATAGCTTTAAATTTTTGAGTGGAGATATAATGTTAGAGTCTCTTATGGACCTAGATCATTTGACTCTTTGTTACTCTCATAACCCCAAACTCCACAATATGTGGTATCAGAGCCAGGTTTGACTCGGTGGAGTAGCAAGAGTGGATCTTTGTATGTTGGATTCTTGGGTCTAAAGTGTTCCTGAAGGTTTATTTAGGGGACTGTTTTATTGGATTTAATGGCGGTCCAAGTATAATATGTGAGAGACTCACACTTGAGGGGATATTTTTGGGTTTAAATGTGAGTGGTTAAGTCTCACATCGACTATGAATGAACTAAATATTGGATATATATAAGAGAGGTGGTCCATATACATAATTAATGCCTTATGGTTTTGAATGAATATGTTGTGTCAAAGCATTCTTGGGATCCTAGAGCATTTGTCCCATTGTTTCTCACGTACACGGTTCAAGTTCGAGTGGTTAAGTCCCACATCAACTATGAATGAGCTAAATGTTTGATATATATGTTGGAACCAAGTTGGTTTTATACTTAAAATTTTGATGTTAACAAAAGTATTTTATGAAAACAATATATTTGACTTCATAGAGTATGAAAGAAAATTTACGTTTTTGAAGAAAATCTAAAATAAGATTTGATTCAAATTTATGATTGAAGAAAATCTATGACCAAATTGAAAAGAAGATATGGTCAAGATTTGATTAAGATTTATCACAAGAAGATATGAATTATTTACAAGATCTGATCAAGATATATCTACAGCAAAATGTGAATAGTATCAATATGAAGAATTTGCAAATTCAATCTGAACAAAATACAAACAAAATCAATCTAGAAGAACTCCTTAAATTGGATTGAGAAATAAAGAATTGGCTAAAGAACATATTATCAAAAAGTATCTAATTTATAATTATTTTTAAAAAAGATAATTGTTGACCAAGCCAAGAATGAATATACAATTCAGAATCAAACAAGGACTAAATTGAAGCCCTAATTTTATCTATAAATAGATACTAAAGGCTGAAATAGAAGATCATAGAAAAGAGTAGAAGATCTCAAGCTCAAAATTCAAAATTCATCTTAGAATTTAAAGAGAGAAACAATTAATCAAATAAGAAATATTTTTTAAGTGTTTTTCTTAGAGTGTGATATTCATTATTATAATCAATTTGTTATAAGCAACTACTCAAGTTCCAAACCTTTGTATTCAAACCCAATAGTGGTGTTAGTGTCCCTTCAACAATATGAGGTTGTCATATTGTGTGGAGAAGACTTGGCTGGTAGAGTCAAGGTGTGTGTGTTCCTCAAAAGTCTGGGATTATCAGGTTGTTTGAGAAGATTGACTTGGAGGGTCAGGTGCTTTTTGGAATTCAAGTTGTTGAATTAGTGGATTAAATCCTTTGTTGGATATGTTGGTAACAATTGCTACAAGACTTTAACAATGAAGTTGTTGATGAAGATTATTTGTAGCAAATTCCAAAGCGTGTTGTTACACTAGCCTTTAGGTTCGATTCCCCCTCACTAATGATGAAAAGTGAATCCCCTTTAGGGTACTTTGGAAAACCTTGATATGATTTTCACTAACACACCAAGAGTATCTTTCACTAGTATGTTACAAAAGAATTTTTCTTATCCTTCACTCATGCATTAGAGAAGAATAAGATGACTTAGAATATAAAAATGGATGAGACAAAGTGGATAGCAATCACCAAATTTCCGTATTCCGTTATGTCCAAAATGACACAATTTATAGAAAAATAATGTCACTTGAGAAAGAGATACAACTCTTGGTTCTACCATTTAGTTTGTGAAAAGCTATATATGAATAACGTTTATATTTTTATTAAATAGTTGCAATAGTCTGGTAGTTAATTAATGTCTCTTTCTTGCGTATGAACCGAGTTCGAATCCAGCCTTTTCAAAAACATTTTTTTCAAAAAGAAAACAAACATACAAATCGAACTCGGGACCTTACTGTTACACATAAAGAACACAACCATTGATCCAACAACTACATAATATCAATTAAAGTCGTTATATGTACATATATTCACCAATATTTTGGCAATATCTCACAATCCCCCACCATTTTCAAAATATACTTAGTCCCATAATTTTGTAAATATCATGGTTTCAAATAACGGTATCTTATGATTTGAACCACTACTTAGTAAGCTATGGGTTTCACTTATCCCGAATAGATTGGTAGACAAGCTTTGAACCAGGTATTCATTAGAACAAGTGTGCATAACTTACACATGAAATCTTGGTACTATCGAAAGAATTATAAAGATGACACATTTGATAAGGCCTTGTGTCATGTACCCTTTTGATGAGAATTTAAGAATCAAGCTCTTTAACTCTTTGAAGCGGCCTCATTTCATCCCCACATAGGTAGACTATATCAGAAATACACCCATAATATGTTATTTCAGCAAATTCATGTTATATGTCTGTTAAGAGTAAAACTCAACCTTCCAACTTTATACTTATGGTCCAAGTACATTTTAGCCTTTGAGATGTATCTATGTTCAAGTACTTGCAATCACTATAATAGTGTACTTTCATCATTGAACTTAAGATTTGGTGTTACTCAAGTGTGATTTGATTTTCCACCATTGATGATTAATTAGATATGGGCTTGAGTCCCATCCCCAATGATGTCTTCAACACCATGTCCCTTGTCAGACTTTTCGTCAAAGGATCTGCAAGATTGTTTTTAGTTCTTACAAACATTATGGATATTACTCTATTGAAAATTAAATCCTTTTCATAGCTATGTCTTAAATCCAACTGACATATGTGTATCCTTCCAAAACTGAAGGATGTCCACTATAGACTAAACTATAGTTAATTGTTCCTTTCAAATATTTTAATACTCTATTGACAACATGCCAATGTTCTTTACTTGTATTGCTTGTATATCGATTTAATCTACCAACAACATATGCTATATCATGTCTAGTACAAGTCATAGCATACATCAAGTATCGGATTACCTTTGAATAATCTAGTTGTGCCACATGACATCCTTTATGTGGTCGTAAACTAACATTTTGATCAAATGGGGTAGAAACAAATTTGCAATTAAATTGATCAAATTTCTTTAGCACTTTCTCAAGATAGTCAGATTGAGACAGACCAATATTTACACCATCTCTTATGATTTTAATTCCTAAATCACATATGCTTCACCTTAATCTTTCATATCAAAATTTTTTGATAAGAATGTTTTAGTTTTTTCTACCTCATCTAATTTGGTGCAAAGATTAACATATCATCCACATATAAACAAATCATAACACCATTTCCATTGTAAAATTTACTATGAATACACTTGTCAGATTCATTTATTTTGTATCCATTAGAAAGCACAACTTGATCAAACTTTTGGTGCCATTGTTTGGGTGTTTGTTTTAACCCATATAAAGATTTACTCAATTTACACATTTTATGTTCTTGTCCTTTGATGACAAATCCTTTTGGTTGTTTCATATACACCTCTTCATCTAACTCTCCATTTAGGAAAGCAGTTTTAACATCCATTTGATGGATTACAAACTTATAGATAGAAGCTAGTGCCAAAAGCACTCTTATGGATGCAATTCTTGCAACAGGTGCATAAGTATCAAAATATCTATACCTTCTTTTTGTGTAAACCCCTTTGCAACAAGTCTAGCTTTGAATTTATCAATGGTACCATCAACTTTCATTTTCTTCATAAAGATCCATTTACAACCTATCGGTTTGGATCCAGGTGGAAGGTCTACTAATTTCCATGTTTTATTCCCCGTAATTGAGTCCATTTCCTCTTGGATGGCTTCTTTCCAAAAAGTAGAGTCTTGAGACTTTATTGCCTCTTCATATGTGTCTGGGTCACTCTTTAAATTATAGAAAATTGGTTCATAACTGTTAATGGAATCATTTGTACATTCTACAAGGAACATAAAGAAGTCTAGTCCATAACTTTTTTCTTTTCTGGATCTTTTACTTCTTCTAGGTTCTGAACATGTCAAGTATCATTATTAGATACACTATTTTCTAGACTTTGTACACTAGAACTGACAATTTCCTTGGGATGTGGAATTGAGTTAAATCTATTTTCTTGAAAAATTGCATCTCTTGACTCAATCACTGTGTTAATAGGATATGAGTCATTAGATTCAATAACCATGAATCTATATGCATAGTTATTTTCAACATAGCCCATAAATACACTTTCAATTGTTCTTTCTCCCAATTTCCTTCTTTTTGGTTCAGGAACCTTAACAATTGCTCTACAGCCCCAAACTTTTATATAGTTAAGATTGGGTTTTCTTTTCTTCCAGAGTTATCTTGTTCCTTTTATTAGGAACTCTATTTAGAAAATAACATGCAGTTAGCATGGCTTCACCCTAATGACCTTTAGATTAATCGGAATAGGATAACATGACATTCACCCTTTCTTCTAATACCCTATTTTTCCTTTCTGCAATTCCATTTTGTTGTGGGGAATATGGTGAAGTTGTTTGATGCACAATACCAGTGAACTCCAAATACTCAGGATGATAGAAATAAAGAATTGGCTAAAGAACATATTATCAAAAAGTATCTAATTTATAATTATTTTTAAAAAAGATAATTGTTGACCAAGCCAAGAATGAATATACAATTCAGAATCAAACAAGGACTAAATTGAAGCCCTAATTTTATCTATAAATAGATACTAAAGGCTGAAATAGAAGATCATAGAAAAGAGTAGAAGATCTCAAGCTCAAAATTCAAAATTCATCTTAGAATTTAAAGAGAGAAACAATTAATCAAATAAGAAATATTTTTTAAGTGTTTTTCTTAGAGTGTGATATTCATTATTATAATCAATTTGTTATAAGCAACTACTCAAGTTCCAAACCTTTGTATTCAAACCCAATAGTGGTGTTAGTGTCCCTTCAACAATATGAGGTTGTCATATTGTGTGGAGAAGACTTGGCTGGTAGAGTCAAGGTGTGTGTGTTCCTCAAAAGTCTGGGATTATCAGGTTGTTTGAGAAGATTGACTTGGAGGGTCAGGTGCTTTTTGGAATTCAAGTTGTTGAATTAGTGGATTAAATCCTTTGTTGGATATGTTGGTAACAATTGCTACAAGACTTTAACAATGAAGTTGTTGATGAAGATTATTTGTAGCAAATTCCAAAGCGTGTTGTTACACTAGCCTTTAGGTTCGATTCCCCCTCACTAATGATGAAAAGTGAATCCCCTTTAGGGTACTTTGGAAAACCTTGATATGATTTTCACTAACACACCAAGAGTATCTTTCACTAGTATGTTACAAAAGAATTTTTCTTATCCTTCACTCATGCATTAGAGAAGAATAAGATGACTTAGAATATAAAAATGGATGAGACAAAGTGGATAGCAATCACCAAATTTCCGTATTCCGTTATGTCCAAAATGACACAATTTATAGAAAAATAATGTCACTTGAGAAAGAGATACAACTCTTGGTTCTACCATTTAGTTTGTGAAAAGCTATATATGAATAACGTTTATATTTTTATTAAATAGTTGCAATAGTCTGGTAGTTAATTAATGTCTCTTTCTTGCGTATGAACCGAGTTCGAATCCAGCCTTTTCAAAAACATTTTTTTCAAAAAGAAAACAAACATACAAATCGAACTCGGGACCTTACTGTTACACATAAAGAACACAACCATTGATCCAACAACTACATAATATCAATTAAAGTCGTTATATGTACATATATTCACCAATATTTTGGCAATATCTCACAATCCCCCACCATTTTCAAAATATACTTAGTCCCATAATTTTGTAAATATCATGGTTTCAAATAACGGTATCTTATGATTTGAACCACTACTTAGTAAGCTATGGGTTTCACTTATCCCGAATAGATTGGTAGACAAGCTTTGAACCAGGTATTCATTAGAACAAGTGTGCATAACTTACACATGAAATCTTGGTACTATCGAAAGAATTATAAAGATGACACATTTGATAAGGCCTTGTGTCATGTACCCTTTTGATGAGAATTTAAGAATCAAGCTCTTTAACTCTTTGAAGCGGCCTCATTTCATCCCCACATAGGTAGACTATATCAGAAATACACCCATAATATGTTATTTCAGCAAATTCATGTTATATGTCTGTTAAGAGTAAAACTCAACCTTCCAACTTTATACTTATGGTCCAAGTACATTTTAGCCTTTGAGATGTATCTATGTTCAAGTACTTGCAATCACTATAATAGTGTACTTTCATCATTGAACTTAAGATTTGGTGTTACTCAAGTGTGATTTGATTTTCCACCATTGATGATTAATTAGATATGGGCTTGAGTCCCATCCCCAATGATGTCTTCAACACCATGTCCCTTGTCAGACTTTTCGTCAAAGGATCTGCAAGATTGTTTTTAGTTCTTACAAACATTATGGATATTACTCTATTGAAAATTAAATCCTTTTCATAGCTATGTCTTAAATCCAACTGACATATGTGTATCCTTCCAAAACTGAAGGATGTCCACTATAGACTAAACTATAGTTAATTGTTCCTTTCAAATATTTTAATACTCTATTGACAACATGCCAATGTTCTTTACTTGTATTGCTTGTATATCGATTTAATCTACCAACAACATATGCTATATCATGTCTAGTACAAGTCATAGCATACATCAAGTATCGGATTACCTTTGAATAATCTAGTTGTGCCACATGACATCCTTTATGTGGTCGTAAACTAACATTTTGATCAAATGGGGTAGAAACAAATTTGCAATTAAATTGATCAAATTTCTTTAGCACTTTCTCAAGATAGTCAGATTGAGACAGACCAATATTTACACCATCTCTTATGATTTTAATTCCTAAATCACATATGCTTCACCTTAATCTTTCATATCAAAATTTTTTGATAAGAATGTTTTAGTTTTTTCTACCTCATCTAATTTGGTGCAAAGATTAACATATCATCCACATATAAACAAATCATAACACCATTTCCATTGTAAAATTTACTATGAATACACTTGTCAGATTCATTTATTTTGTATCCATTAGAAAGCACAACTTGATCAAACTTTTGGTGCCATTGTTTGGGTGTTTGTTTTAACCCATATAAAGATTTACTCAATTTACACATTTTATGTTCTTGTCCTTTGATGACAAATCCTTTTGGTTGTTTCATATACACCTCTTCATCTAACTCTCCATTTAGGAAAGCAGTTTTAACATCCATTTGATGGATTACAAACTTATAGATAGAAGCTAGTGCCAAAAGCACTCTTATGGATGCAATTCTTGCAACAGGTGCATAAGTATCAAAATATCTATACCTTCTTTTTGTGTAAACCCCTTTGCAACAAGTCTAGCTTTGAATTTATCAATGGTACCATCAACTTTCATTTTCTTCATAAAGATCCATTTACAACCTATCGGTTTGGATCCAGGTGGAAGGTCTACTAATTTCCATGTTTTATTCCCCGTAATTGAGTCCATTTCCTCTTGGATGGCTTCTTTCCAAAAAGTAGAGTCTTGAGACTTTATTGCCTCTTCATATGTGTCTGGGTCACTCTTTAAATTATAGAAAATTGGTTCATAACTGTTAATGGAATCATTTGTACATTCTACAAGGAACATAAAGAAGTCTAGTCCATAACTTTTTTCTTTTCTGGATCTTTTACTTCTTCTAGGTTCTGAACATGTCAAGTATCATTATTAGATACACTATTTTCTAGACTTTGTACACTAGAACTGACAATTTCCTTGGGATGTGGAATTGAGTTAAATCTATTTTCTTGAAAAATTGCATCTCTTGACTCAATCACTGTGTTAATAGGATATGAGTCATTAGATTCAATAACCATGAATCTATATGCATAGTTATTTTCAACATAGCCCATAAATACACTTTCAATTGTTCTTTCTCCCAATTTCCTTCTTTTTGGTTCAGGAACCTTAACAATTGCTCTACAGCCCCAAACTTTTATATAGTTAAGATTGGGTTTTCTTTTCTTCCAGAGTTATCTTGTTCCTTTTATTAGGAACTCTATTTAGAAAATAACATGCAGTTAGCATGGCTTCACCCTAATGACCTTTAGATTAATCGGAATAGGATAACATGACATTCACCCTTTCTTCTAATACCCTATTTTTCCTTTCTGCAATTCCATTTTGTTGTGGGGAATATGGTGAAGTTGTTTGATGCACAATACCAGTGAACTCCAAATACTCAGGATGATAGAACTCTCCTCCCCTATCACTTCTAAAACGCTTAATAAAAGTTTCATGTTGAAGTTCTACTTGTGCTTTAAATATTTTAAATTTGTCTAAAACTTCATTCTTATAGTGCATTAAATAAACATAACAAAATCTATACTAATCATCAATAAATGCGACAAAATACTTTTTACCACCAATTGTGGGCCAACCATGTAAATCACATACGTCAGAGTGAATTAAATCTAATACCTTAGAACTTCTTTCAACTATTTTAAAAGATTGTCTTGTGATTTTAGTTAACATGCAAGTAGTACATGAATTTGAATTTTTGTCAAAAGTCAGAATTAAATTTGATTTCATCATGTCATTCAATTTTCTAAAGTTAATATGTCCTAATCGCATATGCCATAAATCACAAGACTCGACAATATAAGCAGAAATCATAGTATTGTTATAGTTACAAACAATATTACATTTGAGCATATTATCAGAAAGGTAACCCTTCCCTACAAACATACCCCCTTTAGAGAGAATAAATTTATCTCCCAATAGACATTTGAAACCAAAATTATTAAGTAAAGGTGCATAAATCAAGTTCTTCCTAACTTCAGGAACATAAAATTACATCTTTAAGAGTAAGTGTTTTTTCAAAAGTGAATTCAATGTCCACTGTTCCTTTTCCTTTGACTTGGACAATTGAGGCATTTCCCATGTACAAAACATTTCCATCTTCTTCATCAATGGTTTTTAATAGTTTTTTTTTTTGCACACATGGCAGGTAGCACCATAGTCTATCCACCAAGATTCAACATCTTCAATCATGTTGAGTTAAAAAATGACAGCAACAAGATTATGTTTTGTTGCACTTGAATTCTTCTCTTTCTTCCTTTTCAAGAACCTTCACTCACTTTGAAAGTGTCATGGTTTTCCACAATGATAACAACTTCTTTTTATTTTCTTTCATTGTTCATCATTACTATTGTGTTTTTCATGAGATTTATCAAAATCTCGATTTCTTTTCATAAAAGTTTTGCTTGAATTTCCTTCCTCCATTACATGGACCTTTTCATGAGAAAATTGGTTTGGGTATCCTCTTGCTTACGGCACTCTTCTTCTAAATGAAAGTGATTACTCAACTGCTAAAGAGATATGTCCTTTTTCTTATGTTTCATGGATTTTTTGAAATCTTTCCATGAAGGTGGAAGTTTGTCTATTATGGAGGATACAATAATGGTTTCATCTATGTGCATCTGATGTTGTTTGTAGTTATTAAGAATGTGTTCAATCTCATGCATTTGTTCCATTACCGATTTGTTATCAACCATTTTATAATTATTAAAATGAGAAACAAGAAATTTCTTACTTGTAGCGTCTTCTTGCATGTATCTTGACTCTAATTTCTCCCATAGTTCCTTGGCAGAAATGCTACTTTGATATATATCGAACAAAGAGTCAGACATATCGTTGAGGATATGGCCCATGCATATATAGTCATCATTGTCCCACTTCTGCCTTTCTCTTGTTTCTGCTAATGTTTCGACTTCCTTCTCTAGTGGTCTCATGGTGTTCAAGACATACACCACCTTCAAAGTTATAAGAAGGAATTGCATCTTTTTCTACCAACGGATAAAGTTTCCTCTATCAAATTTCTCAAACATCACAAAATTAGAAGTCATTTCTTTGATTGATGCAACCATTGATTGAATATAAAATCGAACATAAAGATTGTTGGATATGTTGGTGACAATTGCTGCAAGACTTTACTAATGAAGTTGTTGATGAAGATTATATATAGGAAATAACAAAGCATGTTGTTACACTAGCATTTAGGTTCGATTTGCCCCCACCAATCGGATGCAAATGGGATGAATAGCGAATCCCCTTCAGGATATTTTGGAAAACCTTGATATGATTTGCACTAACACGCCAAAAGTATCTTTCAATAGTATGTTACAAAAGAATGATTCCTATTCTTCAATCATGCATTAGAGAAGAATAAGATGACTTAGAATATAAAAATGGATGAGACAAAGTCGATAGAAATCACCAAATTTTCGTATTCCATTATGTCCAAAATGACAGAATTTATAGAAAGAGATACAACTCTTGGTTCTGCAATTCAGTTTGTGAAAAGCTATATACAGATAACGTTTATATTTTGACTTAATAGTTGTAACAGTTGGGTGGTTAATCAGTGTAATTTTCTCGTGCATGAACAGAGTTCGAATCCTTCCTTTTCGTAATTAAACTCTGGACCTTATCGTTACACATAAAGAACACAACCACTAACCCAACAACTATGTCATGTGAATTAAAACCGTTTATATGTACATATAGTAACCAATATTTTGGAAATCTCTCACATCCTTTTGAGTTGAGGGACTGGATGTAGTCAAGTTAGTGGTGAACCAAGATAAATTACTTGTGTCACTTTATTTCTACACTCATTAGTTTTGTTATTGCTTCTACTCTAGGTAAATCATCAAGTCGGAACCATTTTAATCCAAGAATGAAAAAGTTATCAACCTCTGAGCGAAAGTCTCTGGATTTGAAAAAGTTAATCAAAGAGCGAAAGTCTCTTGTAGTCTTTGAGCATTTGTCCCTTTGTCTTTGATCTACCTCTAGATTCCCCCACAAATGGTATTAGTGTCGTGGTTCACTTGATAGGGTAGTAGGAGTGGATCATGATATATTGAATCCTTTTATCAAAAGTCTTCTTGACAGTGCAGTTAGGAGGGGTTTAAGTGCGAGTGGTTAAATCCAACAACAACGATTAATGAGCTAATTTTTGGATACATAAGATATGTGACCTATATACCAAATGCATTAAGATTTTTGGTGGAGATGTAGTGTCAAAGTCTCTTGTGATCCTTGAGCATTTGGCCCATTGTTGCTCCCATACCCTTGGACTCCCCAACATAATCTACACCAAGAAGCTAACATAGAGAAACTCACAACAACAACAAACTCAAAATAAATCTGTAATACTTTCGTCTTGTGGCTTCAACAGATGGCGTACGAGATTGAGAGGCAATAGTAGAAGGGTGAGCAAAGCATGCTTTGGGATTTTGTGTACCTTGAAGAGGTGGGTCTAGTGGGGGCGCTCAACTGAGTTAGAGACCATGGCAGATGGTAGGAAAACCAAGATGGCATGAAATGCAAACATATTTGTTCTTTGTTGATGGTGATGGGTGCGAAAAGAAAGAGGAGGAAGACCATGAATGTTATTGTTGTAGGGGTCAAAGGAGATGGAATGGAGCCGAAGTGAGTTATGATGGCGGAAAATTTAAACACCAAATGTGGAGGAGTGGGAAAAATATCGTAGTATACCAAAGGTCAAGCCCTATCAATGAGGGAGAAAACCTCAATGTATTTGGGACAACGACTCCAGATAAAACGAAAGAGAAGACCTCCACAAGGGAGGGTGATGGCCCATAGAGGCAGAAGGGAAGAGCGAAGGGATATAGTATCTTACTTTGATACTAAGTCAATATAATATTAATTTATTTCTAAAATTTCAAAAACACTAGTTATAGGTATTATATAAAGTGTGCCTACAGTTTGTGCAATATTCGTATCAAGCAACATAGCCATCATTAAATTTCTACAACTTACATTTTCATATCAATCTTTATGGTTCTTCTTTTAATCCACTGTCAATCATGTGGAAAATAATTAAGAATTTAAATGTTGTTAAATGAAATTTCCTAAAGGAGAATTGAAACCTTGCACATAGACCTACTAAAAATACTATGTCAGATTTATTAGCAATTAAATATAATAAAGAATTATTATAAAAAATAATAATAAACAACATATAATTCTCTATATTCTTTTTTCATAAATGATTTTCTCTTTTTCATCTTTGTCTCAGTTTGAAGAAGGATGCACAAGAGTTTATATGATTCTAGCTTCATTTATTTTATATTTTATTTAGGAGGTCTTTAATTTCTTTTTTTTTTTTGACAAAAACAAATCATTCTCTTGTGTGATTAGCTAGCCAAGAACAAAGGTTAGATAATAATATGATCATAATCTTATAAATATAATTAAGATGTTTGTTATATTTAAAACACATCAAATTAGGATTTTGCCTCAAAAAAGTTAGATGTGATCCATAAAAAATGGAAAGGATTATTGATTTGTGAAGAAAGTAATTCGAAATTAATGTTCAGGTTACTTACTGAGCTGATTGAATGTCCTAGTTGTGCCTCCACTAGGTCTAAAATTCAATGGATAGGTCAAGTATATGTATTATATTAGGGTTAACACCCAAAGATATTAGGTTTATACCAATTAACTAAGTTTAATATTTGTAGAAAGGATTGTGGAATATTATTATACAATGATTGAGATAGAGTTGGATAACTTTTAATTAATTTGTTGACTCAAATTAATACAATAATCAATTAGTCTGGAAAATTGATCCTAATCGATTAGATATTACTATTTGAATTACAGTCTAATTGATTAACACATCAGAAATGATCATCTCAAAATAGAAGAATTAGTACTAGGGTAATCTACTTTATTAGTACTAAGGTACCCTATCTGAATTTTGGGTTGTTACAACTATTTCCTTGTATCGAAATTTTCTTAACAATGGTGGTCAGGTGGCGTGTCTCGTTCATGTATATGAGTCAAAAACAGAATAAATGTATGTGGATGAAAAAACTTTCACTTAAGAAGAGGCATACCCAGATGAATGTATGGACTCGCATTTGAAAGGAACATTGTTGGTGTGTCAAGTGTCAGTGAGAAGTCCTAACATTGGATGGAAACATATGTTGAATAACATATACTGGAAAGGAACCATATACCTAAGGCCTTAAAGTTATGAATGAATATATGATGTACAAACCACTAGTTTAATTGCTCTTAACCCATGTCATGATCACTTGATCCCCCATCATGACCCAATAAGTAGTAGAATTCTGGTTGATGAAGCACTAACTCGTGTTTGAAAAGGGAGAAAAATCATTCTCAAATTTAAACAACAAAAAGGGAACAGGATTTATCACACAATGAAGGAGAATGACATATAGAGAGACTAAAATTACTCACAATGGTTTGCAAACAGAATTGCCCCGATCGCCAAAGTGAACTATCAATAAGAAGAACAGGATGACAGGAGATAATGGTGTTGTTGGTTCTTTCACGTGGTGATTGCATCGCTTAGGAACAACCCACAGATTGGGTGTATAAAGAAAAAAGTGATATGGTAAAATATGAGAGTTTGGTGGGCTATGAATGTTGAGTGGGTTACACAAACAAAAGAAGTAGGAATAGTGGTTATTGGGGTTTAGACTCGATGAAATCAAAAAATGAGTTTATAGCTTATAGTTTATAAGCTCTATTTGGAAAGAGTAGTTTATGAGCTTAAAGTTTGTATAGTTTTTTGATAAAATAATTCCAATTGCTTATGAGTTTATAGTTTATTATTTTTTATTTTAATTTTATTCTTATTATTGTACTTAAAGTTCTTTTTTATCCTTTATAATTTATTTATAAAAATGTAAAATAAATAATTTTAAAAAATTAAAATTTTAAATTTTAAATATTAAATAATTTAAATTATTAATTTATACAATTTAAAATTTAAAATAATTTAATAAATAATAATTTACATTAAATATTTTTAAAATAAATAAACAAGTTAAATAAATAAAAAAATATATCGGATTAATAAATAATTTATTTATTATAGAGTTAAATTATTTATAAATAATTTAACTTTTAAAATAAATAAAATTCTAAAGTAAATAATTTATAAATAAAAAAATATATCAAATTGATAAGTGTTAAATTAATAAAATAAATTTAAATTACTACTTTTAAAATATTTTATACATTAATTGATAAAACTATAAGCTATAAGCTAATTTTAAAAACTATCAATTATAGATTATCAACTAATTTTATCAAACAAAGTTTTAGTGTAATGGAGAAATTTACCTCGAAAAATAATATAAGAGTGGCCACTAAAAATAGTCATTGATAAAACAATTTGAGACCCAGTTTGGTTCCTCGCAAAGAAAAAAAAAATTAAAACTTTTAGCCTCTTGTAAAAATACATCAGAGTATATAAAATTTTAAGTGAATCATCATCTAAATATTTGACTATTTTTTCTTATGTGGAACTTTTTCGAACCCATGGCAAGCCAAACATGTCACCTCACGAGTTAGAATTAAAGATCATTTTAGTTCTATAAATGTTTTAATGAACATGAATGAAGTTTGGTATAACATCTTACGGTTTTAAAATAGTTTGGTATAATTTGTTAGTCTATTTAAAAGTATTTTATATTAATATTTTTAAATTTATATATGGACATATTTTTGAATAAATTAAAAACCTAATGGTTCAATGATATTAAGTATTATTTTTTAAAAAATTTAACATTATTTTAAAGAGTTGGATTTTATATGACACCATATTTCAATTCTTTTTATTATAATATACTTAAATATGTCAAAAATTAATATAGAATATTATGATTAAATTACTAAAAGGTTGGCAAATTTATACTTTAACATAAAGTTTAAAATCTAATGTATTTTAATAATAATAATAATAATAATAATAATAATAAGAAGAAGAAATTTTATTCATATTTACTTACAAAGGTCGGCTTGATAGGTCTAAAGAGCTTTTATTATATTCTATAGTTTGACTTTTTTAACTAAATAAACTTAATTAAAAAAGATAGAACTTGACCTCATAGACTAACTTGCTCGACCTAACATATTCTCACTCCTAATTATAACATTTGTAAATTTCTTTTGTCGGATTATTAATTAACGTAATAATGCTCTATCTCTAATCAATCAATGGAGACCCTGTTTGTTATATTATGATCCCAATTCTTATCAATATTTTTAGGATCTGCAAATTAAAAAATTAACTAATTGTTTAATAAGAAAAAAAAAACGCACATCTACAATTTGTTGAAAACATATTATTGATCACGGTTCATTGTAGACTAATATTTTGAAGTAGAAATGTCACTTTACAAGGAATAGGGGTTTGAATTGTAAAGTTTCCTATTTAAAATTTCTTTGTTAACAACTTAAAAATAACTCAAGATTGATCTTGGTTAAGAAAACAGAAAATGGAGTACGTTCTTGGTTCTGGAAACAAAAAACAGATAACGTTCTTGGTTAGTTAAAAAAGCAAAATGATCTTGGTTGTAAAAGTAGAAAATGGAGAACGCTCTTGGTTCTAGAAATAGAAAAGGAGAACATTCTTGGTTTGGTTTAAAAATAGAAATTGATTTTTAACTTTAGTAAATGAAATATTGAAAGTAAATAGAGATAGGGAAAAGATATCACACAATGATTTATCCTGGTTCACCCAACCCGAGCTACGTCTAGTCCTCACAACCGTGAGATTTTCCACTAAGTGTTCAAAATAAAGAACCTTCTTGGTTTTACAGCACTAGCTCAAATCAGCCTTGATCTGCTACACACTTCAATCCTTTCCACACACTTTCTCATTTGTTGAGCCAAAGCTAATATCATCAACATACACTTGAACAACGAGTAAATCATTTTTATCAGTTTTCTTAAAAAGTGTAGTGTCGATTTTTCCTTTGGAAAATCCATTTTTGATTAAGAACGAACTTAATCTTTCATACCAAGCTCTTGGTGCTTGTTTTAAATCGTAGAGAGCTTTGATTGATCTTCAAAACCGGGAGGTTGTCGCACATAAAATTGTTCATTTAAGATACCATTTAAGAATGCACTTTTAACATCCATTTGAAAAAGTTTTATGAGTTTATGAGTACATATGCAAGAAGAATTTGTATGGCTTCTAACATTGCAACTGGAGCGAAAGTATCATCATAGTCTATACCTTCTTGTTGATTGTAACCTTGAGCAACCAACCTTGCTTTGTTTCGAACAACCTTACCTTCTTCGTCTAGTTTGTTTATGAATACCCATCTTGTTCCAATGATGGTTTGATTTTGAGGATCTAGAACAAGATTCTAGACTTCATTCTTTTCAAACTGAAGAAGTTCTTCTTTCATTGCATCTATCCAAGATTGATCAACTATGGCTTCTTTGATTGACTTTGGTTCAATTTGGGAGATCATTGCCATGTTGTTGTTGTCATCATCTTTGAATGACATTCTTGTTTGAATTCCATCAGCAGTATTTTCAATGATTTGATTTTAGGGATGATCAATGATCGTTCTCGAATATTTAGGAGGAGATGAAACGAAGATTGTTTATCAATATGGGTTTCCTAGAGAACATTCTGCTGTTGTCCAGAATGCTCTTCTTCTTCATCATTTCTTTTGCTCATCTCAAGATCATCAAATTCATCAAACAATATATGCATGCTGATTTCAAGAATTTTTGTTTTGAGATTGAAAACTCGATATCCTTTAGAATTGGTTGAATGACCCAAGAATATTGCTTTGTCTGATTTAGCATCAAACTTTCCAAGGTTTTCTTTGTTGTTCAAAATGTAACAATAACAACCCAAAATATGAAATGTTTAGCTTTCTGTTTTTCCAAATTTCGTATGGCGTTTTGTTGATAATCTTTCTTGTTGATAATCTTTCCAAAAATATTTTTCAACATTAGACTCTTCCAAGATTGTTCTTGCCATTTCTTGTAAGGTTCTATTCTTTCTTTCAACAACTCCATTTTATTGAGGAGTACTTGCACAAGATAGATTACGAGAAATGCCAAGTTCATCAAAGAAAGTTTTAAAAGAGGCATTTATGAATTCTCCTCCATACTTCATTCCATCTAAACTTGTTGTTTTAAAAGGACCAAAAAGATCTATGTGAAGTAGCTCAAGGATTATGTTTGTGGAAATAAAGTCATTTGGATGAAAACTACTATTAACTTGTTTTCCTTTGGCACATGCTTCACATACTTTATCTTTATCAAAATTGATTTTTGGTAGTCCTCTAACAAGTTCTAATTTTGAAATCTTTGAAATAGTCTTCATACTGATGTGTCTTGTCATCTTGTGCCAAATCCATTTATCTTTGTTTATGGACATGAAGCAGGATTCATCAAGTAATTCTTCAAGATATAAAACATAAGGATTTTTCTTTCTGGATCCAGAAAAGAGGAGTTCACCAGTTTTAGTTTTTCTAACTTCACATAAGTTGGGTTTGAAGATGACTTCAAAGCTATTGCCACATAATTGACTTATGCTTAAAAGATTCTGTTTCAACCCTTCTACATATTGAACATCGGATATTTGAGCTGAGTTTTTCTTACCAATGGCTCTTTTACCTTTGATTTGAGCTTGATTTGCAATTTTTATCTTCTGTCATATGTCTTGAACAGCCACTGCCCAAGAACCAAGGTTTTTTCTTGACATGTTGAAATCCAACCTGCATTAGGTACCCACTTGTTCTTGGGTCATTGAGAGTTAGTTTTAAAATTTGATTTCTTTTTTATATAGCAGGTTGATTCAGTGTGACCAACTTTGGAACAATGAGAACATTTTAGTGTTTGAAATTTCTTATAAAACCGAGGTTTAACAGATTTTGGTAAAATACCAGAACGTTCTCATTTTGTTAAAAAATTTGGAGAATGTTTCATTCTAGAACGTTCTCCTATTTTTTTGGTTTTGAAAAAATTCTGTCTATGTTCCAAATCGTTCCAGTTCTGTAAAAATCCTCATCCCTCTTTTTGAAATAACATGCAAATTCTAGATGTCCAATTTTATTACATTATGAACATTTCGTTTTGCATTTATCCTCTTTTCTTTACGGAACAAAGAAGTTTTCGTACATTTTTGTTTTTTGAGTCTTATCAAAACCAAGTCATGCTTTATCAAAAATTCCTACTTGAGATCCCATGATTTTTTGAAAGGTTTCAGTAGCTCCGATGAATTTTGATAAATCATTTTAAGAATTTCAACTTCAGCTTTAAGGAGATTATTATCCTCTTGTGTTGCAGAACATTCTTGGTTTTCTCGACTTTCAGTTTCATATTTTTTAAAACGAGATTCCATTAGATTTTGAATGATTTTTCTAAATTCATCATTCATAGCCTGAGCTTTCTCTTTTTCTTCTTTTTCCTTATAACATTGTTATTTTAAAGAGCTATATTTTTGAATAAGAAAGTTTGGGTCATTTAATAGATTATCAAATTCTTTTCCCATATTTTCACATAGAGAGCAGTGTTCAGATTCTGTTACCTCATTTTCTTTTGTGTTAGCCATCAGACATATGTTGGCTTCTTCTTCTTCTTCTTCTTCTTATTCTTCTGAATCGTCCATGTGGCCATCATTGATTTCTTTTTGAATGGAAATCTCTTTGGTGCCTTTCCATTTAATGGACATTTAGCTTCGTAATGAACAAGTTTATTGCATCCAAAGCATGTGACCTGACTCTTATCCACTTATGTTTTGTGATTTTCTTTTTTACTTGGGAATCCCCTTTTGATCTGGTCTCTTCTTCTCATCATGTTTTGGATTTTTCTGGTGAGGAGCGATATTTCTTCATCAGCATCTTCATTTTCTTCTAAGTTCTCATCTATTTGTGATGGTGAACTTTGCTGAGATATTTTCAAGGTTATTGCTTTGCTCTTGTTGATTGGTCTATCTTCTTGTAAAAACACTTCAAATGCTCATAAGGTTCCAATCAGTTCTTCCAACGGTAATGTGTCAAGATTTTTGGCTTGGCTTATAGCAGTCACCATTGGTGTCCATATTATTGGAAGACATCTTATGATTTTTCTGACTCTATCTTGTACCAAGTATGCTTTCCCTAAGGAGCGCATTTCATTTACAATGGTTGTAAATCTCGTGTACATCTCATCAATGGTTTCACCTTCATTCATCTCAAAGAGTTTGAACTTTCTTATGCCTATGTCAATTCTGGTTTCTTTTACATGGCTTGTTCCATCATGATGAGTTTGTAATGTATCCCATACTTCTTTAGCAGTATTGCATTCATCAATTCTTTCGCTTTCTTCCCTGCTTAAAGCACAAGATAAAAATAACTCAGCTTCAGAGTTTAGAAGTACCTTAGTTTTGTCTTCCGCTGTCCAGTCAGCTTCTCTTTTTTCAGCTGATGTTGGATCATCTCTATTTACTCTCACTACAACATTTTTGAGTTGTGGCAACAATAAAAAAATGTGGTGTAAACCAAATAAACCGTGGCCTAAAGGTTATGCAACGGTTTCGCAACGGTTTACAAAGTGTGGTGTAGGTGGCTGTGGCCTATTAGCAAACGCAACGGTTTTTTACTTTTGCCCAGGAACTCTAAAAAACCGTTGCTGAACATACTCAAAGAGACAACGTTTTTTTTAATGTTTCAGCCCACGGTTTTATGAGTTGGTTTTGCCAACATTTCATAAATGTTACATATACAGTTAGGCCACGGTTTTGTGTATATTATATTTGTTTAAGGCAACACATTTATAACGTTGTCAAAAGCATATGCAACATTTTGTGGTTTAAGGAAATTGATTTGTATGTGTTGCATATAACTTTAGACCACGGTTATCGAAACGTTGGTAACACATTTCGGCCACAATTGTTTTAGATGTTGCCTATTTGTTTAGGCCATGGTTTTATAAGTTGTGGCAACAATAAAAAAAGTGTGGTGCAACACATTTATAAAGTTGTCAAAAGCATAGGCAACATTTTTTGGTTTAAGGCAATAGATTTGTGTGTGTGGCATATAACTTTAGATCACGATTTTCGAATCGTTGGTAACACATTTCAGCCACAATTGTTTTAGATGTTGGCTATTTGTTTAGGCCATAGTTTTATGAGTTGTTTTGCCAACATTTCATAAATATTTTAGATGTTCAGCTATAAATATTTCATAAATATTTTATGAGTTGGTTTTGCCAACGGTCTTATCAAAATATTGTAACAGAAATATTAATAAACATAAAAAAAAAAACCAATACATGATAATCAAACAATTTATTTATCAAAATATTGTATGATCTCTATTACTAGGCATAAAAAAAAACCAATTGTCTTATCAAACAACCAAGTCTTCGATGTGTTCTAATAGCTTCATGTATCTTGGTGATGATCTTCAAGTCCAACCTGAAAATAGTAACTATTAGTAACAACTATTTAGATAAAAGTTTTTAATAATTTTATATCAGCCCTATTTTTTAATTTATTAACAATTTTCTTTGGACGTTTATAGTCATTGGTTTGATGATGAAGAACTTGATGATGAAGCAATAGAATGTAATTTCATTTCTCTGTGTGTGACATTGACACGTGTCAGACACAATATCTTCAATCCAAGGTGTCGGTGCTACGTAGATTACATGCATAAAGTACATAAAGCCATGCCAATTATAAATGTGGCGATGTTAATGTGGGTTGCATTCAAAATTCTATTGCATCCCTTTGATTCTTCTAGTTCCTTATCATATTGCTGCAAAATTAATGTGTGTGTAATTAGCAATCATTGTCATACCTGAATCATGACAGAGATGCTGCATGTTTCTGAAACCAATGGTAACAGCCAAACACAAGATCATAAATAGCCAATTGATTTCGGGGATATATATATATATATATATATATATATATATATATGTCCATGAATTTTCGATGATGTATGAACCACTTTAACTCTTCGGAAGCAATTTAATGCAGAACATTGCTTGATAAATGAGAATGATCCAGTTATGATGGCTTGGCTTCCCATGACCGCAGCGAATACGGCTATCACAAGAATAGGCCATCTCAAGTTCTCTGGAGAGCAAAAGAGCGGAGAAAAAAATGTAAATTAACCAAGAACTCCATCATCTACATCCTTTCAAAAAAAGAACGTGTTCGCACATTATGGTGAGAAAAGAAGATTTATTATTTAAGCCATAATATGAACAACCTATTCATTATGTATAAATGTTCATTCTTATCCCTTTATAGTAAAAAAAGAGATACTAAACTAACAATATATATTTTACTTTATCACAAATTCTACTAACAAGATTATAATATATACCAGTATCAAATCCAATTGATGACTCGAGTTGCCCAATTAGCAATCGAGACCAAAGAAGTTTTCATCTTTCACAAACTTTTTCAGCCAAAGATTAATTAGACCTTATGAGAAAGAGTCACTATGACAGAAGTAAAAGTTCCAGTAACAGCAACAAAAAATCCAAAAACCACAACTACCACATTAGAAACGATGCACCTCCAACCAAACTCCTCATTAAAAAAAATACAATGAAACAAAGCAGGAAACACCAATCCAAGAACAACACACTGCTTCTAACAAGTGAAAGAAAATCAGACAAATTAGGCACCAAAAGTGCCACCAAATTCACAACCAAAACCAACAACCACCTCAACCAAAAACAATACCTAGAATTACAAAACCTTCTCTCAAATACCTCATAAACAGGATTCATCATCAAAGGAAAAGTAATAAACAAATTAACATATGCATGTTTGATAATATTGAATCTTCTCATCTTTCTCTATCTTTATTTAAATTAAGTATATGAAAAAGATTAAAGATCTACATTTTTTATGAAGACAAAAAGTTCATTGATCAAAAAGCAAAAGGATATTAAGTCAACTCATCCTTCAAATTTATATTAGGTAACTTAGGACTTAAGGTATTTAATATTAAATCAAAATACATTTCAAATACAATATTATGAGAACCCTCTTGATAGCATATGCATTAAAATGTTTTATAAAAATATTTAAATACATAAACATATGTTTGAAAATAAAGTTTTTAAAAAAAATTGAAAATCTGTATTCGAATACGAAGTGTCGTAGCCGAATACAAATTGCAAATCAGTAGCTAAAACTGAAGATTTGTATTCGAATACGAATCGTAGCCAAATACAGATTGCAAGTCAGTAGCTAAAACTAAAGATCTGTATTCGAATACGAAGTGTCGTAGCCGAATACAGATTGCAAGTCAGTACCTAAAATTGAACTTTTGTATTCGACTACAGCTTCGCGTATTCGAATACAACTCAAGTCAGTGGCAAAAATCTCATACTTGTATTCGACTACGAGGTATCGTATTCGAATACGAAGTTCAAATTTTAAATAAAAACTGAACGTTATAGAAGTGTATTCGAATACACTAAGGTTGTATTCGAATACAACTTCAATTTTTCAATGCAATTTTGGAAATACAATGGAATTTTTCAATTTTGGAACATTGTATAAGTTCATCAAAACTTATTGGAACAATTGCCACTGATCTGAAGTGTTACCTATGAAGTATAAATACTTCATAGCTTTAGTTGTTACTGACAACTTTTTGACTTACTAATCTTAGAATAAATTTTCTGAAATATCAAACACTTCAGAAGCTTAAGTTTCATATTTTCAAGTACATGCTTTTCATTTTCATATCATTAAGAAAGGTTCTCAGTTGTACTTGGAAGTGTGCTTGATTAAGTATCAAATACTTAATGTTATAACCTTGTTCTTAGTTAAGAACATCATTACAAAATCAATTAAAGTTATTGTATTACTTGAAGAACTTAGTGTAGTTTCTTCAAGTATTGTTAACTGAGATAGTGGTGTACTATCTTCGGCTAAGTGTTAAAGAATTTGTAACTGAAGTCTTAGTGTTAGACTTATAGCTTATTCAACAATTAGTGGAAAAATCTCTTGTGGTGTGCAAGAGGACTGGATGTACCCTTGGTTATAAAGGGAACCAGGATAAATTTCTATGTGATTTATTTTCAGTATTTTACAAAGCATTCATAAACTCAAAACAGTCACTTGAACAATCTCACAAAAATCTAAAAACAGAAAAATCGCCTAACACCTAATTCACCTTCCCTCTTAGGTGCACCTCTGTTCTTACAGTATAGAGATGCAACGAAACACAAACAAAAGATACTTCACAAAGGGCATACTTGTGTCGTGGCAGAACATTCAGCATAAACAAATAATCGTAAAATACATTTCCATATAACCATAAATTGATCAATCAGTCGATGAGTTAAATTAGAAAAACAAAAATGAAGATAGTTAATGAACCTACTTGATCGAACATTAATCACCATCAAATTTCATGAAATCTTTATTAACAATACTCAAATTAAATACTTCAAACAGAAAAGCAACATATCAAACATTCATATTTTAGATCAGTATTTGAAGCATCAAGCATAGGAGGTCAGTGCATTATTCGGTGTATGTGTGTTAGCATCAGATTTTTAATATCAACTTTTCTTAAAGTTATGTTTAGACACCTTTGGACAATTAAAACAATCAACTAGAAGGTATAGTTGTTTCTTTTTTAATTTGGGACAACAATTCTCTAATCTACCAAAAGAAACAAACCCACAAGCACAAAAGTATAGTTTTTCTCTTTCAAATATTAGTTAATTCTTCACCATCGAAATCAAATTCCTCACATCATCACATGGTGTCTCTTCGTCGGAGAAATGAATCAAGCCTCTGCAACCTCAACTGCTTCTTAAACCTGTTAATAAAACCATCAACTTTTGCATCAACTTCTTTATCTTCCAACTCTTCACTCATCCCCGTTGTCGCAGGCCTCCTTGGCTCCACCATTTCTTCACCATCCTCTTCCTCCTACTCCAACTTCATCGAACACTCCTTCTGGCTCGTAGATTTCTTCAATATCTTCACCTTGCTCTTCTCCGAATCGCAACCCATATTCAGATGCAGACCCGAACCCAGTTCACCTTAACTAGGTCCGGACCCGAATCCATTTCCATCATTACTGGGTCCGAACCCATGTTTTTGATTTCGAGTTGCGCGCAATGTGTTTGTGTTATTGTTTGTGTGGGTGGTGGGTGGTGTTTGCTGAATGATAGGTTGAAGGACACGACACGCTTTAACAGAGACAATTTTCGAACGAGTTGGGGGAGTTAACTCAGACTCTGACTCGAGTTCATCGTTGTTGTTGTAATGGTGACAGAGATTGTATTGTGTCACTTTGTTGGTCGTTGTTGTTGTAACGGTGAGTGAAGAGGA
Organism: Cicer cuneatum; assembly: GCA_037974295.1. Classification (NCBI taxonomy): domain Eukaryota; kingdom Viridiplantae; phylum Streptophyta; class Magnoliopsida; order Fabales; family Fabaceae; genus Cicer; species Cicer cuneatum. The sequence continues at coordinate 29,893,843 of JBBPBO010000005.1, forward strand.
AAGAGTGAAGGTAGAGTTAGGGTTTTTGATTGTGAGTGAAGAGGAAATAGTGAAGGTAGAATTAGGATTTATGGTAGTGGAGGAATAAGAGTATGGCAATCGAGGAATAAGAATTCAGTTTCTTCAATAAAGAGAACAAATAAAATAAATAAATTAATTAATATTACATTTTCTATTAATTCAAAACAATATTGAAGCTGATTAGAAATTTATTGAAAATTAAACACCCATTTATTATTATTTGGGATAAGACCAAAGTTTTTATATCTTTAGACCACACTTAAAATGTGTAGTTGTTAAATTTTATTAGCCAACAGTTTTTCACCGTGGTAAACCAGCAACACTTTTAAAATTGTGGCTTCATCGGTGACAATAACAAAATAGGCAACAGTTTTTCATTAAAAGTCAAGAAATTGTACTCTATAAGTAAATTATACGGAACACCTGAAAAATCGTTGCATATTTCTGTTTCTAGCCACACATTTATAGATGTGGCTAAGTGAAGCGTGACCTAAAATAAAAAATGTTGTAGTGTCTTGGGATGTAATCACCATCAGTTATGGTACGCCACATTCCTGTATCTTGTGATTTCAGAAATAATTGCATCTTATTTTTCCAAAAATAGTAATCTGTTCCATCAAAGTAAGGTGGTATGTTTGAAGATCCTCCTTCAACTATGTATTTAGCTTTTGACATTTTTTCTTCTAGATCTTTTCTCTAGCACTGTGTTTAGGTGATTCATTTTAGAGACCGAGCTATGATGTCAATTAAAGTAGAAACGTCACTTTACATGGAAGGGGGATTTGAATTGTAAAGTTGCCTATTTAAAATTTCCCTGTTAAAAACTTAAAAATAACTCAAGATTGATCTTTGTTAAGAAATAAAAAAACGGAGTACGTTCTGGGTTCTGGAAACAGAAAATAGAGAACGCTCTTGGTTAGTTAAAAAAGCAGAATGATCTTAGTTGTAAGAGCAGAAAACGGAGAACGTTCTTGATTCAAGAAACAGAAAAGGAGAATGTTCTTGGTTTGGTTTGGTTTAAAAACATAAATTGATTTTTAAGTTTAGTAAATGAAATACTGAAAGTAAATAGAGATAGAGAAGAGATATCACACAATGATTTATCCTGGTTCACCCATCCCGGGCTACGTCCAGTCCTCATAACTGTGAGATTTTCCACTAAGTGTTCAAAACAAAGAACCTTCTTGGTTTTACAGCACATAGCTCAGATAAGCCTTGATCTGTTACACACTTCAATCATTTCCGCCCAGAGAGAGATTCAATGAGTCACCTATCACCCTTTCATATGATTTTTACAATTCACCTTTTAACCTTAAAATGATTTTCTAAACAACTCACTCAAGCTATAAACAAACCTTATAGTCTTGAGTTTTACACGATAATAATTTAAAGTGTTTGACAGAATCTGTTTAATCTCAACTCTTGTTTGAGGTTAGATTCTTTACAAGAGATTTCAGTAATTTAATAACAATAAACTCAAAACTGAATGTTACTGATTTCTTCTGAAACTTTAAAGTATAAATGTGAGTGATTGATGATTTTTCTTTGCACTTATATGTCGTTATTTTCATTAAGCTCTGGGGTTCCTTTTTTTTTTATTACATGCAAAAAATAGAGGAAAAGTGAACTAGTCCCTTGGGAAGGGCACTTTTAGAGCATCGACTAATAGGGTGGAGGAAAGACAAGAGAGAGGTTCATGAATAACGACCAGAGGATCTAAGCCTTTCTTTCTCAAAGTAGCTATAATATCCGCACATAAGTTCCCTTCACGCAGAATATGCTGCAAGTGCAACATCGCAATCTTCGCTAAAAAAAATACGAACGGACTCCAAAAGATTAGCATAATGATGAACTCTATTAGTTGCGGTAGTCATCCACGGTACTACACGCAAAAAATCTGAGAAACATAACTTTTTGAAACTTGTCTGTTAGCAAAGCTCAATACCGACCAACAATGCTTTGATTTCAACATGAAGCACATTAGCTCAAGTACTTCTCGAGTGGGACGAAAGACATGGGGAGGAATCTCTAAGCCAAATGCTTGACGTGCAAGCTGAAGTTGCGCTACAACTTCGGCTATTGTCAATGTTGATGTAGCTTGTTGTTGTTCAAAAACAATTTTGGTTCTACTGCACCAAATGTTCCACATGATTAATGGAATAATAATTCCAATGTCTCTAGCCAAACTAGAATCGTAAACTAAACAAATATCAAATAATTTTGATTAGGTTTTTACATTTTAAATATAAATCAATGTAGAATCGTAAATTCCTAATAGAATTAAGAGTTTACCAATTTTATGGCAGTTTACTTAAATTTGTAAGAGTTTGCTACAAAAAGAATTTACATGAATTTAACTAGACTTGAAATTTAACTATGGTGTTCAATATAATATAAATGTGATTTATAACAAAGGAGGCCCCACTAGAAAGAAGGAGGCTGTAGAGAAGCGGAGCTAACAGTTGTTGGATCAAATTTTGAGAGATGTTAACTTTGTCGATGAAGTCACACATTTATCATACCTATTGGCTATTGCCATTTAAATTTTCAAGAAAAGAAGTCGAACTCAATTTCTACCTAGAAGTTTGTTATATTCTCTACAGGTTAGTCTTGAAATTAGAAGTAAAAAATTAAAACCATATATGGCATAAAAATTATCAGCAAGGATACAAGCAAAAGAGCATGGTATGTGTTGGAACTTGGTACTAATTGAATATTTAGAGTTAGCTTTAGAGTCTGCATTGTTTCGATTGAAAAAATTATTGAAGTCTTGTATCGAAAAGATTTGACATAATATTAATGTTTACAAAGTGGAAGTAAGATATTTTAGATGTTCTTTAACATATATTCAAATTTTGTAATCGGAGGATAACACACTAGAGATCAGACATAGTAGTTTGTTATTTTTTAAATCTCAAAAATTAATTATTTTTAATGTGTTTCTCTATGTTTTCAATTTTCCACAAATTTTTTCTTTTTGCGAGTGTCAGTCACACAAAAACTCAATGCATTTATGACTTTTCTCTGTTCTCCCTTTTTTGTCTGACGCATATTCCAAGCCAATTCTCTTATTTCTTTATGTCCCTTTTCAAAAATTATCCTATCAAATTTAGAGTAGTCTAAGCACCATACTTCTAAGTTACAGTAATAGCCATATTGAGGGTGTAATTTTAAAATAGTTTTTTACCGTGCAATAGAGCATCGATACAGTTTATAATTAAGCTATTTTATCCTAGAGTCGTCATGAGTGAGTATATGTGTTTCAAAACTATACATCTTATATTGCTAAACATTTTGATGATGTCACAAATCACACAAATTTTTATCATTGGACGAACTCTATGTACACCAAAAATTACACATATGTAGTGTTCAAAGCTCTTTCTAGCTGGAACCAAATTCACAAGTTTCTAAGATAACTTCTTAAGAAGCTACTCTGCCACAAATTACTCGAACTTAAACCCCATTGACTATATAGTTATTGGCTCTCAAGAAGAAGATGTATATATCAATATTGTTTATATGTAGTATTAAATAATCCCATTAAGTAATCCACAACCATACAATCTTATATCTATATTGGTGTTAACGTTGATTTTTCGTTTCACACCGAATGTGTCAAAAACATCAATAAATGAATGTTTAGTGTGAAGTCTTGACATGCTAAAAAGTAAGCTTCAATATATATGCATAAGCCAAATTACCAAATGGAAAACAGCAATCATTATTTGACAATACAATCTCTATTGACAGCTATATAAAACAAATATGGATGAAATACATGGAAACAATGATTTTATGATGAATTGATGAACATGAACAAATAATAACAGAAACTTGATGTCAAATGATTTGAAAAGAACAAGCTTTGTTTTAAAAATGGTTTGAAATGTTAAAAACTAAAAATGCAAGAAATGTGAATGAACTTAAATAATTACGAGAATTCAATGACATGAAAGTAAATGACATGAATCTCTCCTAGGTATTGTTTAATTTACTTCATTTTTCTTTTTTTTTAATCAATTTTTCTTACTTTATTTTTTTTTTCTTCTTCTTCGTATTCTCGCAATTCATTTACGGTTTATAATTTGACATAAAAATGAATTTAGCTTTATCACAATGATAAATTGGAAGATGAAGAAATAATAATAAATATGGCAATGCATACCTTAATCAATTTATTTTAAGATGAATGGCATGAAAGTTTTTTTGGAGTTATTTTAGCAAGGAATTAAAGAAATTGAGTACCACTCTGTTCACCGAGAACAAGATAGACGTGAAGTTGTGAATGAGTGAGTGGAGTAATTATTTTGTATTATATAAGGATAAAATAATAATAAAAATAAAATAATAAGGTTATAAATGAAACAAAATATAAAAAGCTATAAGTTCAAACGCTATTTGAAATAGCGCCTCAGAATAAGCTATAAGCTAGTGAGAAAAGTTTGTTTACCAAACACATCTCTTTTAATCCAAGTTGCTTATAAACTAGTTTAATAAGTTATAAGCTAACTTATTGGCGTTACCAAACACTACCTAAGTCCAAAATGACAATGCACTTGGTTTTTGACATTCCTTCTTTTCGTTATTTTCACATGACTTCAAATTTATCATCTAACTAACGTAGAAATAATAGTCATAAGAAATCGGGTTTGAATCGTGACTCTTTAAAATTTATCTACACTTATAAATGATTCTCAAGTTGGAAATTTGGAGCAGGTTAAATTCAGAATGTTTTGAAGTGTTAGTGCAGAAGAAAAATTAATGCAATATATATGTGTCACATAAATTTAACGCATATAAGGTAAAAAAGTTTAAAGTAAGATAATCCCACACAAGAAGTATCCTGATTCACCTAACTTGGACAACGTCTAATCTTCACACTTTATAAGATTTTTCACTAAAATGTTTGAGAGAATATCTGCCACTTGGGACCATTTACAAACTGTTCTCTTCTTACCTCAGCAGAATTTCTCTATGTTCTAAGTCACAATTGACTGTACAATAATTACAAATCATTCACAACTTACTTTTACACTATATATGATTTTGTGCTTGAGCTTCCTTTCTTTCTTTTTAAAAAGGGACTTTGGTTTGAGCCATGTTTGATTTTTAGATAGAGAAATGAAAGGTTGAGAGGTTTGGAGTGAGAGATGAAGGGGATGGTTTGGAAGTACGGGGAATTTAAAAGGTGAAGAGGTTGAGAGAAAAGATGAGTAGTTTGAGGAAAAAGAGAGAAAGAGAAAGGATTGATATGATAGATTTAGGTATAGTAATGATCCAATCATACATATAAATTCTTTTTCAGACATAGACTTTCCATTTTCATCTTTATATAAATTTGTAGGTGGATGTATGGGAGTTACCATGATTTTGACTTCATTCGTTTTATATTTTTTAATAACATACTTGATGTAATTTTCTTGACAAATAAAAATTCCATCTTTATGTTGCTTGATTTGTAAGCGAAGAAAAAAGCCTAGTTCTTCCATCATGCTCATCTCATATTTACTTTGGGAAATCTTCATGTGTTTTTTCTAAATAAAGTAGTATCAACTTTTCCTCTTGAATATCCATTTTCAATCAAAAATGTATGTAAGCTTTCATACCAAGCTCTTAGAGCTTGTTTGATTCCATAGAGAACTTTGGTAAGTTTGAAAATATAATTTTGTTTTTGATTGTCAATGAATCCAAGAGGTTAATGAATATATACTTCTTCATTTAGAAAACCATTTAAAAAAGCACTTTTAACATACATTTGAAAAAAATTAATCCTTTTATGAGCAATATATGCTAGAAGAATTTTAATTGCTTACAACCTTGCTATTGGTACAAAAGTCTCGTCATAATCAATGCCTTCTTGTTGATTGTGTCCTTGAACCAAAAGTCTTGTTTTGTTTCTTATTACTTTTCCATTCTCATCTAATTTATTTCTGAATACTCATCTTGTTCCAATGATGTACTTGTTTTGTGGATTAGGAATAAGTTTCCATACTTTGCTCCTTTCGACATATGCTAGCTCTTCTTTCATGGCTTCAACCCATGAACTGTCAATTATGGTTTCATCAATATATTTTTTCTCTATTTGGGAAATCATAGCCATGTTGTTGTAGTCATCTTTAAAAGACAGTCTTGTTTTTACTCCACCTATTGTGCTTCCTATGATTTGATCTTGAGGATAATGATCCATCAACTTTATGGTGGAGTTTGTGAAGAAGTTGCTTGATCAATCTCAACTATTTGGTTTATGATATTTAATTGTTGTTGTCCTTCTTACCATATCTTTTTTGATTATTAATACCATCAAACTCATCAAATTCAATATGTATACTTTCTTCCATAGTTTGGTTTCTTAAGTTATATACTATATATCCTTTGGAGGTTGTAGAGTATCCTAAGAAAATAGCTTTATCCGGTATTAAGTCAGATTTTCTCAAGTTTTCTTTATCATTTAGAATGTAACAATTACTTCCAAAAATGTGAAAGTAAGATATATTTGGTTTTATGTTTTTACAAAGTTCGTAAGGTGTCTTGTTTAAATTTTTTCATTTTGAGACTTGATTCAACACATAGCAAGAAGTATTTATGGACTTAGTCCAAATATATTTTTCAATATTTGATTCATTTAAAATAGTTCTTGCCATTTGTTGTAGAGTTCTATTCTTTTGTTCAACAACTCCATTTTATTGTGGAGTTCGTGGACAAGAAAGATTATAAGATATACCATTTTCTTTGAAAAATGTTTTGAAATATGAGTTTATAAATTCTCATGCATGATTACTTCTAACAGAGGTGATATTTGAACTTTTTTCATTCAAAATTCTTTTACCGAAGTTTTGGAATGCTTCAAACGAGTCTTTATTTTTTTAAAATAACACCATGTGAACCTTGAGAAATCATCAACAATAACAAAACCATACTTCTTTTGTCATAGACTTGTACTTTTAACTAGACAAAAATATCAATGTGAAGTAATTCAATGGGTCTTTTAGTTGAAATTGTATCTATCGAATGAAAACTACTTTTTACATGTTTTCCTTTTACACAAGTTTCACAAACTTTATCTTTCTCAAAGTTTATCTTTGGAAGAACTTGTACAAGATTTAGCTCATTTGTAACAAATTCATTTATCCTTTTCGATAGACATAAAACAAGATTATGCTGGTAATTCATCTAGGTATAACATATAAAAAATATTCTTTATAGGTCCAATAAAAAAAATTCGGAGGAAGTTAGTTTTACTTCACACTTTTTAGGTTTAAAGGTAACCTCAAATCCACTATCACATAATTGACTTATGTTAACTAGATTGTGTTTTAACTCTTCAACAAAATGAACATCTTCAATTTTAGCAGTATTATCTTTACATATGATACCTTGATTTATGTGACACATCCTCCATCTTCTTTTTTGGAATGAGAGAAAACATTTTTTATCCATAGTCATATGCCTTGAGCGGTCACCGTCTAAGTACAATAACTTTTTCTTTACATCATGAGAGTATACATGCATTAGGAGTTAGTGACTTCTCAAGTACCTATTGTAGTTTGGGTCCTTGAGAGTTATAGATTTTTTTTTCACTGATTTTTTATTTTAGATAGCATGAGCTTTCTGGATGGCCAAGTATGGCCAAAAATTTCTTACCTAAAGTAGTGAGAAGTTTCTAAATATTTTCTAAAAAGTTGTTTTGAAATATTTTTTAAATATTTTCTTGTAAAAGCAAGCAAGTTCAAGAAGTCTATACTTATTACAGTAAGAACATTATGTCCTCATCTTTATCTCCTTCTTTTCAAAAACAAAAATAAATTCATCGAGTTTTTGTTTTTAAGAGATATTAAACCTATTCTAGCTTTGTCAAATATTACATCTTGAGATCCCATGACTTTTTGGAATGTTTCAGTGGACTTTACAAAAGTTGTTAGATAATTATTTTTTAATTCCTTGATTTCTGTTTGTCGCAAATTGTTTTTCCTTACAACATCAACATAGTTTTTCTTAGTATTCAAGTTTTTTTGTTTTATAGACATCATGTAATGAAAGTCTTGCATACTTAGAATGATGCTTTGTGAAGTTATTCTTTTAAGGAACAACATTTTTGAAATAAAAGTTTGAGTAATATAAAAGACTGTCAAATTCTTTTTGCCATTTTTTCAAATAATGAGCAAGAATTAGATATAGTTACCTCATCATCTTTCGAATTTTCCATTAAGCATATATTGGCTTCATTGTCTTCATCTATGTCTGAATCTTCAAAATCTTCGAGGTCACTATCATAGATTTTTCTTGAATGGGAATTTTTTTTGAATTTTTTTGTTCTGAGGGCTTTCAGTTTTGTAATTCCCTAGTTTTTAAATCCATAACATGTAATTTGAATTTTGTAAACTTCAGTTTTAGAGATGTCCTTTTTCTTAGAATTTTTTTTTCTTATTTGATATTTCCTCTTCATCATCCTTTCACTACGCCAAAAATATTCTTTTACAGCGCGCATTTTAAAACACTTAATAACTAAAAGAGTTGTTGTATAATATTTTAAAAATAACGGAGGATACAACAACACTTTATTGACAAGCGCTTTAGCAAAAGCAATGTTGTAGGGTCATGAACGGTTTAGGATTTACAGAAAAACGCTGTTGTAGGGTCATAGAGATTTCACATAATGTTTACAGCACTTTTAGAGCGCTTCGCGTAAAAGCGCTGTAAAATATAGCGCTCCCATACAAAGTTTAGAGCGCTACATTTGCAGCGCTTTGTATAAAAGCGCTGAAAACCGCTGTAAACTCTGTAAATGTTTTAAAATTTAATTTTTAAAAGATGTTTACAGCGCTTATGGATAAAAGTGCTGTAAAATATAGCGCCCACACACTATATTTACAGCGCTTTTAAGAGCGCTTTGTTTAAAAGCGCTGTAAATGCTAAAAATGTTTTGAAATTTAATTTTTAAAAGTCTTTTACAGCGCTTATGGACAAAAGCGCTGTAAAATTACAAGCAGTTATATATAAATAAATAAATAAATAAAAACATATTTAATACGTTCTATCCCTACGAACCCTATTACGAAATTTCCACTCCTCTACTTTGCGCCCATTTTTACTGAGTGATTGTTGTCTCATGTACTGTATTTATTAATTTGTTATTGTCTCTAAAACTGATAAATTGTTACCTAATAAATCATATAAAATTTTAGATGATAAATCTGTTATGTTTTGAAATTTGTTCGATCTGGAGTATGTTTTGAAATCAGAGTATGTTTTACAAATTTGTTCGATCTGTTTTGAAATCAGACTTAATGCATGACCTTGGACCTTGGTTTCCATTTTCCAATATTAGTCTATATATACTATATATTTGTATGATGTTATAGATTGATAAATCAATGTAACACTGCATTCATATATACTACATTCATAAGCTGCATTCATAAATTCTTACATGATAAATCATATAAAATATGTTCGATCTGTTATGTTATGTTTTGAAATATACATAACTTGTATGCATATATATATATATATATAATGTTATAGATTGATAAATTTGTTATAGATTGATTTGTTCTTACTGCATTCATATAGGTCATATAATTAAAATGGACCGGAAATGGATGTCCGCCAATCGATTGTCAAAAGAGTATGAAAATAGAGTGAAGGAGTTTGTTGAATTTTCAATGAAGAATGCAAAAGACCCAAATCGAATCACTTGTCCTTGTTTAAAATGTTTTTTTTTTAAAACGCCTTAGAGCAGATGAATTGGAAGGACATTTAGTATGGCATGGAATTGATAAAAGCTATACATGTTGGATAAAACATGGTGAGAAAAAAAAGGGAACACTTATTTTGACAGTGATGCGACATATGATTCAAATAATTTTGACACAGATACATGTGAGCGGGACCGAGTTGAAGATATTGCAAAAGCAGTTGAAGAAGATCTTCGGGATTGTTCTAAAATGTTTGATAGTTTGTTGAGTGATGCAGAGAAACCATTATATAATGGTTGTACTAAATTCACAAGACTTTCAGCGATATTAAAGTTGTACAACTTAAAAGCAAGAAATGGATGGTCTGATAAAAGCTTCACAGAATTATTAACACTCCTAAAAGATATGTTGCCAGATGATAATGAACTTCCCAGCCGAACCTACGAGGCTAAAAGAATTTTGTGCTCTATTGGCATGAGTTACGAAAGGATTCATGCGTGTCCTAATGATTGCATTTTATTTCGAAACGAATATGAATTACTAAATGCGTGTTCGAAATGCAATGTCTCTCGATATAAGAAGAAAGAATCTACTCCAGCAAAAGTCGTATGGTATTTTCCTATAATACCAAGATTTAGGCGAATCTATCGCAGTGATGAAGATTGAAAACATTTGATATGGCATGCAGATGAAAGAATTAGAGATTGAAAGTTACGACACCCTGCAGATTCTCCACAATGGGCAAAAATTGATCACGAGTATCCTGATTTCGGTAGAGTCAAGAAATCTACGACTTGCACTTTCTACTGATGGAATGAATCCACATGGTCTTCAAAGCATATTAGACAACATGTGGCCTGTGATTTTGTTGATTTATAACATACCTCCATGGTTATGTATGAAGCGCAAGTTTATAATGTTGTCTCTGTTAATTTCTGGACTCAAACAACCGGGGAATGATATCGACGTTTACTTGGCTCCATTAATTGAAGATTTAAAAAAGTTATGGGAGTCAGGTGTGGAAGTTTATGATGGGTATAAGAAAGAATGTTTCAATTTGAGGGTTATGTTGTTCGGCACAATTAATGATTTTCCAGCACATGGTAATTTATCAGAGTATAGCATTAAAGGTCAGTGTGCATGTCCTATATGTGAAGAGAGTACTGATTGGATGCGGTTGAAACATTGTAAGAAGAACGTCTTTCTTGGACATCGTAGATTTTTACCTTTTAGTCATCATTATCGTGGGTGGATAAATGCATTCATTGGAAAATCAGAGGAAGGTACTGCTCCAAAAGCACCGACTGGATATCAAATATTAGAAAAAGTACAAGGTTTGACCAATAAATTTGGCAAACCATTTGTGGGAGAGCTTGTCAAAACTGGGTGGAAGAAAAAGTCAATTTTCTTTGAATTGCCATATTGGAAGTCATTGTATATAAGACATTTTCTCGATGTGATGCATATTGAAAAAAATGTCTTTGAAAGTGTGATTCGTACGTTACTCAGTGTTCCGGGAAAGTCTAGGGATGGTATCAATGCAAGATTGGATTTGGTCAATATGGGAATAAGAAATGAATTGGGTCCCGTAAAGAAAGGAAATCGCACATATCTACCTCCAGCCGCTCATACTCTATCTAGAAAGGAAAAAATTGTTTTTGTTAACACAAACTCTCATTTTTAAAGTTTTGATGAAAATAAACAAAGGTTAATTAAAGATTGTTAATTATGATTCTAAATGTATTGTTAATCTAACATGTGCTTTTGAGTGTGTTAATTCAAAGATAGGTTTCAAAAGAATCAAAGAAAACAGCATAAACAAAGGCAGAGAACATTCTAGACATATTCTGGAGAACGGAGAATGTTCGCCAGGCCGTGACAGCATAAAGACCAATCTTTCTCCATCACTTAATTGAAGTTATTGCCTCTGGAATTTACATCAATATTAAGAGTACATGACAAGGAGTAGATGTGATCAATTACAATCAAAAGAAACCATTCAAATCACAAAGAAAAAAGGCCATGAATCAAGTTGCCCAAGCAGAAACTGAACATTCTCCAATTCTGTTATCAAGATTGATAAACAATCTTGACAATGTACAATGCATCAAGACAGCTTCCAGTATGTTCAGAAATCAGTCCAGATTGATTATCAATCTCCAGGTAACCCAAAAGCTAAAGCTCCAGATTGATCATCAATCTCCAGCAACTACACTACAGTTTTCTGCAACAACGTTCTGTGATCGTTTTCAATCTGTTTTAAATGATCCAAAGCTCCAGTTCAAGCCAGCAATATTATCACTTATCAGAACCATTAGAGGATCATTAATTACTCAAGAAAAACTGATCTAAAACGCAACACATAGCTCAGTCAAAATAGAAAATAAAAATAGTCAAAAGTTGGATTATTTTTATTCAGAAATAATGCCTCTGGTCAAGCCTGACAAGGGCACTACCAACAACTCTATTGACCTCCATTTAATTCTCTCAAGCCTATAAAAGGAAGGCCACAGCTCAAGGAAAACATAGAATTTCAAGTGCTAACAAGTCTCTCAAAATCATTCACATTTACATACTTGAAATTCTCCAATCACATACAAGAATCAGTTTGGTTAAATTCATTTTACTCTGATACATTTATACTGAATTCTTTGTAAAGAATCGAATCTCAAACAAGAGTTGAGACATCTCAGATTCTAAACAATCTCATCATTATTGTAAAACTCAAACTATAAGAGTTAAGTATAGTTTGGGGTAGATTGTAAGAAATCACTATCAAGGTTGGTAGGTGATTTGATTAATCTTTTTGTGGGTGGAATTAGATTAAGCTCTCTAAAAAAGATCAAGGTTGATCTAAGCTAGGTGCTGTAAAACCAAGAAGGTTCTTGTTTTAAACACTTAGTGAAAAATCTCACAATTGTGAGGACTGGACGTAGCCCAAGTTGGGTGAACCAGGATACATCTGTGTGTGGTATTTCTTATCCTTTATCTCTTTATTCAGTTTGATTGCTTTTCAAGATTAAAAATACAAAACTATTTTCTGTTTTACAAACTAATCTGAACATTCTTCGTTTTTTTGATAAACCAAGAACGTTCTCCGTTTTTCTGCTTTCTTAACCAAGAACTTTCTTGAGTTCAAATCTGAAGTTTTTCAGAAAATTTTAAAAAGGGAGATTTACAATTCAAACCCCCTTTCCTTGTAAATCAATTTTGCTACTTCAGTTTTGTGTAAATTTCTACACGAAGTTAAAGTTCTAGAAGGATACAGTTCAAACATAAAAAATTTAATTTGTGTGAAAGACCTCAAGTTAAAAGGTTTGAAGACTCATGATTGTCATGTTCTAATGGAGCATTTGCTACCAATAGGTATACGTTCCATTTTACCAGAAAAATTTCAACGAGCCATAACTAAATTATGTTTCTTTTTCAGGAAAATTTGTAGTCAAGTGATCGATCCTTAGAAATTACCGACATTGTAGAGGGAAATTTTTGTTACTTTGTGTGAGCTTGAAATGTATTTCCCACCCTCATTTTTTGATATAATAGTTCACCTTACCGTTCATCTTGTTAAGGAGACACAACTTTGTGGGCCAGCTTACATGAGATGGATGTATCCGAAAGAACGATATATGAAAATATTAAAAGGGTACGTAAAAATTAGAAGTCGACCAGAAGAATGTATTGCTGAACGGTACATTGTCGAAGAAGCTGCTGAATTTTGTACTGAATATTTATCCAATGTTGAATCCATAGGACTTGCTATGTCTCTTCATTCGAAAAGAGAGTAATGACATTATCAAGAACAGAATGGGAGCAAGCACAATTGTATGTTCTGCACAATGATGATGAGGTTCAACTGTATGTTACAATACACATGGATCGGTTATCTAGTTTGAACATGAACAGAAATAAAAATTGGATAACACGAGAGCACAATCGAAGTTTTATCCCTTTTCTTACACCGGTTATGTAATTAACCGCTATACATATCTCAAGTGCAAAAAACAAAAACCCAATATTTGCAAATCTATCATATTTTGGGGTTATCGAGCACATATGGGAGTTGGATTACACAATGTTTCGTGTTCCCATCTTTGGTTTCAAGTGGGTCAATAATAATATTGGCGTTCGGATTGATGAGTTTGGGTTCTTGCTTGTCGATTTTAGGAGGGTGGGATACAAAGATGAACCTTTTATTTTAGCGTCGCAAGCTCAACAAGTGTTTTATGTCACTGATCCTGCTGATGATAAATGGTTTGTTGTCCTATCGACCAATAAAATAAGTGATGATAACAACAACGTTGAAGATGTTGGTAATGATATTTTCTTTGTGACATCACAACCATGTGAAATTGATTTAACTGATGATGGTTTATATCTTAGAGATGATCATGATGAGGGAATTTGGATTAATCCATCGTTTCGTATCGTTAATGGACAAACAAGTGTGAATCCCACCAGGAAAAGAAGAAGGGCATCTTAATAGTGTTTATGTGTTTTATATAAGTCATGTAATGATCTGTACTCATTGTGTAAAATTTCATGTAACTTGACCTGCCAAAACTGAGTATTTGATTTTATGCTTATATTATTCATCATATAATTTTTTTAATTATATTATTTAATTATTTTAGAGATGACAATCTGATAAATTTTTTAACCATAATCTAAACTCATCATATAAGTTGATATGAAAAATTTGGTATCCATGAGTATGAATATTATATCACCGCGCTGTAAATAGTTTCAAAAAAAAATTACAATTACAAGAGACAAAACATTTACAGCGCTTATGGGAAAAAGCGCTGTAAAATGCAAAAATAAAATACAAGTACAAAATATTTACAGCACTTTTGCCCATAAGCGCTGTAAATGGTTTTAAAAAAAATTACAATTGCAAGAGACAAAACATTTACAGCGCTTATGGGAAAAAGCGCTGTAAAATACAAAATAAAATACAAGTACAAAACATTTACAGCGCTTTTGCCCATAAGCGCTGTAAATGGTTTCAAAAAAATAAATTACAATTACAAGAGACAAAATAGTTACAGCGCTTATGGAAAAAAGCGCTGTAAAAGAAAAAATAAAATACAAGTACAAAATATTTACAACGCTTATGTGTAAAAAGCGCTATAAAATGCTCATATAGCGGCTGATATAGTGTGTATATAAGCGCTATAAAATACTATTTAAGGCGCTTTTTATATAGTATTTTAAAGCGCTCTTTGGAAAAGCGTTGTAAAAGGGTTTTTTATAATTTTATGTAAACTGATAATATAAGAAACCGCCTCTTCATTTTCTTCTTCATTACGTATATTCTCATCCCTTACGAATTTGGCAGTGTGAAACCCTTATTCATTACATACTCTCTATACAAAGCATTCTCCATATACGAACCCTTCTCCCTTGTACGAACCCTTCTCTCTATCCATATTCATTACGTACCATCTGTTTTCATTATTCTCCATTTTCACTAAGTTCTATCCATACGACCATAAAGGTTTTTAAGGCGCTTTTTGTTCAGTTTTTTAAAGCGCTATATGGAACCTTAGTGATATCTTCTCGTTGCAAAAGAGATTTCTATTTGTATTTCTGCAAAATCGTAACCCTAAACTATAGGTATTGTTATTCATATCTAGTTGTCACTAAATTTATAGTGCATGTTGTATTTATTCAATCTGTTGTTGTCACTAAACTGCATGTTGAACTTATACTGCATGTTAAACTTATACTGTGTGAAATGTGTAGATAAATGGATTCCAACAACGATTTAGGTCGTCAAAACGACAAAGTTGTAAACACTGAAGTTGTAAACAAAGAAGCTGTCAACGCTAAAGGCTATGAAGGCAAAGTGAAGCGTGGGACAACTATAATGCAAAAAGTCATTATAGCAAGAAGTATTGGAATAAAATTTGAGGTATATATACTATACTTTGTTTAGATTTTTTTCTTTTTTGAAAGCAATCAATTACACTCTAGCTATGTGTTTATTAGGTTGGATGGAATGAAAGTGGTCAGCCGATTGAGCTACATCGGTGCTGTTGTCCGCCAAAATATCCCAATAACAATCGATGACTGGAGAGACAAAGCATTGAAGGATGCTAAAGACATATTGTGGAGTGATGTACAAGTAATCAACTTTTTTACTCCACTTTTTTGTTACTTAATTATAATTTTTTCCATTGAAATAATTTTATTCAAAATCTTTATTTATTTGGTTTTCAGAGCGCTTTTAACATTGAAGATGTGCGTAAAAATTACGTACTTAGAGTTGCCGGTAAAATTCACATAGGATTTAGATCCCATCTGTCGAATTGTTACGTAAGAGACAAGTATGGAAATGTTAATGTTGAAGCTCCAAACATTTACAAACACTACATAACACCTGAAGAGTGGACCTCTTTTGTTGCTAAACGCTCAGACCTCGCATTTGTGGTAATATTTATTTTATTAGTATGTGTGTTTTATTCATATTCATATCTTATATTTTTTACACGATCGTTATTTTTTATATTTACGTATAGAATATAAGTACAGCAAATCGGGAGCGAGCAAAAAACCCAGTGCATCCATACAAAAGATTGCATATGGGGTATGCGCGTTTAGAACAAAAAATTGTAAGTAAACATCACTTTTATACATTGTGTTAGCTAGATTATAAACTATAGTTTATAACTAATATTTTGTTTATGTCTTAACGAACAGCTGCAAGAGACGAAATCTGATCAACCATTGGGTCGTCATATCTTGTGGAAGGAGGCTCACGTAAATAAAGATGGAATAGTGGATAACGAAAATGTTCAACAAGTTGTTCAAGAATGTGTAAGTATACTATCACTTTAATATTTTTTAATATTGCCTTTTAAAAATGATATTGAACTTATCTTTTTAATACTACATGTATTTTAGGAAAATTTGGAACAAAGTCTTGAAAATCAAGATGGAAATAAAGAAGTTAGCTGCAGGGACATTCTCGGCAAAGTATTCAATGTTCCTGAATATTCTGGCCGTGTGAGGGATAAGGGATTTGGCGTGACTCCCAAAAGTTATTTTTCACATGAGAAGCGCACAAATCCCTCAAATGATCAAGTATTAGAAGCACTGAAAACCCTATCAGAGCAAGTTGCGTACTTGGTTAAAAAAGATAAGCAAAAGCAACTTCAACGTGAAATGCAAATAGAAAGTGAAGATGGAAGTTGCAACATTGTTTGTAAAAGTCTACCGAGGGTAATTAATTACTTAACGAAATAAGAAATTCATTGAACCTAATTGTTTCACATACTTATGTATTAACCATTGATTTAATTTATGGTGTTTCATGTTTCTGCCTATACTTGTCTTCCCCTACCCGCATGGTTGGGAAAGGAACATTGTACAATACTTTGGGAGAAGTATTGCACAACAAAGATGTTTCTGCCGGCCATGTTAAAGTTTCACATGTGGTGGCTTTATGAAACTTGTCGAGTAGATTTTCATTCTTATCTCCGCATAAACTATCCATGTTTAAACTTGATCTAGATAATGTAAATAAATATGTAGTTGATAGACTTATAGAAAATAAAGAGAAAGACAATGTTTCTGGCACCATACAACTCAGGGTACGTAATTAGATAGTTTATCTATATATTTTTTAGTTTATGATATTATGAATTGTGTAAACAAATTTGCCAACCAAATTTGTGTTGTTGTAGGCAACATTGGGTGTTGTTTTCCATAAATGCGACTTCTGAAATTGTATATTATTTAGACCCATTGCACGGTCATTTCAACAATCACCCTGATATAAAGAACATCTTCGACACGTAAGTAATATTCATTTATTTCTTACATAAATATACAAATAATGTGTTTGGTCATTGAATAATAATCACATTTATTTGATAGTGCTCTGCAAGTTTTCCGCGCTCAAAAGGGTGCTTCAGTGTCGAAGAATAAGTCAAACAACATCTCATGGCTTCCATTAAAGGTTTGAAATTTTTGTTATAGAACTTAATTATATGCCTTTAAATTTTCATTTACAATATCAATGCATAAATATTTATTGGCGTACATGTTTTATTTTATAGTGTCCACGTCAAACTAACAACATAGATTGCGGATACTATATAATGAGGTTCATGAAGGAGATTGTTGATCTGAATCAACATATAATTCCAGAAACGATACGTTATTTTCATATATTTTGATTTTCATATATAAACTATATATACATATTTGATTCTAACTTATTTTGCTTCATTATTTTGACAACTTCAACCCAACTTACTCTGAAAATGATCTCAAAGAAATGAAAGAAGAATCGTGCCAGTTTGTCCTCAAAATGAATATTATATAATTTGTAATTAATTTATTGATATACTATCATGATGTAATTTGTTCTGTGAATATGTAATTCATATTGTGAATATATGCTACGGTTATGATGTAATTTGTTCTGTGAATATGTAATTCATACTGTGAATATGTTGAATGTAATTTGTTCTAATAATATATGTAATTCATACTGTAATTTATTGTTGTGAAACACTTGTAATTGATATTGTTGAATGTGAATATGAATTTGTTGTTGTGATGTGAATTTTAATGTTGAAAAGAAGAATCTGAATGTGATATTTGATGTTCATAATATGTAATAAAAAAGACAGTGCTTCTTTAAAAAATGCCATAAAAAATCATTTTACAGAGCTTTTTTAAACGTTATACAACGTTTTTTTGAAGTCCTTTTACAGCGCTTTTTTGAAAAAGCCCTGTAAATCTAATATAAGAAGCGCGCTATATATGGGACCTATTACAGCGCTTTTTTGAAAAAGCGTTGTAAATCTAATATAAGAAGGGCGCTATATGTGGGACCTATTACAGCGGTCTTTTGAAAAAGCGTTGTAAATCTAATATAAGAAGCGCGCTATATATGGGACTTATTATAGCGCTCTTTTGAAAAAGCATTATAAATCTAATATAAGAAGTGCGCTATATATGGGACCTATTACAGCGCTTTTTTGTATTTTCAATATCGCTGCTGTATCCTTTTACAATACTAGATACTAGAGCACTTAAAAGCGTTGTAAAGGGCTTAAAAAAAGCGCTGTAAAAGGCAGTTTTTGGCGTAGTGTTTTTATCTTTCTTAATATGAGTGCTAGTTCATCCTCAACATCTTCTTGACTGATTCCCTTGTCTTCAGATTCTTTTGTTTCATTCTTTAGGGAAGATGAGTTTTCTCTTTTTCTTGAGGTGCGTGAGAAGTTTTTAGTGGTATAATTTTTCCTTTCTTGTTTAGCTTATCTTCATCAAGTATTGATTCATGCAATCTTAGAGATCTAATTAGATCTTCCATTGTTAGTATTTTTAGTTCTCTTGCTTCAGTTATGTTTGCAACCATATGTCTCCAAATTTTTGGAAGACACCTAAGAATTTTTCTTACTCTTTCATTTATTGTGTACTTTTTTCAAATAGAGTGCAACTCATTTAGTATAATAGTGAATCTTACATACATTGTGTCAATAGTTTCTCCTTCATTCAAATCAAACTTTCTTACTCCAATGTCTATTCTTGTTTTTTTGACATGATTATTTCCTTCATGATGTTTTTGTAAGACATCCCAAATTTCTTTAGCAGTCTCACATTCTTCTATTCATTATAGTATTCCCTAATTAAAGCACATGATAGAAAAAGTTGAGCTTTGGAGTATAGAAATACCTTAACTTTTTAATCATTTGTCCAAACGTTTTTTACTTTTTTTTTCTTCTGAGGCAAGATAATTCTGATTTGTTCTTGGAATAAAGTTACCTTTTTCAACAATTGACCACATGTCACTGTCTTGAGACTTTAAGAACAATTTCATCTTTTCTTTCCCGAAGTAATATCTTGTACCATCAAAGTACAATGGTCTATTTGCTCAGTCTCCTTCTAGTATGAATTTTATTTTAGACATCACTTTTTGCTGAATCTTTTCCTCTAGCACTTGTTAGGTGCTCAAACTCTTAAAGGTTAGGCTCTAATGCCAATTTAACTGGAAATATTAGGTACACGAAAGGGGATTTGAATTATGACCCTTTTTCAAATTTAATTTGCACTTAAGATAAATGATTCTCAAGTGGAAAACTTGCAGCAGGTTAAGTTCATAATGTTCTGAAGTATTAGTGCAGAAGAAAAATTAATGCAATATATATACATATATATATATATGTGTGTGTGTGTGTGTGTGTGTGATATAAATTTAAAGCATATAAGGTAAAAAGTTTAAAGGAAGAGAGTCGCACACACAAGAAGTATTCTAGTTAATCCAACTTGAGGTACGTCCAGTCCTCACACTTTGTGAAATTTTTCACTAAAATGCTTGAGAGAATATTTCAACTTCTACACCTTACACTTCTGCCACTTGGGACTTTGTACAAATTGTTCTCTCTTTATCTCAACATGATTTCTCTATGTTCTAAGTCACAACTGACTATACAACAATTACAATCATTCAAAATCTATTTTTACACTTGTACGTTGATATGTGAATGTTTATAAGTTTAGGAAGGTTTTTTGGGATCTAGTTTCAAACCTTTAGATGAATGAGATTGGTTTGAATAAAAACACACTAAGAAAGATCAATCCTTAAGTCTAATAATAAGTTCGAGAATGTTTGTTGTTTGAAGAGTTCTTTAATTGATGAACACTTGATTAAGTAGAATATGATTCAATGCAAAACTCTTGATCTTTTAGGTTCTGATGTCTCCCATATATATAAGGGCAAGAATGCTTCAGAGTTGTTCATATCAAAGGCAATATGATTATTGGCATGTTGTTCCATGTAGGACAATTGTTGTTCATCCTTAACAATGAGTTTTAATTAAAACTCACAACATCAAAACATTCTAATTTGATTGTTCATTGTTTAGTACAGTTGAGAAAAAGGTATAAGTGTTGTGCACGTTCTTCTAAAACTGATTTGGCAGTTGGAAGTATCTTTATGCTTTGGTAGACACTTCTTTTGGTACTTTGTAAATGTGTTTGTCAATTTTATCTTGTAGTGCGAACATTATGATCTTCTCACATCATTCTAAACTTGATGAATATGATTATTTAATCTTTTAAGGTTGACCTTCAGATCTTATATAATAAGAAATGATTGAGACATATTTTTCTTGATAACTTAGACTAATCATTTCATAGGACTTTATTCCTTTTGCATTTATATCATTTTCTTGATCCTTGATTGAGAAAATGTTTATTGACACTTAAAGCAAGACATCATTTGTTGTGAATATATTAATGATGATTTTGATCTTAGAGAGAGATATTGGTTTCGATTTTGATTAGGACTTGTTTTACTAGTTATAATCTACCTTATGAATCACTTAAAAACACAAATTAGATGATAATAATAATAATAATCAAAATATATATATCGTTAATCATAAAATTTACTAGCATTAGAACATTACTAATAAATTTTGTCTCAACACTAACAACTAGTCTTAAAATCCTCTTTATTTTCATATGTTTTAGTTTATTTATATGTCATTGAGAGCTTTCTAGGTACTCTTGTCATTGTCTAGGATGTACTTCCTTCCTCCTACAACAACCGACTTATTTGTAATAAAACAATGTTTCAATATATTTTTATAAAAATATTTATTATATCTCTTTTATTTATAATATTTTTATCACAAATACACCAATAAAAAATTAGGTTAAATTTGGTGCGTCCTTTACCAAGTCTTAAAATTAGGTTAAGACAATTTTTAAACATAAACTCCATTCTTAATCCAATCAAACTCGGTGAGCTGCAAGTCTAAAAAGGACGGGACGATAGAAAGACAATATTGAGTTAGTCTTAAGACAAGCTAGTAACACATTAGTATTTTTAAAATGAATTAATTAAGAAGTAATTTATAACTAATATAATATGGCATTACACGTTTCATAAAGAAAAATAGGACAAAGTTTAAAAACTTTATTAAGCAAAGACAAACTACTTATACAACCACCATCAAATGGCACGTGAAGCTATTGCTCTCACAAGTATTTGTTAAACACTGCAAAAAGGGTATTCAAACATATTACTAACCACACAACTAATTTTTCACTTCTCCCCTCCTAATAAGAAAGTTAGTGGTCAAATAATATTTTGCAATACTAAGTGTAAAGTAAGGTCAAATTTGTTTGTTTTTTTAGATATAATAATAATAATAATAATAATAATAATAATAATAACAACCACAATGATAATAATAATAACAATAATAACAATGGAGTTTGACAGAAAAGTCGAGCCATATGCTTCATATCATAAGAGATTTTGACACCATATCTCTACTGAAAATCTTAAGACGTTAGATATATGAATCACTTCTCTTATATATGCAACAATCAATAAAATAATTTGAGACGAAACGGATAGCCCAAACTCAATCCTTTCTTCTAGTATTTCTCTATATTGTCTTTTTTTTTAACCGAATCAGACACAATCCAAAACTTACCGGCTAGGACGGATTGATGGACCAAAACCCTTAATTTTCCGGTAGGTGGTGTGGTCCCTTCAAGTTTTATAGATTCATTTGAATTGTATATAATCAATTATTTTATTGTCCTATGATTAGTTAATTATTAAGCAATTGTTACATAAAAAAGTAGTTAAATGTATAGTGTTAGTCGTTTTTATTTTTTAACATGTCTTTCATTAATTAGTTTAGTTTTCAAATAAGTTTTCAATAATCAATTTAATCCATATAATTGCAACCAAATGAAAGAGTTTGATAACATATTTAATTATTTACGTTACAAACAAGAGTACCACACTATAGTGATTACACTTTACATATTTAAGAAATTAAAATAACTCTTTAATTCTATATAAATATATTGCATGATTTCTCTAAATATTAATTTATACTCCCGTTACCAGTAATTTGCATAGAAAATGGCAGGCATCTAGAATCAAAATAACATATATTTTGTTTGATAAAGTTGTAAATGTATAAATATATATAGATAATTCTAAAATATTGATGTTGCAGTTGGGAAACTTGTGCATCAGAAATTATATATTATAAATAAATAATGTTAAAATTATCTTCCTCCTTGTGTAAAAAAAAAAAAAAATTCCTCCACCGTCCTTTTTTTCTTTATATTAAAATTGAAATTTGCATGTTAAAAACTTTATAAACCATTTAATGGCAACAAGCCAACAGACATCAAGGAGCAATTAATTTAAAATATAAAACGTAAATCCCAAAGTCAACAAAACAATTATTTTTTATAATTTCTTTTTCTTTTTCAATTCCGATTCCATGAAAAGGAAAAGGAAGTATATATAATATATAAGTGTACTATATGGTAGATGAAGTCGTCCATATCCAAGCACGCCATAGATAAAGTCAACTAAATATTTTTCTTTTCTATAATTTTATGAAGAAAAAAAATAGGAACTTAATGGGCACATGAGCATGGATGAAGAAGAACCCCATTCGATTATAAAAATAAGCAATAAAAAATAATTTATACTAATAATTAGGAATTTAGGAATAATAGTAATGATATTCAATTTTCTTGATGTAATAATAATAATAATAGAAATAATAATGATTAATATTCTCAACAATACTCCTTCGTAACAAATTATAAATAAAAATAAATTAAATAAATTTTACAATCAAATTTATTTAACTAATTTTTTTTTATAATTTGTTATGGAGTAGTATCTTATTTCATATTTTTTGTTGGAAAGTATCTTATTTCATGAAATTCAATCCCCTTCAAAACATATTTTTCGGGCAAACATTTTTTTACTTCTCAGTTGAACTCTATATTATCAAACCTCTTTTCCTATAAATAAGAGTTAGGACACAAATGAATAAAAGAGGTTATTAAATATTGAAATCCAAATTAATAGCATAATATTGTATCCATAATATCATTAAATAAACTAAAATTAATTGGGAATTGTTTATAAATTTAATTTCTATGTATTAACATTTGTAAAATATTTAATATAATCAACATATCATAATTATTCATATTTAATTTAAAAATGATTACTATATAAGTCAAATATTTTTAACATCGAATTAGTGTAGTTCACCATCGATGTAAAAATTAATTTATATGTATATAAATTATTATTTTTTTATACTTTCTCCGGTCACAACTATAAACAAAACTTGAAATTAATTTATCTAAAATTTGAACCAAATACATTCTAATTTTTGTTTATATTTGTGACCAAATAGAATATTTTTTACACCATTAAATTCATATTCTTATCTGGTACTCCCTCTTTTCCATAACAAGTGTTACATTGTTATTTTTCTATATTTCAAATTATTATCATTTTACAATATTAATACAAAATTCATTACTTTTTTCTATTAATATACTCTCATTTCTTGTCTCTCAAGTTATCAAATTTCCCCTACTAATTATAATTAATAAAATTATATAAATAAATAAAATTTATTTTATCATTAAAATCAACAAATTAATCATACTCTAAAAAATTGCGACGAAGAGAATAATTTACACAATTTAATTCATATTCTTTTCTCGTATAGAAAATAGGAGGTAATACGACAACTGTGAACCAAGCAATACATTACGAACATGTGGAAACATTAAAAGCCAGCTTGCTTATACACATTACATTCACATCACATGTTGAAATTACATAAATTGGAACTTGCATTAATATATAGTCTCTATCTAACTAACCCTCGTATTCATAATTATATAAGTTAAGGAGAAGAACAAAGAAGAGTCCCATTAAAAACAAGTAAAAAAAACAAAAAAATGCCTTGCCTTTACATCTCCACCAACATTAACTTAGATGGAGTTAACCTCGATCCCATCTTTTCTCAAGCCACCACTGCAGTCTCCACAATCATCGGTAGACCAGAGAAGGTATGTCATATTTATCTGTCTCTCACACTCTTTTTTTGTCTTTTACAAATGAAATTTGGTTTCATGATATGTGAAAAATTCCATTTGGAATTGACACAATATAAATTTTGGGTATTGTTGATTATATGCTTTTTTAACATAATTGATTCATAATATTTGATGGGTCTCTTGCTAAATTTGGATTTGTCCTACTAGATTTGTTTTAATAAGTGAATTTTATGACAAAGATTACGGATTTTTTGTTGTTGTTGAGGAAACAAAAATTAAGGATGTTGAAAGTAAAATTGGACTCAACTTTGTGTTTGGTAGATTTTTTTTACTATGAATTAATGTTGAGAAGTGTACACTTCTCTTATTGTTCTGTGGCTGAGCTTAATTTATTGTACAATTTTCCTCTCTGCCTTTTCTGTAGAAAATTTTCATATAGACATAGAATATAGAGAATATTTATCATAAAAAA